>LPNX010779290.1:418687-503718 GCA_001517045.1 Pseudotsuga menziesii
TCAGATTTACTTATGAACCACTATCAAACAATGTATCAATCTTTGTGTGATTTGCAATGACACGAACATGAAATAGTGCACTTCTATCTTTATCATTTTGCGTAGAAGTAGATGGCAGACCTGTACTTGCACTAGAACTTGGTTGTGCATCAATGGGAAGTGAGATACTTTTATCCTTACCTTGGATTTCGACAGTTGTAACCTTTGTTTCATCACCTGAGTCGGATCCCAAGTCTTGAATAACGACTGCAGTAGCTTTGGCTTTTCCTTTATCTTTGTTTCCTCCGTACTTCTTTGGCCTTAACTCCGGATGAAGTTTCCAACACTTAGAGACATCATGTCCCTTCTGACAATGCGAACATGTAGGCTTTTCACCCTCTTTCTTAACAGTAGCCATCTTCTTTTTCCCCTTATCTTTACCTTTTGATTTGCTGTCAAATTTAAATGACTTCTTCACAAAAGTATCATTAGCATACTTACCCCTAGATTCTAAATGGGTAGCTTGAACACATACATCATCCAAATTACTGGGATTAAACATTAACAAAGTATGCTTCAAATAAGAATGCATGCCACCAATGTACTTAAGAAGAGTTTCCTGTGTATCTAACGAAACATTCAATGCAATAGCTCTCTTTCTAAATTCATGAGTATAATCCTGAATGCTTTGTCCTTTAGCTTGTCTAAACATTTGCCAATTCATGGTTAATTGCTGCATGTGACCTAAAGGATAAAATTGCTTTCTTAATACTTCGATGAATTCATTCCAAACTGAAATAATTTTACCATTCTTTCGAAGATCTTGCTGAATCTTGCTCTCCCACCAAGCAAGAGCCATTCCACTCATTCTCAAAGTGGCCAATTGAATCCTAGAAGGGTCATCATTAATGCCCTACACCCTGCAATATACCTCAAGCTGCTTGATCCAATTGTCTAATTTTTCAGCATCTACATCTCCATTATAAATATGTAATTCAAATTTTACATCCAATTTGAAATAAGGCATATTAGGACTTGCATTATTTGAATGAGAAGTATGAGAAGAAGAAAAAGTCTGATTAGTGTCAGGAGGATCACCATCACCTCCTACTCCTTTACCCTTTTCTTCCGGCTTCACTTGTGCATCTCTGGATGAAGATCCTTCTTCTTGCTTCTTCCTTTCTGCTCGCTCATCGAGTAGAATTTCCATCATGGCTTTCATGCTCATAAAAGCCTCCAGAAACTCAGTTTCAGAAATGACATGTTTTTCTCGTTCTGTATGTCCTTCTTCTTCCCCTCGTGGAGAAGACATGGTTCTTGAGAATGTTCTCCTGGAGCCAATCTCAAGATCTCTTTCAACTAATTCTCCTTCACCACGCTTTAACCTAGACCTGGTAAGCATTCACAAACTTGCACAACAGTGAACTAGCTCTGATACCATAATATGATCCGTCGAACCTCAACTTTAGTGCATTAAAAGTTTGTTGTAAAAGAATGCGTGCAGTAGGTTAATTAATGGAACAACATTAACAAAAATTAAATGCTTAGAACAGGAATGAAAAACAAGACTGATAAACAGATGCCAAGCAGAAAACACAGAACCAGAGTCACAAATAGAAGTTGATAACGGAGTTCACCCCCTCCACTGGGTTACGTCTCCAGGTCCCTCTCCAATAGAAACCGATCCAATTAATGGTTTTAGAATGGTACAAATGGTTCCGGACTAATCACAGAAACTGGACATTAACAGTAAAGTCTTCAAGACCTCCTCTCTGAAAGTTACAAAACTGGACTTCAACAGACAAAAAAAAGCCAAGTTATAACTGAGAATAGTCGACTTCAACAACATGTGGATAGTTTTACAGCAAACTCTCCAAGCCTGCGTTCTCAACGAACTAAGTCCCCCTCCAATAGTCGCCAGCTTCCCCTATTTAAGCCTCATCTTCGCCGTTACCAAGGAGACAATATGTAAAAGAAAATGCGACTGTTTACCTTCTCCTGCCAAATGCCAACTCATTTTTCATAACCGGCGGTTCATATGCCTTTCAGTGACATCTCAACTGTGGTGACGGATCGAATATGATAACTGCCAAGAAAGCTTTGCCAACTGTTACAAATAAGCTATTCATGATGAAATCCTGCCATATCATAATAACGTCATATGCATAAAATGCAACAAAACTGTGCACAGACTGCCAACCGTTTAGCAATGTCACCGCGCCATGCGTATTGCAGTGTTTGAGTCGGAAGTTTTTGTCACTTTGGTTTCTGCAGTTGTGGACGGGGAAGGTCTTGTGAGCTCCGCCGTTGTAGCTGCCGAAAGCATTATCCTTCCAATCAAGATTGTTCCCGTCGTTGCAGTTGCTGGAAGCCTTTATACCTCCGCCGTTGCGGCTCCCGTTCCGCTTCGACTTCCGATCCTTTCTATCTCCGCCGTTGCGGCTCTTTTATCACTCCGGCTTTCGATCTGTTCCGAACGCTTGTAAGTTTCCACCATTGCAGAAGGGAAATGCTTGTAAGGTCCGACGTTGTGGAAGGGGAAAAGCTTCCGACCGTCGATCCTTATATTTTTTTTCGTCCGGTTATTTCCGCTGACAGACTAATAGTTTGGCCGCCCGCCGTTGCGGAAGAAGATGCTCTTCCGACCTCCGATGTCGCGGAAGGAGATCTCTTCTGAACTCCAATCTGCGCGGCTTCTTTGTGTTTTCGCCGTCCGATTTTTCACCCATGGCTTCTTTGAACCATCATACCATATTGGATCTTAAAAGAGGAATAATTCGCCAGATCAAGATTCCAACCTTTAATACAAGGTTGAAGAAGGGAACCCAACGATGCTCCTATTGTATGTAGATGACCTATTTTTAACAGGTGCATATGGGTTGATTGCAGACACAAAGATGAAGCTGGCTACTGAATTCGAGATGAAGGACTTGGGTATGATGCACTACTTTCTAGGCATGGAGGTGTGGCAGAATGCATATGGAATCTCTTTGGGACAAGCGAAATATGCAGTAGAGATCCTGAAGAGGTTCGGGATGATGGAATGCAAGGCCATGACCACACCTATGGCATCAAACATGAAGCTATTGAGTGATGATTCATCCAATTTAGTTGATGCTACGATGTATCGTCAGATGATTGGGTCCTTGATGTACCTGGCGAATACGAGACCATATATTTGCTTTGCTGTGAACACATTGAGCCAGTTCCTGACAGATTTGAGACATGTTCACTTGATTGCTGCAAATCATATTCTAAGGTACCTGAAGGGTACAGTTGATTATGGGCCCAAGTATCAGGCAAATCAGAAGATTAACCTGGAAGGTTATGTGGATTCAAATTGGGTAGGCAGTGCCATTGATAGGAAGAGCACTTGAGGGTGCTGCTTCAGTATGGGATCGGGTATGATCTCGTGGTTTAGCAAGAAGCAATCATGTGTGGCACTGAGTATAACCGAAGTAGAGTATGTTGCAGCTTGTTCAGCTAAGCTGTGAGGCAGTGTGGCTTAGGAAGTTGCTATCTGATTTGTTTGATCTCCAGTTGGTTTCTACTTGCATATATTGCGACAACTAGAGTTGTGTGAAGTTGTCATAGAACCCAGTGTTCCATGACAAGCCGAAGCATATCGAGATCAAATATCACTATATAAGGGATATGGTGTAGAGAGGAGCAGTGAAGCTCCAGTATGTTGCGACGGACGAGAAGATAGCTGATGTGTTAACCAAACCATTAGTTAGAGTGAAGTTTGAGTACTTCAGGGAGAAGCTTGGTGTTCTCTAGATCGAGGTTACCTCCAAAGGGAAGTGATGAGTCCGTGAGCCTTTCTGACATGGTTGATGTGTTCATCCTATGGTCAGATATAAGTGGAGATCCATTCTAATGTGACTACAGGATGTGTTCATCCCATATGGTCATATATAAGTGTAGAGCCTTTCTTACATGGTTGATGTGTTCATCCCATGGTAAGATATAAGTGCCGAGCCTTTCTGACATGGTTGATGTGTTCATCCCATGGTCAGATGTGAGTGCTGAGCCTTTTTGACATGGTTGATGTGTTCATCCCATGGTAAGATATAAGTGTTGAGCCTTTCTTACATGGTTTATGTGTTCATCCCATGGTAAGATATAAGTGCGAAGCCTTTCTGACATGGTTGATGTGTTCATCCCATGGTCAGATGTGAGTGCTGGGCCTTTCTGACATGGTTGATGTGTTCATCCCATGGTCAGATGTGAGTGTTGGGCATGCCTTTCTGACATGGTGGTTGATGTGTTCCTCCCATGGTCAGATGTAAGTGCTAGGTGGGCCTTTCTGACTGGATTAGATATAAGTGCTGAAGAAGATGAAGACCTACCTGGAGGCTAGGCCTACAAGCAGCATGAAAAAGGGTTGGCTCTGTAGAACTTCCTGTGATGAGTAGAATTGAGATAGCACCATTTGATCATGATGATCCAGTAGTGATGATGATCCAGTTTCGATCATGATTGTTGGAGGAGCTAGCTGACTAGCCGACTAAGTCGATCGACCAACTAATTAGAGATTAGGTCAGCCTCCTAAGGTCGTGTCAGTTGACCGAACCAATAGGTAGTTATTTGTAACTGTTTGTAAATGATATATATTAGGCTCTTGAGCCAGATGAGAACTCGGTTCAGTTCTGTGTATTGTATGAACTCTTCTGTTATAATATAATCTGTATTGTTACACCTGTGTTCTTGTCTCTTTTCTCTGATATGTCTGTATGCTTTTAAATGTGTAGTATTGGTAACCCTTTGTGATCCATGAGATTACAACATTGGTTCCGTTGCCGGAAGTACATGTTTGAGATGAATACAAGCAAATGATATAAGAGCAGGAAATTAAGAACTGGTGGGAGCACAAGATAGCAAAGTATTTGCAAACTTATGCATGAAGAAACAGATTAACAACTGCTCAGGAAAAAGAAAGATTCTTTACTGAAACCCATGAGAAGTTCGTAGAATCGGTACCCCAGTTCTTGAAGAAACTTCTGGATGAAAAAGCTAGAAGCAAATAAAGAACAACAACTACTAGAGAAACTGATTCGAAGGGGAAGAACAAACCTGTCGGAGTGGTTTGAAAAGATCACCGACGATTTTTGCGAGGAGCAAGCTATAGAAGAAAGAACTTCGGTAGAAACCATTCAGAAGAAATTCTATACATACCTTACTGAGCAGTTCCTATGCTCCTTATCGACCTTGCTGTTCAAGTTCCCGATAGAAAAAGGAGTGGGTCATATTGTCGAACCTCGTCCATCTCTATGTGAACAACCACAAAATACCAACTGGGTGGAGAAACAAAAGAAGTGGGAGAAATTCATTGCCGAAAGGGAGTGGGAATATTTCCTAAGCAAGTAAACAGAACTAATCAAGCTTTCTAAAGTGTTGGGTAGGCAATGGGGGGGTAGCTGGTCGTATGTCGGGGTAAAGTAAAAGGGATTCTAGTCGACTAAATAGAGGTACCATCACTAGCAATGAAAAGTTGACCTAAAAAGGAAATCGAACGGACAGTGATATACAAAGGTATGATGGATTTACAGAAGATAAAGAGAGAGAAGAGGCTAAAAAGGAGGGAATAAAGAAGAGAAAGAGCTATAGCACTGCAAAGAGGAATGAGTACTAGGGTGGTAGACCAAGAAAGAAATCCACCAGAGTCGGGTCATGACCGACAGGAAGAAGGTGTTGATGAAGAAGCATCACCCATGGAAGAAGATCCGTGGATAGAGCAGTGAGAAGCTCTCCAAAGAGAAGTCCCCCAAGAGATAAGACCTCTGTCTCCAACGAATCCGAGTACTAGAACACAAGCCATTGTCGAAGAGGACCTCAAACTAAGAGCTGGTGAGTTTGGTATATGGAGCCAACTAGACGATGAGGTAAACAATGATAGTAATCTACTTATCCATCGACCAAAAGAAGGAAACTGGGGCACGCTTCAAGCGTACCCTTGCAACTGAAGTATCCATTTACTTTACCCGACACATGAAGGAGCACCCCCCATTCCAAATACAACTTTGGAGAATACAGAAAAATCTAACCTGTAGACAAATAATTGTAGTTGGACATCGACAGGAGAATTCGACCTCGACCGAGTGCTTGTCGGAGAAGAAACGACAAACAAAACAATCGACAAAAACAAGAGTTCCATCGACAACAACTCTGTACAAAAAGATAAACAAAACATCCCACTACCCCCACCACCACCCACCACCACCACCTCCTGAAGAAGACAGCGACAACAAATCCAAAATGGGTCACGAATCAACGTATATCCCTCTATATGAGGGCGACAAAGATCCCAGGCAACATTGGTTCGTTTACAAGTCGACATGGGAGGCCAACCATGTTACAACAGAAGACAGACATATGGCACAGTTCACCTGTGATTTGAGGAAAAGAGCTCTAACATGGTATATGACCTTTACTGAGAGAACCCCCAATGCATCCAAGGTGGAAATTAAAGCACAATTTTTATCGTTCTTTAAAACTCTAGATGCTAAACATATGGCAGCTAAAAAGTTAAAGACAACCTCGCAAAAGCCAGCAGAATCTGTCCGAGAATACGACAAACGCTGGAAAGACCTTCTCAGCCAACTCGATTATGTAATTGATGAACAATTGTTAATTCAGTGGTTTCTTGCAGGTCTTTCATAGAAAATTCGGTGGCATATAAGCTTGGAGACATTCAAGACATATGAATATGCGCTTACTAAAGCCTCACAAGTAGAGATGGATGAAGACTTCCCGGCATATCCCATGGATATAGACTGGAAGAACAGCTCGAGATCATGCAGAAATATTAAAAAGAGATAAACCTTAAGAGTCAGGACATCTGGTGCATGAAATTCTCAACAACTGGACATTCGAAAGATAACTGTCGATAGGACATCAGCCGACCGGACATTCGATTTGTGCAAACAAAATGTTTTTGCGACATCTTCCAAGAGAATGGAGAGCACACCAAAAAATATTGCCCATTCAACATGAAGAATGTTAAAGCATCATGGTGTGCAATCTATGAAACTAAAAATCATACCACCGCCAACTGCCACCTGAACCTAAAATTCGACAAAATTACCAGGCAATCTATCAGACAAACGCAGTTGCGCAGACCAACAAGAAAAATCAACGAAGTAATGCTCAAAGTGAACAAAATAATCAAAGGTATGATGGTTGTCGATATGAGCGCTGGTTCGACAACTAACGTGGAGGATATGGAGGCCGAGGTTGATTCTTTGGGAATCGTGACAACCGACCACGTCGGCCCATCCAATGTTTCACGTGCTACAAAGAAGGTCACTGATACGCAGACTATCCATAGAAGGACAGAACTAACTTAAAATTCTGTACTAGCTATGGAGTAGAGGATCACTCATTAGAGGATTGACCTACTATGTTTGAAAAAATAAATAAAAAGAAAAATGTTAATGTCTTGTTGTGCGTACAAAAACATGATATTATCAATACAAAGAATTTGCATATAGTAACTCAACAAGGGACAAAAATTGGGAATGATAATCCATGAATGAGCAAAATAAAAGAAAATAATGATTATCTTGACCCAGTTAAAAAAACAACTGTATAAAGACGCAACGAATGTATTTAGAGAATTTGCTCGACAGGAAGAAGTTGACGATAATCAACAAAGCTCAATAAAGGAATTAGTACACTAAGTACAAAAGGATAAAACAATATCTAAATTCATCGACTTATTGTATAAAATAAAACACAACAATAACATAGAAAAACAAACAAAAAATATATGCAGCCTAAACCAAAAAGACAAAAGTGATGTTGACCCACTTGTCGAGCTAGAAATTGAAGGATACCATGTCCTACAAGTTGTGCTTGACTTCGGATCACAAGTAAACATTATGACTCGTGACACTTGGGAACAGTTGGGTAGACCTCAACTATACAAGTCGGGCATATACCTAAAACTAGTCGACCAAGGCCTCATTGAACTTATCGGAGTCTGGAAAAATGTCGACACAATGATAAAAGGAATATCAACTAAATTTGATTTTGAAATTATTGACCCTAAGGAAGGATCCAGCTCCTTCTCAGCGTTAGTAGGTCGACCTTGGGGAAGAAAAATGAAAGCCTTGATATCCTTAGACAAGGAAAGGATAAAACTAAAAGGGAATGGACAAAAAGTCATAGTACCTATCCATCCATCCCAAGGAGAACCTTGGATAGAACCTATTGATGAAGAAGTCGACATCCGACATCTATATTAGATACAAAAGAATGAGGACTACTCAGAACCTAATATCTATGGTGAACTGCACTTAGGGAATCAAGACTCAGTAGGGTACAACTCATATGCAGAATTATATGATTGGGAAGTCGAGAACTATGAAACACAGGAAAGAGGATACTGGACCATTCAAAAAGTACAGAAAAAACCAGTCCAATAGTGCTTTGTGGTGTCCATCATCCCAAAAATATTTGAAAAGAAAACCAGGGAATATCCTACCCTGAAACCAACAAATGTAAATATCACACAAGTCCCAAGATATAAAGAAAGAGAATCACCAGCTATGCACATAGAACAAGTATCCAGGAACATTGGTGAACACGACCGACTCCAAGGCCTAGTGGAAACTTTCACAAGAAAAGCTGCTAGATGGTGGGATACCCATCAATCAAGACTGCACACATGGACAACAACTTCGACTTACTTTATAGAAATATTTGGAGGAAAAAGGTTAACCAATCAAGCCCAAATACCTATATTTATCCAAGGACAAAATTCCAACATTAGCTGGCCATGACTGTAGAAGAAATTGTTGAAGTCTGTGTACATAAACGACCAACCATCCAAATTCACAGCCCATAAAATAATAAACAACGAAATAACTACTTTAGATGGCCAAAGAAGTTTTTGAGTACCTCTGTTGTTTCTTCGGGATGAAGAACAGTTTTGTTCGTGGGGGAGATGTTGGAGGAGCTATTCAACTAGCCGACTAAGTCGATTGACCGACTAATTAGAGATTAGGTCGGACTCCTAAGGTCATGTTGGTTGACCGAACCAACAGGTAGTTATTTGTAACTGTTTGTAAATGATATATATTAGGCTGTTGAGCCAGATGAGAACTTGGTTCAATTCTGTGTATTGTATGAACTCTTCTGTTATAAAATAATCTGTATTCTTACACCTGTGTTCTTGTCTCTTCTCTCTCATATGTCTGTATGCTTTTAAATGTGTATTATTGGTAACCCTTTTTGATTCATCAGATTACAACAATGATTCGGTGATGATCCAACTTTGATGATGATCCAACCTTGATCTAGAGAAGAAGACTTGTGTTGATGAATTGTGTCAAGAGAATACCTTCCTAGTTAAGAGGGGGTGTTGATGTATTTGTAACTTCAGAATGCATTCACTTGTATATCTTATGTATTGGACCCCGATGTTCCTATCAGGAAGTATCAATAATGTAATTGAGTCATGTCATACCTCGATGTTTCTATCGGGAGAATCAATAATGTAAACAATTCATGTAAATTCATAGAGGGTAACCCTCCTTATTGATCAAGGGTTAAAGTCCCCACAGTTGTGGGGCACTAGGGTTGTTAGAATCTCCTAGAGAAGTTGGCCCTGGTGAGTTAATGTAAGTTAGGTCATTAGTACCCTAGTTGTGGTTACTCGAGCCTACATAACCGAGTTAGGATTACTCAAGCCTACATAACAGAGTCAAATATTAAGTGAACGAAAGAATATGAATAGAGAGTGAGCCTCTCTATTTATCACACACACTCACTCAACTGGGGTGCATGAGTGAGAGAGAGAACAGTTGTTGGAGATCATTTTTTCTATCTTTGGGTTTTACTGCTGCCATTGGTGCTCATTCTATCTTTGAGGAAGTTGCGGGGTTTTCTCCTTTATGGTTTCCCCGAGGAAATTTTTTTGTGTCTCTTGTCTCTTGTGATTATTGCTGCGAATGTTATTCTCTCAGATAAGATCCTTAGATCATATTGCTTAAATGATAAAAATATAACAATTCTCCTCTGAAGGAACAAAAGGAGCCGACCAATATTATCGGGGATGTCATCCTTCGTACTCACTTGAGGGTGGCAGGGGGAGAAACTTCCTGATTTCTTGCATCTCATGGAGGGATTTTATCTCTCATGCAGTCATGTGTCGAAGATTTTGAATCTTTAGGAGGAGAGTGGTAAACTAGAATCAAAGTTTGGGACTTTGAGTGTTGTTGCAGACGTCATGGAAGCAGCATGCAAGGTGGTGGACAATATTTTGAGGTTAGTTGATTTGATAGAGGAAGACCTTAATTTTCCATCTGGTGTGGATACCTTGAGGGGGGAGGGTGTGTGTGTTAGTGGAAGAGGTGGCATGTATCAAGACTTTCGTGGTTCTCCTTGGGTCACTTTATGATAAAGAAGAAATTCACTCAGGTAGTGTAAGTAGGGGGGCTTATTTTTTGTTCTCAAGAGTTAAGGTTCTAGTGTCAAAGTCTTAGAGATGTCATTGCCTCTAGTGTTTGTTGGGAAAGTCAAGAGAAAATCTAAGATGTACTATGCTAAGGAGAAGGTTAAGCGGGAGTTTTCACAAGGTTTTCAATTAAATTTATTAGGGGTTATTAGAGAAAACAAACCCCAATATGGTGGTTTTTTATGAATATTATTTCTCTCAAACCTTGGAGGGTGGGACAAATTGCTAGCACTCAAATGTTTTGTTTATTTAGAGAAACCTAATATTTTGTTGTTACAAGAAACTACTATTTTTGGTGTGGAGGTAGTTAATAATTTAGAGAAGTTATTTCCTCATTTTTGTTTATTTTCTGTGGATGCTTGTGGATTCTATGGGGCATTGATTTTGGGTGTTTCCTCCAATCTACTAGTGCTAAATGTTTTTGAGGGAATTCGTCTCTAGGGGTTGAAGCTTGTAGAATAAAGTTAGACCAGTCCTTTTTAGTTTTAATATCTATGGCCCGTATGTGTATAGATTAGAGTCTTGGAGCTCTGTTTTGGCGTTAGATTGTTATAAAGAAGCCTCTTTAAATACGGGTGCTGATTTTAATTTTACACTTTCAGCAGATGAGGTTTGGGGATGCTTCGCCATAAAATATGTGGCAGTTGGGAAATTTCAGGAACTTTTTGCTTTGCATGGATGGATTGATGTCAATCCTGTGGAGATCAAGTTGACTTGGTCTAAAAAACGAGCAGATGATCAAGGTATTTACAAATGTCTTGACAGTTTGTTTATGAATGTTTACTTATTTGAGTATAGACACGTGTTTAGAAATTGTGTTGGGTCTTGCATGTTCTCGAAACATTTTCCTATTTTTATGGAAATTAGAGAGTGTATGGAGAATATGGGGGCTCCCATAAAGTATAATTCCTCTTGGTCTGAATTAGAATGATTTCGTTCCCTAGTGTAATCCACTTGGGTTCACTTTCAAGTTGATCTCGGGCGGGCATCTAGTAATTTTGTTGTGAATATTCAGAAACTCGAGAAAAACTAGAGAATTGAATAATACTCATCAGAATATTCGTGAGGGTCGACTGTTAGTGGTAGAATTGGAATTGGAGGGGCTCTATAATTATGATCCTCTAGTTTTCTTGGCTGAGAACCGGAAGGAATAAATACCCATTTTGGAGAAAGAAAGGTTGAATATTCTGGATGATATTGACTAGGAGTGGAGGCTTAAAAGTAGGGCTATTTGGTTGGAGAATGGGGATTAGAACATTAAATACTTTAAGAAAAGGGTGGATCATCGAAGAAATGTGAATAATATATGGAATGTTCTAGACCATTCTGCGAATCAAGTTAGGGGTTTTTCGTATTTGGCATCTGTGGTTGTCTCACACTTCTAGGGTTTGTACACTACTGTTCACAACCTGATATGTTGGGGATGCTTCAGGTTATTCAGAAATTCCCTAGAATGTTGTCTAGGAGGAGAGTGTCGATTTATTTAACGTGGTATCATTGGAATAACTTTCAAACAATTTGAAGTGTTTTCACAGGGACAAGATCCGTAGGTCGAATGGGTGGCTGCCATAATTTGTTTTGGATTTATTTGAGTTAATTGTTGTAGATCTTCTCCGTGTTGTCGAAGAGGTTTATCTTTCTAGATTTGTCCCCAAATGATTTAACTCTAAATTTATTATTCTTATTCCTAAGAAGGGAAATCCTTCCTCGTTCGCTGACTTCAACCCCATCTCCTTGTGCAATGGGGTGTGTAAAATCATGGTGAAAATCTTGGCATTATACATGAAACCCTGTCTTTCAAATTATATGTCTTTGGAACAGTTTGGTTTTTTGAAGGGTCGACTTATACATGAGGTGATGAAACTTGCGTGGGAAGGTATTCACACTATTAAGACTAATAATACTCAGATGGCGGCCATCAAATTGGATAATTTATCCAAAGCTTATGATAAGGCTTCATGGCTATTTTTTTTAACAAGAACGATTATGTATTTTATATTAAGTAAATAGCGGAAATTCCATTGGAACATATACAACAACTAGCTTCATCCATGTTCTAATCCAAATGACAAATCAATCTTCTTATCCACATCTAATAGCCTAGCCTTCTAAGTTAAACCCAAAACCAAAACCTGAAGTTTTTCCAGGTTTTCCAATCAATACATAACCGTAAAGAGGAACTAATCAATAACCATCGACCAAGTCCTCTCCCATCTGTAGCAGGTATTCTTCCACCAGCTTGAACCACCTACCACCTTCCTCATCAATATTTAACACTACATGTTTTTGGTTCCGCTCTCTCTCCAATCATTGTAATCAGCCTTGTTCTGTTTCTTTCTAGCCATCACCACCGCACAAATCCAACACGATCGGGCTTGGAAAGGATTCCTGGGTAAGACTGGTGTTACTTCACATTAGGTTCAATTTAGAGTTCACTAATTGGATCATGGCCTGTGTGGCTTCCACTGTTTTCATTGTTTTGATTAATGGTTTGGGATCCTCCTTCTTCAAGGCTTCTAGAGTACTTCACAAGGGTTGTCCACTTTCTCCATATTTGTTCTTGCTGGTGGTTGAAGGATTGATACGTTCCATTATTTATGAGCTCAATTGTCATAACATGGGAAGGGTTTCTTTCAATGCCAGGGCGTCTTTGAAACATCTTATGTTTGTGGATGATATTTTTTTGTTCTGTAATCATTATGTTGTGGAGCACAAGAGATTGAGTTCAGTGTTGGATGGGTTCTGTAAGGCGATGGGTATGGAAATTAGTGTCGAGAAATCGGGTCTACATTCTGCACCGATTCAAGGAGTCCCGTGATTTTTGGAATAGTCACTTTCCATATGTTTATCATAGCATGGAGGATGATATCCCATATTTAGGTTTCAAGCTAAAGCCTAACAATTATGGAAAAAAGGACTGGATTTGGGATTGAAGACAAGATTGCTGGCATAATCAATTCCTCATGTAATCGATGGTTATCTAGGGTGGGGGGGGTAGGATGGTATGGGTAACATATATGCTAAAGGATATTCTGGTACATTGGCATCTTCTTGCCAATATTCTGGTGGGGACCTTACAAAATATTTGGAAGATGTGCTTTAATTTGTTTGGTGGAATGATAAGCAAGGTAAGTCTCTCCATCTTGTCAGTTACCTTGCTTTGGAAGTTCCCAAATGTGTGGGGGGTTGGGGATTTAACAATATTTTATTGTTTAATAGAGCTTTGGTAGATAAGTCCTTATGGAAATTTTTAATGTCAGATAGTTTATGGCGGAGGATTCTAATTGCTAAAATATATTGAGCCTGATACTGTTATGGACTAGCTTCTCCGTAGTGATAAATTGGTTAGGGGTTGTTCTAATAGGTGGAAGGATATTTATAATGATTTTATTATCCTTGGTAGAAATTTGGATTGGAAGGTGGGGAATGGGAGGTCGTTAAGGGTGGGGAAGGATGTTTTCCGGGGTCTCTCTAATGAGAAGATTGAGTCTGGAAGGGCTCATTGATCATCTTTATAGTAGGGGTTACGCGACCTTAGATCACATTGGAAAACATAGTGATAATGTTTGGCATCAGGATTGGATGTTAGCTAAGGAGCTTAGGCTGTCGGGTTCTTGGAAGGATCATTGGAATGCATATGTGGAATCGATGGTTAATGATCATATTCATATATGCAGGGAGGATGATGATGTCTGTTGGAGTTATAATGGTCTAGGTGGGATATATTCGACTAAATTGGGGTATGAATTATTGTTTCATGTTGTTCCTCGTACCAAGTGGTGGTGGAAAGTGATCCGGAATATCAGAGGAGTTCCAAAAATTATTCTTCATTTATGTATTATTCTTAACAATCAGGTTCTGACTTGGGACATACTTCAATGTTTTAATTTTCATGGACTTGGGCAATGTCCATTATGCAATTCAACAAAGGAATCAATTTTTCATTTGTTCATAATGTGTAAATTTGCCAAGGAAGTTTGGCAAGAGGTTGGAATATTGTCTAGATGTCTTGTTCAGTGGAGTGGGGAGTCGATGGATTTAAGCTTCAAAAATTTATTTAATTCTAGATTGTCGGCTTCTTTCAATTGTCTTCCTATTCTGGTTTCTAGGGGTTTATGGTTAGCTTGGAATACAGTTATATTTAGGGACAAGAAAATTCCCATTTTTCAGGTGGCGTCTCGTACTATGGATTTATTTGTTTCTTATAAGAACATTTATAAGCCTCTATCTACTAGGTGTCTAGTTCCCCCAATCATTGAGGTAGGAAGACCTTGGGCATACTTTGATGATGCTAGTCAAGATCGCAATGGTATCAATCGATTTTGGTTAATTATTTTTATGGATGGTGAACACCATTTGAAAGGAGCTCGGGGTCTTGGTGATGGGACAATAACTTGACTGAATTTAAAGCACTTTTATTTCTCCTGAAAGTGGCTTGCAGGATGGCTATTTACAACCTATAGATTTTCAGTGATTCTGAGTTGGTGGTAAGTGGTTTCTTGGTCATCCAATGGTCTCTCATGCTAGAGTGATCTATTTGGTGGAGAAATTACAAGAGGTTTGTGGGCTATTTTATTCCCTTTCAATCCAACATGTTAGAAGGGTTTTCAATTAAGATTCTAATGCTCTGCCTAAAAAGGGGTTGCTTCTGCACCCAGGTGTTTTACATTTGGAAGAATTTCAAGGGGGTAGATCTAGAATTATGATCAATCTTGGTGGTTATGAGTGTTAGTTTGTTTTAGAACTGTTATAGTTTCAGTGGCTGAAAATATTGGCATAAATATTTGAAATACTTCTCTAAGATATTTATTTTTTCCCCTACTTCTATTTAGGCACTGAAGATTCTATTTAATGTTTATATTAATGGAAATAGACCTTTTTTTCTTGGGGAAAAACTAATTTTTAACCACAATGAAGGCATGACAACCAATTAATACCTACTTAGAAGGGCATCGCTAGTAACAATCTCTCATAAATAAAGTCCTTGTACTCATATTAGGGGTCTTTTAGCTTATCATTGATGTACGCTGACTTTAAGTTGTTAGAGAAGTTAGTGTAGACCAAATTTTGCTTAGAGTTTTTTAAATGTTGTTATGAAATTAGAGTAGATTGTTATTGTTGTTCATAACAATTTAGAAAGTTGTGAGAATTGATTTGTGTTTACTATAGATTTATTTCAAGTATCTAGTATTTGTTTTTGTTATCCTATTTTGTTTTGTTAAGAAACCAACATGGAGGTGTAGCATTTATTCTTAATAGTATGTTCACCTTAATTTGTTGAGTTAATGTGTGCAATCTCTAATTCAATGAATTTGTTCCTACTTGTTACTTGCATTCATTTCCACGAACTTTATATCTACTTTAGTTTAGCTAAAATATTTAAATTAGTTTGAAGATAATTACATTTTGTATTTTAAATTAAAATTCATAAAATCATACACCACAACTAACTCATAATTTGGAAAGTTACCATACCAAATAAAAAAAATTAATTAAAACCTTTCATTGAGTGAACATGCCATGTGAACATTCCATAGTGACACATAAACCATTTCCTATACCAATATAATATAACACAATCCAATAACATACTTTTTATGTACTACACAACATTTATTAAATGCCACTTTTATTTTAATTCGGACAATTATAAACATTGACTTGAGTTCATGCTACATATTATCTCTCTACAATATCGAATGAATAATAAGTATACATACTCCTTGGACTTATGTCTCTAGTATTATGCCATCCACCTTCATCTCTGTAATGACACTGTGGAGCCCATAGAAATGATGCATTTTCATCAAGCATGAATATTGGGGTGATGTAAAATGTGTCCCTTGCTGAGAGGGAGTGCTGATGTTCTCCATGGTTCCAACATTGGGAAAACATTATGCAGATAATTCTCCCACATTGGAAATGTGAATTGACATATGGTTGGTAGAGAATCGTCCATTCATATACCTAATTATTCATGTGAATTCACTATGTGTCTTGAGGCTCAAATGCTTATCCTTTATCTAGTCATGTGGATTGACTATGAGTGCCTGAAGGCTAGAGGTCACATTGCATTCTTCGAGGAGTATTATGTAATGGGAGTGATATATTCTTAGTAGAGTGAGTTGAATTGTCTATGTGATAAGGGATTTCATCCCTTATGTTATAGACAAATTCTAATCTAATGTTGTATTTGAAATTGGCTCTAAGAAGTGTTTGAGACTTCTTAGAGTATGGTAAAATCAACATTAGAGCTCTATGGAAGAAGGTGATATACATGTGATGAGTTAGACATCAACAAGAAGAAATTTTCTAAGACGAAGAATGATTAACTAATAATTCAATACAATTCATTTAAGAAGTCTCGAAGAAAGATGAAGGAAAGGAAAGGCAAAATACCCCAGTAAAAGGGGGAAATTGGCCCTAGAAGACAAAATTATAAGTTGTCCTCAAGTGTGAAAAACAAGTCAAATGAAGAATACAAATAGAAGTGTTCTCACACTTAATTTGACACATTCACAACTCACATCTTCTTCTCTCCATAAGTTCACATCTCCAAGGAATGCCTAGCAAAGGAAAGAAGTATAATTTTTGGGTTATCTTATTCTCTTATTCTCTTGGAATATTATCTACCCTTGTTAGGGTTTCTTGTGAAGGAGGGAATGCCTCTCTTGAACTAGGGATCAACTTCATGTTTGGTAATATACTTGAATTGGAATAATTTCTCATGGGAAAATTTTGTTGGGTTTTCTCCCGTTTGGGTTTCCTAGGGTAAAATATTTGTGTCTCTTGTGCATGGTTATCTTTCGGTGATCCTTGCTTTATGTTTCGTTGCAAGTGAATATATATTATGAAATGAAATTATGGGAGGAAATAAATTATTGAAGAATTATTGTGAAATAATAATCAAGGATTGAAAATTATATTAAAATTCAACATGGTATCAAAACACTTTTGAATAGATGTCGTTGCCAAAGACAGTTTGTGCCCCAATTTGGAAACGGGGGATTTCAAGTTTGGACACTTCCTTCCATAGGTTAAAATTGAAAAGAGCACTGCGGAACTTTCTCTAGGATGGAGCACTTATTTGTGGAAGCAAATTTCAATTTTGTGAAAATTCAGTTCTCACCTAATTTTTGGCATAATAAGAGAATTGGGGCTTCTAGTTTTGAACATTTTTGACAACATATTGGGTTTGATATTAACATTTTGGAGCTTACCCTAGGAGGGTGCATATATATATGTGGAAGAAAATATCAGTTTCATGAGATTTCAATGTTGTCCTAATTTTTATTGAAATCAAGAAACTAGGGCTTCCAGTTTTGAACTCTTCTTACCATAGATTGGACTGAATAGTAGTGTTATGGAGATCTCCATAGGAGGGTGCATCCATATGTGGATGAAAATCACAACTTTTCCAAACTTCATTTTGACCTAGCTCCTGCTAGGGTTTCTAGCTCAAGTTTTTATATTTTGTCAAGATGTTGTCCATAATAGAAGACATGTTGTATGATGTTGAGATTGAAAATGAGCTCCAATATTCTTTTGTATCATCTGTTAATAGAACTATTATAGATAATAGTGATACCAAGTCGATAGACAATGATTATTCCAGACACATGGGAGTTCAAGATGAGAAGAAGAAGGAAAATAGAAGATCAACTCCAAAACAAGAGAAGAAGGGTCTTTTAAAGATCAAATGTTTCACGTGTCATATAATTGGTCACTTTGCATATTAGTGTCCTCAAACTAAAAAGGAACAAAATGAAACATGCAACTAATGTTGAAGAGATTCCACCTTAGAATAAAAGAAGTCAAATTTGATGAAGATTGCAAAGAGTACTTCTAAGTACTCCAGAGCTTCAACATGAAGGTGTTTTGTAGAAGATGTATACATAAAAGAATGCCAAAGGAAATATTTCCATGCAGTAATAATAGGTCCAAATATGATATTGTACCTAGTACATTCAAATACACGAAGATTGATGACAGTGGCATCCTTAATGTCTACTTGTACTATGTGCGATTCTCTCCAGAAGACATGAAGACCTAGGATGAAGAATTCTGAAAGTTCCAAGAAGTTCCAGACTTTACAAAGAAGAAGATCAAGCCTTTAGATCATATGACGGAGAAGGGTGCACTTCCACAAACTCCACTGTTTTCTACAAGAAGGAAGAGACCAAGAGGGAGTTAACAAAATAAGCAAATATAAGTATTTTATACTTTGTGTAATAATTTTTATTTTCTTAAATTGAATTGTTGTAGCATAACCGTTTGATTTATTACTAGTTAACCCTTGTGGACATTTCTATCATGTATTTCATAATATGTGCATTATGAATACTTTAAAAGTATACCCATGTTATTATAGGGAGATGCATCCAGTAAGACAATTATGCTTAGATCAAGTGTCCTCACCGAATATTGGGGAGCCAGACTTTTGAGGAAGCATTAACAAAAGTGAGTCATATATTATGTAAGTCAAATATGAGTCATATCTCTTATGGTGGACAGTACACAGTGAAAGAAATAGAGTCTAAGATTCGTTGAGTCATATCCAGATTCCTGTCAACTACAAAGAAGCATGCAAATCCTAGCAATACTTTCAAGGAGATAGTTTTGAGATCGGAAGGGAAGTCAATGATGAATTCCAAGTGGATCTACAAGATCAAACATGGATTTCTGATCAACATCATATATGACTCATGAAAGGAAGCTGGTTTTCAAAATCATAGGGAGTCATGGATGGTATTTAGTGTTCTTGAGAGAGCAGGAAGCTTGTCTCAATAATACAACTTGGTGGAGATGAAACAAATGAATACACAAAGAGCAAAAAGTGCAGAAGGAATACATGTTTATATTTATTCAAATTTTGTTATGCCAAAACAAAAGGATCAATGAAGGAATAACAAGCACAACATAAAAGAGACCACAAATATTTATCTTGGGAAACCCTTGTGGGGAAGAAAACCCAAAAAAAATTCCTCGATCTAGAATTCAACCAAGCATAATGTAAGACATAAGAAATATGACTAGATAACTTCCTTCTCTTGAGATGGACCATTTCTCCTCTCTCTATCAAACTTGCTTGAGTGCACACCATGTCTAAATGAGGGAGGTGCCTCTCCTATTTATACTAATCACCTGAGAGGCCTAATAACCCAACATGGATGACTTCTCCTTGCTCCTAGGGCCAAGTTGCCTTGAGAGACTCAAAAATACATTTTAATAATACTTTTGTGGGTAATACTGACCCGAATTATAACAAAGGTTTTACCTCAAGCCTTTAAATGACCCAATACAACAATGACATCCCTAATCAGAGGAACAACATCTCCAGAAGGGGAAATAACATTAATAATACAAAATAGAATATCTTTCACAGTTACATTTATTTAACACTCCCTCTTAATAAGGAAGGTATTCTATGACACAAGAATACATTTGTACAACTAACTGGTAAGTCTATATGTCATAATAAGTTTTCACAACTACATCAACATCATCATTGTTCATCGAACATAATCATCACGAAGCATCACATATCGAGTATCATATCACAAGCACATCATCATGAGCCACCACATCTTGACACATCATCATGAGCATCGCATCTCGACACATCATCATGATCATTGCATTTCATCGCATCATCCCAAGCATCACATATCATCACTTTATCATGAGCATCACATCTTGTCACATCAATATGAGCATCGCATCTCGACACATCATCACAAGTATCGCATCTCGACACATCATCATGATCATCACATCTCAACACATCATCATAAGAATCGTATGTCATTGCATCATCGCATCACATAATCTCAAGTATCACCATATTGAGCATCACCTACAATACTACACATGAAAACACAACAAAACATCCACAAATTAATGCAGAATCACTCACAACATAAATAATGTTGGATCTCATCATCCACAAATGAATGCAGGATCACATCGTTTGCAAATGAATGCAACACCACAACGTCCGTAAATGAATGCATGACCAAACCATCTATAAATGAATGTTAGACCACAACAAAATCTATAGGAACACCGATAAACTTGATTGGACTTTGCTGCACAAGAATACCACTTCCATCTCATCATCACTCCCTCTTTCAAAGGAGGTCTTTTAGGACTACACCAATCTTGTCTTGAAAATAATCAATCTTCACATGAGATTGAGGCTTAGTTAAAACATATGCAACTTGTTCCTTTGTATGAACATCCTGAAGCTTTATAGCCCATGTCTGCACCATATCCCAGATGTAATGATACTATATATTTGTGTGTTTTGACTTATCATGAAACACCGGGTTCTCTGTCAGCTTGATGCAACTTTGGTTGTCACAATAAATATCAGTTGCATCCATCTTGGCATCAAACAATTCTACGAATAAATTGTGAATCCATACTTATTTGCTACAAGATGAACATACTGAAATGTATTCAACTTCGAATGTACTGAGCACAAAAATATTTTTATTTCTATTAATCCATGAGATCACACCTTATCCTAATATGAAACAACATCCTGAAGTGCTCTTTCTGTCTTCAACACTTCCTTCCCAATCTGAATCATTATAGCCACACAATCTTAAATCACAATCAACTACATATCTGAGACCATAATACAATGTACCCTTTAGGTACCTCATCACATGTTTTACTGCAACTAGGTGAACATGTCTAGGCTCCACCATATACTAACTCAATGTGTTTACAACAAAACATATATCCGGTCTTGTATTTGTCAAATACATCAATGAACCAATAGCTTGTCTGTATAGTGTGGCATCTATTATTTCTGAAGAGTCATCATTCATGAGCTTCAAGTTTGTCACCATCAGAGTGTCCATTTCCTTACAATCCAACATCCAAAATCTCTTTAGGATATCAGCTACATATTTTCCTTGGTTTAGGAAAATATCATTTGGGAACTTCCATACTTCAATACCTAGGAAGTAATGCATGATACCAAGGTATTTCATCTCAAATTTTTTTGCAAGCTTCTTCTTACATTCATTGGTTAGTTTCTCCTATATTGTCAAAAATAGATCATCTACATACAACAATAATATCACGATCCCATAATCTACAACCTTATAATAAAGGTTGGAATCTGCTTTACTTCTGGCAAAGCTCAAGCTCATAAGGAATCCATCAATTCTTCTGTACCATGCTCTGGGTGCTTGGTTCAATACATATAATGCTTTCTTCAGTCAACATAGATGTGTTTTCTTGTCACGTGTCTCAAAACCTAGAGGTTGTTCAATATACACTTCCTATTCTATGCCATCGTTTAGAAAGGTTGTCTTTACATCCATTTGGTGTAACTTCCATTTCATCTTGGCAGCCAAGGCAAGAATAGTTCTGATTGAAGTATATTTGGTTACTGGTGCAAAATAATCTTCATAATAAATCCCTTCCTTATGAGAGAATCCTCATGTGACAAATCTTGCTTTGAAATTTTCAATACTACCATCTGATGAGTGCTTTGTCTTGAAAATCCATTTTGAAGAGACCATTGATTTATCTTTCAGTCTTGGTGTTATAACTAGATCTTGTTTTTATTTTATCTGTTCTTTTTGTCCTAATTTTCAACCGTTAGTTTAAAATGATTTTACATTTTATGTTGATTTTAAGAATTTTGGACAATCAATAATTTTGGTTGGATTTAATGCTTTTAATGGTTGAATTATTTCATTATTTTAGTTTTAAGGTTTGTCTTTTGGGATTATTAGTTAATATGTACATCTTTAAGCTTTCAAAAACTTATAATAAAATTTTATTCCAAATTTTGATTTATAATCTAACTCTCATTTTTTAGTCCTTTGTCAGATATTTTCATGGGGAGATTCCTGTAGCAGCTATGTTTTTCCTGTTTTTGTCATTGTCATTGGGAGAAAATTACGAGGACATGGAAGCGAATTCAGGAAAACCAAAAGAATTTTTTGTCCACAACAGAATCATTCACAAAAATCTCTCTCAGTTTTGCAACAACTATTATCATTTGAGAGATTAAAATTCATCTTTGTGGCCTGTTTTCAGGGTTTGAATTATTTAATAATTTCCTGTTTTAGTCACAAATTTGAAGCATGTATTCCGATCAATTGAAGAGGAATTTTGAAAAACAAAGAGAGGTTTTTGTTCATAACATACTCATTAAAAACAACCTCTCTTAGTTTTTTCACAAGTGTCTTGGATAGATAGATATGAAGGCGTCGTTGAGACCCAAATTTCCAGAAATTCGCCAAATTTCCCCAAATTCGATTTGCTATTTTTGGGTTAATTATCTTTAAAGATTTTGAGTTATCATGTAACTAATTGATGTAAATGTTTCAAATTTCAACCTACAAGGTAGTTATGGAACTACTTTACTTTTGTAATGATAAAAGGAAGACAAACATACAATTTTGGGGTGGGATTTTTCACTCAAGGAGAGGCTTTTGGAGTTTTGATTTCTCAAGCTAGCACTTATAACTCTTATGTAAGTGGATGACTGTTATTGATTATATATAAAATGATAAGCCCTTTTACTTGTCATGCTTTTTCATTTCTAATTTGGTTGATTGCTCAGTCTACAATTTCATTTTCTGTTTAAAGGTTTATTCATGTAAATGCTTGTAGCATGTGGGTGGAATTAATATTTCCTGTGTAATGTTTATGGCTTATTGGGATGTGTTTGATCCCCAGTTTATCCAACTTGCATGATTCAGTTCTGTATTAGCTTGTTGTTGTTTATTTCCTCCTTAATTGATGAAGTTTTCAACCAAACCATAAACCAAAACCATAAAAACCTGTTTTACTTAATTTTATTTTATGAGATTGTGTTGGCTTGTTCTTTAGTAGTCTGAGAACAATTTCTAGCACTAACATCTTTGGCGCCGTTGCTGGGGACGAAGCTGAAGTATATCTTCCCTGGGATATCATTATTCATCTGATTCTGAGAGGTGAACAAAGTCAAAAAATCTTTTAGACTACAATTTTTCACCAGCGACTCCACAATTAAAGATTCCACTGCAAGGAGAATTTTGTTGACAGAAAAATGAAGAAGCCAAATGGAAAGACTAGATATCAACTTGTTACTTTACTCCATGAGGTTTTGTTCTTATTCATTAGTTATTTCCTATCTTTCCCATTGCATGTCAAAAGAAATATTTTTTGTTTTGTCTATTCCGATGATCATAAACCTTCAAGTACATATCCCTCTTTGGAAGAAGAAAATCTGCATTCTTCTTGTTTTATTGATGTTGATTCTATTCCTTCATGTGAAATACATGTGCAGCATGATATACATATACCCATATCTCTTGAAGCTGATTATTCTAGTCATCTTGTAGAGAATAAAGCTAATCTATTACCTTCTACCATCACTATTGAAACTTACGAACATCTTGTTGAACCTCATTTTCAACTCATAGATTTTCAGTCTAGACTCAGACAGAAGATGTTTAAGCCTCTTAGGCTACCATCTCTCTTACATCCTTACCCTTCCTACTTTGTTGAATATCTTCCCAATTTTATTGGAAAAGACCATATTACAGCAGAGAAGCATTTAGAATCTTTTCATAATTTCATTGATAATTTTGAAAACATGCATGAGGATGTTGTCATGAGGTTATTTTCGAAATCCTTTGCTGGAGATGCTGGGTTTTGGTTTCGAAATTTAAAAACTGGTTCAATTGGATCGTGGGAAGAGTTACATGATGTCTTTTTGAAGTATTGGGGTAAGAATAAATCTTATGATCAATTTCTTTCCAAGTTTTATAGTTTGAAACGAGAGAATGATGAGCCAATTACTAAATTTAATTGGAGGTTTCAAAGTTTTTATATTAGTATGCCTCCGGAGATCAGACCTTCGGAAAAACTTGATATGGTATATTATGTTATGGCTCAACATTCAGACCTTGTCTTTTTCTTGTTAGAAAGGAAATCATCATCTTTAAGACAATTGTTTGAGGATGCAAAAGGAGTGGAGGAGAACATCCGAGCTTGCAAAATGCTTCGAGATCAGGCTCATGTTGAAGATATACAAGCTTATGAACAGGAAGAAGAACGTAGGTATCATTCAAATTTAAGATAGTTTTCTTCATCATTTTCATATTTTCATATGAACAAGGATATAAATGATGCTTGTGTTGATTCTTCATATCAGTTTGCTGACTTTTTCGACGATAATATACTTTCAGTGGATTATGGTAGAAATTTCTTAGTTCCTGCTATGAGATTATCATGTTATGAAGAAGAAGTTGTTGCTCTTCAACTTCTTACTATTGATATAAGAAATAAGTTTTCATTCTTGACTTATGGTCACTTTCAGAATTTTATTTGTTCAAGTTTTGATCAAGGGTTTTATTTAAAGGTCAAGAAGCAGTTTGAAAAGCCCTTGGGTTCCATTCTTGATCCAAAGTTTAAAAAGAACATCAATGGAGAGGAAGATAATGCTTCACTTTATGATGAATATAATGAAGACATTGAAGTTTTAAATCATAAATTTCATGATCCCGTGGCTTCTTGGATGGAGTTGTATTTTTCAAAGGTTTCTAATGCTCCAGCTTTTGCCATAGTTCCTATTTCCAGTCATAAATATCAGCTTCCTACAGACTCTTTATTGCATTTATCACATCTTTTGTGGGTTTTCTCAAACAGTAGCATGCATGGAATTATGATTCTCATTCAAATGGTTTCTTGGCTTCACTGGAAGTATGATTACACTTGATTGGGTTGTTTCCTCCGATTGGAAGTAGGAGTAAATAACAGAATAAGCTCGCTATACGAGCATGTAGATTCTTTTCAGTATGCTGGTTTGTAGCATTATTTTGTCATTTCAGAGGTATGTGTTTAGAGTTTGAGAAAGTTACAGAGATTTGGTAAATGACTCCATTACCCAATGAACAAGGCACAAGGTCTACTTGAAGCCTCACAAGGAGGACTTCATCCCGCAGCAAGAGCAAAATGTTATAACTAGATCTTGTTCTTATTTTATTTGTTCTTTTTGTCCTAATTTTCAATCGTTGGTTTAAAATGATTTTACATTTTATGTTGATTTTAAGAATTTTGGACAATCAATAATTTTGGTTGGATTTAATGCTTTTAATGGTTGAATTATTTCATTATTTTAGTTTTAAGGTTTATCTTTTGGGATTATTAGTTAATATGTACATCTTTAAACTTTCAAAAACTTATAATAAAAGTTTATTCCAAATTTTGATTTATAATCTAACTCTCATTTTTTAGTCCTTTGTCAAATATTTTCATGAGGAGATTCCTGTAGCAGCTCTATTTTTCCTGGTTTTGTCATTGTCATTGGGAGAAAATTACGAGGAGATGGAAACGAATTCAGGAAAACCAAAAGAGGTTTTTGTCAAAAACTGACTCATTCAAAAAATCCTCTCTCAGTTTTGCAACAGTTGTTATCATTTGAGAGATTCGAATTCATCTTTGTGGACTATTTTTAGGGTTTGAATTATTTAATAATTTCTTGTTTTAGTCACAGATTTACAACATGTATTCCGATCAATTGAAGATGAATTTTGAAAAAACAAGAGAGGTTTTTGTTCATAACATACTCATTTAAAAAACTCTCTCTCAAGTTTTTCACAGGTGTCTCAGATCGAGAGATATGAATGCGTCGTTGAGACTCAAATTTCTAGAAATTCACCAAATTTCCCCAAATCCGATTTGCTATTTTTGGGTGAATTATGTTTAAAGATTTTGAGTTATCATGTAACTAATTGATGTAACTGTTTCAAATTTTGACCTAGAAGGTAGTTATGGAACTACTTTACTTTTGTAATGATAAAAGGAAGACAAACATACACTTTTGGGGTGGGATTTTTCACTCAAGGAGAGGGTTTTGGAGATTTGATTTCTCAAGCTAGCACTTATAACTCTTATGTAAGTGGATGCTTGTTATTGATTATATATAAACTGATAAGCCCTTTTACCTGTCATGCTTTTTCATTTCTGATCTGGTTGATTGCTCAGTCTACAATTTCATTTCTTATTTAAAGGATTATTTATGAAAATGATTGTAGCCTGTGGGTGGAATCAGTATTTCATGTGTAATGTTTATGGCTTATTGGGATGTGTTTGATCCCCATTTTATCCAAATTGCATGATTCAGTTCTATATTAGCTTGTTGTTGTTTATTTCCTCCTTGATTGATGAATTTTTCGACCAAAACCATAAAAACCTGTTTTACTTAATTTTATTTAATGAGATTGTTTTGGCTTGTTCTTTAGTAGTCTGAGAACAATTTCTGGCACTAACACTTGGCATTACTTCCCAAACATCAATATTTAAAATATATTGGTATTCTTCAATCAAGGCATCCATCCATTCCTTATTCTTTGAAGCTTCTTCAAAACAAGTGGGTTCTTCATCAACGAGGTTGCACATCCATGCTACATAGTTGGAGTAGAGTCTTGATATCTTGCTTCCTTCTAGTGCACCGTATATTTCTTCGTATCGAATTATATCACGATCTCAAGCTGGTCTTCTCTTTGTTGAAATCATCTTGATGGGGTGTCTCCATGTGTCCTTGAGGTTCCGTCATGTTATGATATTCTGGTATAGGTTCTTCTTCGACATCTCTAATTGGTAGTCTATTGGTTTCTGCAATTTTGGGAGTTTCTTGCTCTTCTTCATGAACTTCATTTGCATGGGTCTTTCTAGATTTCCTGAAAGCTACATATTCATCAAACGTGACATCTCTGCTGATCTCAATCTGACGGAAACCTGGAATATAGATTTTGTAAGATTTTGACTAGTCACTATACCCAACAAATAGTCCATTCTTTCTTGAAGGGTCCAATTTTTATCTTTTATCCTTGGGAATATGTAAGTAGACATGACAACCAAATATCTCCAGGTGGATGAATTCAGGATTCTCACCAGTAAAAATCTATTATGGATTTTTGTTTCCAAGAGAACTATGGGATATTCCATTATGCACATAGTCTACGTTCCCTGTTGCTTCAACCCATAAATGCATGGGTGGATCTTGATCATGGATCATGGATTTGATTGCTTCCATGATAGATCTATTCTTCCTTTCTGCCACTCCATTCTGTTAAGAATTATAGGGTGTAGTAAGCTCCCTCTTAATCCCAACTTCTTTATAGAATTCCTTGAATTCATTTGAAGGGAATTCTCCTCCATTATATGATCTCAAGGTATTGATCTTATTTTCAGAGAGATTCTCCATAAGAGCCTTGAACTATTTGAACTTTTCAAATACTTTATCTTTTCCTTTCAATAATTATACCAAAGTCTTACGAGAGTAGTCATCAATAAAATAGACATAATAGACATACCTGCTAAAGGAAGTGGTTCACATCAGTCTACACACATATGAGTGGACAATATCCAAGATCCCTTTTGCTTTACTATTACTTCTTGTAAATGGATTCTCGATATTATTTCCTTGAACACATCCTTTGAATACCCCTTCATGATTTACCTAGATTTTTGGTAGACCTGTTACTACCTTTCTCACAATTGGTAATGATTTGTAGTTCACATGAGCAAGTATTCTATGTCATAGTTCACATGGACCGATGGTATTGGCTATGAAAGTTGAATTTGTGTATCCCTTTAGTTTTTAGAGTCCTCCTTCTTCAACACCTATTACAATTGCATCATCTATAGTCCTTCCTTTTGACCACATAAGAAATTCACCATCTACACAGGCAATTATTGAACCTTTATTGTTTAAAGATGACATAGAAAGAATATTATTCTTTAAACCTAGAACATATAAGACTTATTTTATCTTCATGGACATACCAGATTTCAGCTTATAAGAGGCTTCTCCCATTCCTTTGATGGGATATTGATAATCATCTCCAAGTTGCACCTTGTGTGGATAGTATTTCTAAGTGAGACATGAGAGAGAGTCTTTGTGACCTGTCATATGTTTGGAAGCACCACTATTTATGAGCCAAGTGTCACTTCCATGAGATATTGATCCCATGAGGGATAAAGTTAAGGCATATTCTTCACTAGAGTATTTATTCTCTCTAGCCTTCTCTTCATTTGATTCATTCTCTTTGGCTGCATGGGAATGGAACTTTCGGTTCTTCTTCTTGAACTTGTCTTTATTAAGTGGACAATGTCTAAAGATATGTCCTAACTTATGACACATGTAACATTCATAAGATGAGTAATCCACTTTAAACTTCTTACCTCTTTTCAAGTATTGTGATCTTCTAGGAGGTGATCCTCAATCCTTCCTTTTACTTCTTCCATTGTTTATATGAGTAGCTAGAGATTGATCTTCATATTCATTTATATTTTCTTCTCTATTTGATATCCTTCTTTCTTCTTGTACACATTCTTCCCATAGTTTGCTGAAATTGGTTAGATTTCTTCTAGCACATATTCCTGTGATGAAGGAATCCCATTCTTTTGGAAGACCATTTAAGGTCATCGTCACAACGCCTTCTTCTTCTACCATGTCACCAATGGATTCGAACTATTCTTTGATCTGAGATACTCTTGAGAAGTATGATTGCATAGTTTTTGCCTTTTGTATCTTCACACCCTTGAGTTGATTTCTCAAGGTCATTCTTCTATTGATGTTCTTGCATTCAAATAGGCTTGTTAGTGCATCAAACATTTCCATTGGAGTACTCTTTGAAGACACCCGGGGGATCAAATGATCCTTGATAGAATCAACTATGATCCTCTTGGATTTGATCACATCCTTCATAGGCTTGGCCTTTTCCTCATCTCCCTCTGGTTACTTAACCTCTTCTTTGATGTAGCCTTCTAGGTCATATTCTTCAAGAATGAGCATGACTCTATACTTCAATGCTCTGAAATTCTCTGCTTCTTCAAGATTTTCATCAAGATTGGTATTGTTTGTCATCTTTAATGAATACGAACCTAAAATGGAAATATAAGATATAGAACTTACCAATTTGAGGTCTACTTCTGGAACCAGCTTCAGGATGACCTAGGTTTTAACTAAAAAACCCTAATTTTTCAGTTGAGATCACTTGTATATCTAATTGGAGGAAAATATGTGCCTCCCCAAGGCGAGCTAGACTGTATCTTTATTTTTCAAAATCTATGGATGGAACCTTGAAAAACCTGATGCCCTAGTTTCTCCTAACATTTGTGGTAGGTCAATAATTGAAATTCCACAGAATTGAGATATGTTTTAACAGAAATATGCACCCTCCTAGGGCGAGTTGGATGGACCTTCTTTTCTAGATCATATGTGGAGAAAGGTGCTCGAAATAATGAACCCTATCTTATTGGATTGTGGGATGAATTGTTGCACAATGTCTTCTTTCTGGTTGGATTTGATACCATGCTGATATTTCTTCAAAAGTTGTTATGCCAAAACAAAAGCATCACTGAAAGAAAAACAAGCACAGTAGAAAAGAGAACACAAAGATTTATCCTGGAAAACCCTCGTCGAGGAGAAAACGCAACAAAAATTCCTCGATATAGACTTCAACCAAGTACAATGTAAGACCCAAGAAATAAGACAAGATAGCTTCCTTCTCCATAGATGGACCATTTCTCTTCTCTCTAGCAAACTTGCTTGAGTGAACGCCATGTCCAAATGAGGGAGGTGCCTCTCTTGTTATACTAATCAGTTGAGAGGCCTAATAACTCAACAGGGCCAACTTATCCTTGCTCCCAGGGCTGACTTGCCTTAAGAGACTCAAAAATACATTTTAATAATACTTTTGTGGGTACTACTGACCCGACTTACAATGAAGGTTTCAGCTCAATACTTTACATGACCCAATGCAACAACAACATCCCTAATAAGAGGAACAACATTTTCTGGAAGGGAAAATAATAATAATACAATAACAATATATTCCAAAATTACATTTATTTAACAAGCAGGTTTCTTTAATGCATAATACTCAAATGCGGAGAGTGAAAAGTGTCTAGATGCAGAGGGAGCAGATACTCATATGTAGAGGGTGTGGGTGCAGAGGGAGTAGCTGCAATGCAACTTGTTGATGATAAATAAGAATTTATATGGACTCAATTAGGCACACATGACTTGGTATGTCGAGATAAACATGTACTTGATGAGCTTGGAATTCAATAAGAATGACATGGATTCCAACCTTTACTACAAGGTTGTTTATGGAGAACTTTAGATCTTGGTGTTGTATTATTGATGATCCCTTTCATTACATGAACCTAAAATATTATTGTCAATTGAAATAGGGAGTTGGCCTCTAAGTCCAAGGTGAAGAGTCTTAGTCTGATGCATTGCTTCTTGAGATTAGAAGTATAGTAGAGACCTGCTGAGATCTTCCTCAAAGGGAGTACAAAGTTGAGATTCTTAGAGATTCGAGATGATGGACTGCAAGTATATGACTATACCTTTGGAGACAAATACAAAGAAGCTGAGTGATTCCACTTCAGATTCATATCGGTTGGATCCCTTGTTGTACAGATCTAGAGAAGTTGAGTGATTTTGCTTTAGATTCATATTTGATGGATCCTGCTATGATGACAAATCTAGAGAAGCTGAGTGATTTTGCTTCAGAATAAGATTTGATGGATCCTACTATGATGAAAAATATAGATAAGCTGAGTGATTATGGTTCAGATTTAGATTTAGTGGATAGTTGACAAGATCCTTGGTGTATCTAGTTAACACTAAGCATGATACTTTCTCTGCAGTGAACACCCTGAACTAGTTTATGGTTGAGTCGAGGCATGTATATTGGGTTGTAGAAAAGCATGTGTCGAGGTACCTGCATGGTACATTTGGATATGATCTAAGAGATGTCTTAGGTGATGAAGCCAAGATACAAAATATATACAGATTATAACTAAGAGGAGTTCAGTGGAAAGAAAGATCATCTTGGGATGTTGCTTCAAATTGGATCAATTGTAATATCCTAGATTAGCAAGAAGTAGATTTATGTGGCACTAAATACAACTGAAGTAGATAAAATTGTAGTCAATATCACAAGTCTATTTGATCTAGAGATAAAACACCACTTCATACGAGAAATGGTGCCAAAGGGAGCAGGGAAGGTCTAGTATATATCCACAAACAAGAAAATAGTCGAAATTCTCACCAAGCCTTTGTCCAAGGTAAAGCTGTATACTTTAGGGAAAAACATGGTGTGATGGAGAATGCCTCTCTGAGTGAAAGGGAGCGTTGATGGATGTGTAGACACCAATATGGATTTAAAAATGAGCGGGGGATATTCATGAGAAGTGAATGACCCAAACACCATGATGATCTTACAAATGACTGGTGTTACCACCTAAGTTGTACTTAGTGGATTTTTATCAAGTGATCCTGGTGAACCAGACATGGTTAACTTGTTCGGACTTCAGAAGACCTTTGGAAGTACTTCTGGGAAGTGCTTGTTGTACTATATCACATTTTCATACCCCATGGGGGAGTTGCAATAAATGTTCTAGCATGATAGTGTTTGTAAAAGACTCGGTCTCTTAGACTTTATTTTTCAATCTGATCAGCCCAGGGTGTTTTTTCCCTTGGTTATTATTGGTTGTTGAATAAACGACTGATAATTTCTAAGTTTTTCACTCCATACCTCCAAAGTTGGGGTAGCTGGCTTGGCATTTAGGCCTATTGACATTATTAGAGTCTATGTGTCAATGTATAAGCATGCTAGACATCATGATCGAGTCATATGAACATGTCTAAGTCCCCCTAGGTGTTTTTCATTTTTTCAATTTTTTAGTTTTTTCAGTGTTTTTTATTAAAAATTTAATTTTTCCAAAACTTAGGCTATTTTTTAATAGTTTAATTGGAAAAATTGATTTTGTAATAAAAGTGGGCCAAATAATCAATTTTAGTCATGTAGGTGCTCATTTTCAAGCTAAGAGCACCATGTAAACCCATGGACCCACTTTTTCCTAGTTTTGAGTGATTTTCCATCACTTAGGTCAGAAAGCCCCAAAAATCAATTATTAATGATTTTAATTAATAAATTGATGAATAATGGAGCAAATCCAAAATCATATATTAGTGGATTCTCAGCCGATTTGATTGAAATCAGTCAAATCTGAAGCAGATTCACTGGATCTGACAAATCCTTGACTGAAGGAGGTGATCAAATCATATCCAGAGTTGATATTCAACATCCTTTATGGGGGATTTCACCCTCCCTCTCTCCTCCACACATTTTTGGCTCATCTAGATGAGTTTTGGTGGATGCTTCAATCAACAGGCTGAGGTGTCAGTCAGATCAGCCCCCCAATTAACAGTTGCACTTAGTGAGACTCAGATCTGGCTCAGCTAGACATAGATCAGGCATTGATGGACTCTCCTTCAACTGATTTGATGTGTCTCCTTGGGATTTGCACCCCCCTGGGCTAGATCTCCTAGTTTTTGTATATATCCAAGCACAACAGCCTCTTCTAAGCTAGTTAGAGCTGGATTGAAGGGCTTGCTATTGTAATTGTGTATTGATCATCATTTGTTGAAATAAAGAGAAGCTTTGGAGGCTCAATTGTGGAGTACCTTTCATGTGTGGATTATCATTATCATGCTGCATTCGAGGTGAAACTGCTATTTTTTCAATTTTTTGCACTTAACTGTTGTCTGCCTGAATGGTTATTGAAATCATAGGGATAGATCATTGTAAGCAAGCTTACTTACTTCTATTTTGCTGCATATTGTGGAATGAGCTAATACCTGTATGCTAAATAAGATTATTTGCATGCTGTATCATCTACTTCTCATATGTATCTTTAGATTTAATGGTTCTATTTGCAGGATTTGTTGTGTAGCTTACAGGTTTGCCGTGACTGGAAGATCTATGGTTCAGGTTTGATTCCATTGGTTTCCAACAGATATTTCTACGATCATGCCCCTCAGTGCTTCACTACCAAGTTTCCTTTGCAGATCTGCTTCAACAACAAGCACTTTTCTTCCCCTTTTCTTTCTTTAAAAATCTTAAATTTTCTTCAAACTGGTTACTATTAAGGATTCTTATTGCTCAGATATGTCTCATTAAGAAAATCACACATAGATATATTTAGTAAGGTCCCTTCCTAATTCTATATCTTAGTTTTGTTTTGCATATAAAGTTACATTTTAAGAGATCTAGCTGAAATTACCATATTTTCGCAAACATTTTAATGAAAATTTGTAGCTTGCTTTTAAGGTAGTTTCCTTTGCTGTACGTTAAAATTTCATATTCTGCAATAAAAGTGCACATCTTATTGGCTTCCCAAAAGGCAAGCCAAGATCCCAAGGAAAGCCTGCTTTCCTTGGTTCCTGTTTTACCCTTTTAACTAGTTTTCAGCTTACTTTTTTTTGGTCAAAAGTGAGCTGACCCAAAGGTACTTTCAAAGTGATTTTGGGCATATTTCAGTCTAATATTCTTTCTGGTTTTTAGCATGTTTGACATAAAATAAAGGAAGCTTCTGTTCGGAAGTGGCCTCAAGAGCGTTCAAATCCCCCCAGGGGTCTCCCATTTGACTAAAACCTTTAATTTTCGCACTTTGTAAGCTCTTGATTTCACTTCGTATAAGGATCAAGAGGAATTGTATCAGTTCTTTGATATTGTAACTGCTGTTAATAAAAATAATTTTTGAACAGGCTCTTTCGAGCCCATTCCCCATCCCCCCTGGGGGGATTTGCGTCCGTGTCTTTTTTTTCGCTTTTTTGTTCATCTTTTTTAAATCTAGCATAGCTCTAATCTGCAAGGTAGTATACTTTAATTCATTATCAATTTCATATTCCATATTTGATATTTCAAAGTAATCTTAATACTTACCCCACGACTTCCCGATTGACCTGAAAGGGGAAAGAGATTCGTGGTAGGACTAATTAGAAAACCAGAATTGTGTATTTGTTTTCTTTTCTGTCATTTGTTTTTCAGATATTATAAAATTAATCCCTCCTTGATTCCCTGATTGAGATCCACTTGGATCGAAAGAGGTTCCTGGAGGGTTTTCTTTTAACAAGAACACCCATTGTAAAATTTACTAAAATTGACAAGACTCCGGTGTGTATGCTCTGCACTTGGCTACGGTTCGTCCAATTAGTCAAGCTGTATCAAAAGCACTTGAGTGACTAGTATAATTAGGACTCACTCTCCTAAATTAACAAACCAACAGGTGAAAATCCAACACCTAGATCAAACCATCACGGTGGCAAAATACCCAAAGGAAGCAGGAACTTCTGAAAAGTGACCTCGGGGCGCCGATCTCTGTCACACCCTAACGGGTGCGTTATGAACAATATCCCCAGAGACTCCATTCAGCCCACATATTCCTTGCGGGTAGCTGTGAAGGTTTAGTTTTGGACATACTCCAAGTACTATCGGGTATATCTGGAGTCCACCCCTTCGCCTAATTTTAATCAACTCACACCTCAAATTTAACTTAAAATGTACCAAGAGGCAATTGCAAAACATTCACTCCAATCACATGCAAGTACATTGATTTTATTTTGACTCCATTCTAAGGCACTGGTTATTTTCTTGCTATATATATATTTTGTGTCTCAGCATTGTGCTTTCGTGCGTTTATTTTTGTATCTTGTCATCTTTGATTGTCTATAGTTAAATTTCAAACTCCTAAGTAACTCATTCAGTTTAACATCACCATACTAAGTAATTATCCTTAGTAACATAATAGGGTCTACCCCCCTTGGCTTCGTTAGAAGTTGAGCCTAAATGGAGGAGTTAAGAATAAGGTGACAACCTTGACTCGAGACTTGCCCCCAAGGACACATCGAGTGGCTTGAATATTTCTGCCACGTGACCCAGGTGTGTGAAAGGCGACAACAAGTGGCATACATTCACATGAGGTGAATGACCCTGATATTGAGATGGTTTTACAGATGAGCAACTTAATATCCACTCACGAGAAAATGACCATGATGATTTGGCTAGCGATGGATGCCCTAGATGAATTGTCAGATGTACAACATCGAGATGAATGTTCACTCATGGTTAGTGGTGAATGGATCTGGCATAGCCTTGTGAAAAATAATCAAGGTGTTGATATAGTCTAGTGATGGATGGACCAGGTGAGCTTCATCAGGCTAAATGTTCACTCACGGTTAGTGGTGAATGGCTCTAGAATAGGTTTGTGCACAATTCTCGAGATGTTGACGGTTCTAGTGTACAACATCGGGATAAATGTTCACGCGCAGTTAGCGATGAATGGATCTAGCGTAGTCTGGATTAGACTCGAGATGCTAACACCGTTCCAATAAAGACAACCATGTACATCATTGGGATGAATATTCACTCACGGTTAGCGATGAATGGCTATGGTGAAACCTTATGAATAAGGATCGACGTACTGAGTATTAGCTAGGACTACGAGGCTCCGAACATAAACATTCTAACCAAGCATGAAGTTTGGGGTGATGTAGAATTTCTTCCTCGCCAAGAGGGAGTGTTGATGTTCTCCATGGTTCCAAAATCGAGAATTTTTTTTGCAAATCATTCTCCCACATTGACCATGTGAATTGACCAATGGTTGGTAAGGAATGGCCCCTCTGTATCCATAACTAGTCATGTGAATTGACTATGTGTCTTGAGGCTCGGATGCTTAGTCTTTATCTAGTCATGTGGATTGACTATGAGTGTCTAAAGGCTAGAGGTCACATTGCATTTTCAGAGGAGTACTCCGTAACGAGAATGATCTATTCTAAGTGGAGTGAATTGTCATGTCTATGCGATAAGGGATTTTATCTATTTTTATATAGACAAAATATAATCTAATGTTGTATTTTACATTGGCTCTAAGAAGTACATGGGACTTCTTAGAGTATGGTCAAATCAACCTTAGATCTCTATGGAAGAAGGTGATTTGCATGTGAGGAGTTAGACATCAACAAGGAGAATTCTTCCATGACAAAGAAATAACCAAGAAATAAAGATAATCCATTTAATAAGTCTCGTATAACATTGAAGAAGTCCCAGAGAAAGATGAAGGCAAGGAAAGGAAAAATACCCTAGTAAAAAGGGGAACTTGGCCCTAGAAGACAAAAGTATTAGTCGGCCTCAAGAGTGAAAAACAAGTCAACTGAAGAATATAAATAGAAGTTTTCTCACACTTCATTTGACACATTCACAACTCACATCTTCCTCTCCACAAGTGCACATCTCTAAGGAAGGCCTAATAAAGACAAGAAGCATATTTTTCGGGTTATCTTATTCTCTTGCAATATTACCAACCCTTGTTAGGGTTTCTTGTGAAGGAGGGATAACCTCTCTTGTGCTAGGGATCAACTTCATGTTTGGTATTATACTTGAGTTGGATTAATTTCTTCTGAGAAAGGTTTGTTGGGTTTTCTCTTGTTGTGTTTCCTAGAGTAAAATGTTTGTGTCTTGTGTGCATGGTTGTCTTTCAGTGATCCTTGTTTTATTTTCTGTTGCAAGTGAATATTGCTGATGTAATGAAATTGTGGGATGAAATAAATGGATGAAGAATTATTGTGAAATAATAATCAAGGATTGAAAATTGGATTAAAATTCAACATTATGCATCTGAATATTCCAAAACCCATCGTAAAGAAACCCTACATGCAAAGAATGGTTCTAGTGATACCAAGACCTTCCCCATCTTGCTTCTCACCAATATTGAAATCATCCAAATCAAGAAGGGATAAGAACAACAACATGAAAACTTGAAGGTCACATGTGCACAGACATGTGTTGTTGAATCCTAGTCTATTCATGTTCCACCCAATAAAATAAAACCCACAAAATATTGAAAATATGCAACAAAAGGATCACTCCACCAGTCAAATAGACCTCTCTTCCATTTGTGGTTTAGGTTCCACTATTTTACTATCTTGCAAGAAAAGAGTATCTCTTCTTACATAACATGCATGCAGGTTTTCCTTTTACAGAGTTATCACCTCTCTAAAAGATCTACATCAACCTCCAAATAGCCTTCAGTTTTGTAATCCTATTTCTAAGAGGATGAGGAGGTGACACATAGGCCAGTTGCAATAGGGGCACCTTTTGCAACAAGGCACAAACCCACTCCAATAGCCTAGATAGTGCTTGTTTATGCTTTTGTTTGTGCTTGTAGATTTTACTTTTACAGAGTTATCACCTCTCTAAAAGATCTTCATCAACCTACAAATGACCTTTAGTTTTGTAATCCACTTTCTAAGAGGGACAAGGATGTGACACTGAGACCAACTGCAACATGGGAACCTTTTGCAACAAGGCACAAACCCACTCCAATGTCATATATTTTGACCATAATAGAAATTAAGGCTATAAGATAAATTAATTGAACTCACACAAGGACTTCAGTTAGAAATGGGGTTCCACTAGATTCTCCTTCCTCCTACAATAACAAATCCACCACCGTAGATCATGAATTATATGGAAAGGTATAACATGATTTTTTTTATTATCTTTCCAAAAGATGTTAGGAAATTGCATATATTAAAGATAAATGGAGCAGAGTAGAGCATCTCACAGTGTATAGATCTATAGAGGCCTCAAGATCATATTTACATTCTCTCATTTCTAGATACTGATTATCACACATTTCAACGAAACCCCATCAATGTGTGTTTTGTTGATAAATAGGAAAATATATACATGCTAAACAAAACATTGAGCCTCCCCTTTCATCTCACATCCATAGGTGATCTTTCCTTCCTTGATCCTATGCTCACACATTAAGCTCCACCCCACTAATAAATTCACCAAACAAAAAAGTGTAAGCACACGCATAAAAAAACAATGCAAGCACATGCAAAAAAAACAATGCAAGCACATGCGGAAAAATCAATGGAGATGCAAAATTCCACAAGACAAATATAAGCAAATAGAGTTGAAACATGTTATACATGGAGTGACCTATTGCAAAATATATAGTAATCCCAAAAAATTGCAAATCTCAAAGTATATGTGAGGTATATACTATATATGTGCATTAGAGAGAATTTGAGGTAAAAAATGGGCCTCAAAAGGACTAAAATGTACTATAAAAATCAACCAATTACATTCTAGTAGATGACATCATCCCCCATGGTTGAGGTGGCATTGCATGAGTTAAGAATGCTTATTTGTCACATTTTCTATGTTGGATGAAAATCCATAGTTAACCAAGGTAGTGGTACAAGTACTTTTAAGTCATAAAGTGAAGTACTCACAATAAAAGTCATTTCACACTTTCTCATTAAATAATATTATTGTTATTTTCAAGTAAAGTACTCACAATTCACTTTCTCATAAAATAATATTATTGTCATTTTCAAGTAAAGTACTCATAATTCATAAAAATGTCCTTTCACATTTTTTTTATAAAATAATATATTGTTATTTTCATGTTTTTTAATTTTAAATTATATATTCACTCAATTGTATTTAATATCATAATGTCAAATTAATATATATATAATCTTGTACTTTTAAAATAAATTAAATTCATGAATTATATTTATATGAAAAAAATATGTTAGTTATGCATATAAATTAAATTCATTTTTGTTTAATTTTATTTACAAGTTCAAGACAAATAAATGTTAAAGGACAATAAATTTTTGGGAATTTACAATGAATTTTAGTCACATCATTCTAGAGTTATATTATTAATTTTATTTATAGTCAATTTAGAAAAGTAACTCAACCATGGTTATTTATATTGTGCATAAAAAGTAGTGTAGGAGGTGAGTTGTCATATATACCTACCCCATAAAACCCCTAACTCATAATATTTTAATATATCTTATATTTTTGTAGTACATCTCTTAGGAGGCCCATTTTTGACCTCAAATTCTCTCTAATGGAAAAATATGTCAGTATACAAATGTAAAATTTCCTTTAATATTCAACTAGGGCTAAACAGTGCATGCAAAATATCAACTGATAACCACACATGAATATCTTTTACAATATGCAGCGGAATATAAAGCTGAGAAATAAATCACAACATCACATCACAATATTGACACTATTATTTTGGGTATGGAAACCCCCAGAAAAACCCAAGATGGGAAAACCGGTGCAACAGTCAGATATAGATTTTATTATGAGAAAATATGGAACTTTTACAATCACTGCAAATTCACCCAAACCCGATGAATGCACCACCTAGTAGAATCACTGGGAAAATCCCAGCTAAAACTCAACACCCTCCTGTGTGAGTGTACAACCCGACTGTACGAAGCTCGATGATCTTGCTACTCGCTCCTCCGTCTTCTCAGTTAAATCGTCTATCTGACTTTCTCTCCCTGTTTGTATCCTGTCTCTATCAGAATACAAGTGTGTGTGTTCTCTCCACCAATTGATCTCTCTGTTATAACTTTAGGTAAAGCGAAAACCCCAATTTCACTTTCACTTTAACTAGTGGTAAAGGAAAAACCCTAATTTCACTTTCACTTTAACTAGTGGTTCACTAAAGTCAATTTAGATCACTTTAATTTATTTTCCTAAGTAAAATTAGGAAAAGTAAATTAATTACAACTGGTTTCCTAATTTAAGTCTTCTGTATGCAAGAACACATGCATGCAGGAAGACCTTCCTTGTTTCCACTAGTTTAACACTCCCTCTCAACGAGGAAGGGATTCGGTAGCAACCCCAACTTATCCCTGAACTTCACAAAACTCTGTTTGTAAAGTGCCTTGGTGAAAATGTCCACCACCCGCTCATCTGTCTATATGTACTCCAACCGAATGGTTCCCCTCTGAACACAATCTCTAAATAAGTGGTATTTGATGTCTATGTGTTTGCTCCGGTCATGGAACACTAGATTCTCATATAGCCAAATGCCACTCTGATTGTCATTATGAACTACTGTAGCCTCTAGCTCACACTCGAACAACCCTGCAAGTAACTTCCTCAACCACATACCCTCACAAGCAGCCATGCTGGCTGCCATGTACTCAGACTCTTCCGAGCTCAATTCTACTGACTTCTGCTTCCTGCTGAACCAAGAGACAACCCCTGATCCAATGCTGAAAGAACAACCTAAAGTAATCTTCTAGTCCTCTACACATCATGCCCAGTCAACATATGTGAAACTTGCTAACTATACACTCCCGCTGCACTCATAAACCAATCCATACTCCACTGTACCTATGATGTAGTGAAGTATGTGCTTCGCAGCTGTCCAATGCACTCTCTGAGGGTCCACCATGAACTGACTCAAAGATTTGACTGCAAAGATGATGTCTGGTCGAGTGTTGACCAGATACATAAGCGATTCGATAAGCTGACGATATAAGGTAGGATCAAATCTGTCTGATCCTGATGCATCAATCTTCCTCCAGTTGGAAACTAGAGGTATGGCCATAGGATTGCAGTCCTCCATCCCGAATCTCTTCAGGATCTCTACTGCATACTTCCCCTATCCAATGAAGAAGCATCCAACTCTTTGCCAAACCTCCAATCCCAAAAATTAATGCATCAGCCCAAGGTCTTTCATCTCAAACTCTACTACAAGGTTGTACTTGTGGTCTCTAATCAGCCTCTCATCTCCTGTCAAAAAGAGATCATCCACATATAAGATCAGTATGAGAGGCACCTCACCTGTCAAGAAGTATAGGTTGTGGTTAGCCTCACTCCGCTGAAATCCCATCTCCTGTAGATCATTGTCAATCCTTGAGTACCATGCTCGAGGTGTCTACTTGAGCCCGTAGGGAGCTCAATGTAGTCTGCATACATGCATCTCCCTGTTGTCCACATCAAACCCCTCTGGCTACTCAATATACACCTCCTCCTCTATCACTCCGTTGAGGAAGGCAGTGTTGACATCCATCTGATGGACACACCAACCCATCTTAGATACTAGTGAGATAATGGTTTGAATGGAAGAATACCTGGCAATAGGGGTGAAGGTATCCTCATAATCAATACCCTCCTTCCGTGAAAACCCTTTTTCCACGACGCGCGCCTTGTACTTCTCCATGCTTCAGTATGCTGCATGCTTCACCATGTAGATCCATATGGATCCCACCACCTTTTTCCCTTGTGGCCTCGGCACAACCTCCCATACTTGGTTTTTCATAATGGAGTCATACTTCTCAACCATAGCTTCCTTCCACACATCATGTTGTGCAGCCTCCACGAATATAGAAGGTTCAGAGTTAATCAAATTTGTCATCAATGGCATATAACTAAGCCTTTGTGGTGGTACACTCTGTCTAAAAGATGTCCGTGGAAGATCTACCTGCCTGGAATCCTGCACTGTGGATCTAAACCACTTAGGCCTTGGCCTAGTGTCAACGTGCTGCAACTGCTGGATATCCATCTCCTGCTGCAGCTCATCCTTCAAGTAAATGACTAAAGGATCATGTCCACCTGACTCCCTCTAACCACTAGAACCTATGCTCTATGTCTGTACCTGTACCTATACATCTGGCTCCTCCAACTTGACTCCCGACTCCTATGTTGGTTGTTGCTTTGCTGGTAAGTCCAGAGATCTCCGTAAGGCCCTGTCCTCATTGAACTGGACATCCCTTCTCACAATGATCCTCCTGCGAGCAAGAATGTAAACTCTATATGCCTTCGAAATCTCGTTGTAACCAACAAGTAACCCCTTCTTTCTAGAAGGGTCCAACTTCTTCCTATTGTCAACATGAGCATGACAATAGAAGACACTATCAAATATGTGAATGTGACTCACATCTGGCCTAGTTCCTGTGAAGACCTCCTCCAGTTACTTCCTCCCCAAGGCTATGTGGGGACACCTGTTATGAATGTATACTACAATCCTGTATGCCTCGGCCCAGAGGAATAGTGGTAATCTGTGATCAAATAGCATGGCCTTGGCTGCTCCAACCATAGTACTGTTCTTTCGCTCTGCAACTCCATTCTGCTGTGGGGTATGGGGCACAGTGTGCCCCTTCTTGATCCCCTCATCCGAACAATACTCCATGAACTCATTGGAAGTGTACTCACCCCCGTTGTTTGTCCTCAACACCCAAATATTCTTTCCTGTTTGGTTCTCCATAAGAGTCTTGAACTCTCAAAACCTCTCAAAGACCTCCGACTTGGCCTTTAGGAAATAGATCCAGGTTTTCCTGGAATAGTCATCAATGAAGGTTATGCAGTAACAATAACCACTGAACCAATGGAAATTCATAGGTCCGCATACATCTGAATGCACCAAGTCCAAGGGCTCCTTAGACTTGTGCTCACTCTATGGGAAAGGATTCCTGATGTTCTTCCCCAAAGCACAACCCTTGTAGTGGTTATGCTTTTCCTCATGTACCTGAGGAACTCCAATGACTTCCTATCTCAAATTCTTTAGTGCTCCATGGTGTAAGTGTGCCATCCTCCTATGCCACAACTCACTCTGACTACTGTTGCTGCTGCTGACTAGAGCCTTTGCAGGCTCAAAGTGTAATCTGTACACTTTCCTGCTCCTTCTGCCAATCACCCGATCCAAGCTCCTATTTGACCCCTTGGGCTTGATATACACTCTATGGTCACGGAACTTCACTTGATATCCCTTGTCCTCCAGAGTGGAGATTGATATAAGGTTCTTGGTCAGTCCTGACACATATAACACATCAAAAAAACTGAGGGGTTTGCTAGACTCCCTCTCAAATGAAACAGTGCCGACTCCCTGTGCCTGATACTGCGCATCATCAGCCAGCTCAACATGGATCCCTGTTCCACCCTCCTGCAAGTCTTTGAAGAATCTCTTCTGTCCATTCATGTGACTAGATTGTCCACTGTCAATGTACCATATGATGCTCCCTGTGATGCTTTCCATGCAAGCTATCAAGCAAAACTACTCATCGAAGTTCCTGTTGAACTCATCCACCTCTGCGGATCCAACCATTTGAGTGTTACTCTTCTTCTTCCTTTCTGGACATTGGGAGGAAAAGTGTCCCTGCTTGTGGCAGATAAAAAAGTTGACCTTTGACACGTCAAGGTTCTTCTTGCCATCCTTCTTCCTCTTTGCCTTCCCCTTGCTCTTCCCTATAATGGCTAGAGCCTCCTCATCCACAATCTGTGGGGCATTTCTAGATGAGCCTGATCCTTGACCCATGCGGGTCTCCTCCTGCACAAAGTCATCCCATAGTCTCTGCCATCAGGGAGATTTTCCCTAGCCACAACACCTTTGACAAAGGTGTCCCATGGCTTAGAGAAGCCATTGAGGGATATCCGAACTAGCTCCTCATCCACTGTCTTAGAGCCAATAGCTCCAAGCTTGTCTCTGATCTGTGTGAGCCTCGTGAGATAAGGCACCACTCCTTCTCCCTTGGCCATCTTGGTGTTGCGCATCCTCTCTTGCAACACCATCTTCCGGTTCTCGTTCTTGCTTTGGTACAGACTCTCCAAAGCCGTCCACATCTTTGTTGCGGTCTTCTTACCAGAAAGGTGAGGGACTATATGGTCCTTCACTCCATCCATGATAATCAACATGGCTCTGGAATCAATCTTCTTCCAAGCTACTAAATCTGTTGGATCTGTGGGTGCAACCTTCGTGAATTCAATGTGCTCCTCTGCATCACTAACGTTCAGGATCCTTGTGATCCTTTCTTTCCATGTAGGAAAGTTCTGAGCACCCTGAAGTCTATCCTCAACTCTCAACTGCACGGCCATAATGAGGTGTACCTATCAAACCCTAGATCTGGAAGTCTAGGTTTGCGTCTTCCTATAGATTTGCCCCTGATCTATCACTGTTGCTGCAAATCTCTCAACTTTAGCTCACCAGAACTCTGATACCATGTAAAATTTTCTTTAATATTCAACTAGGGCTAAATAGTGCATGCAAAATATCAACTGATAACCACACATGAATATATTTTACAGTATGCAGCGGAATATAAAACCGAGAAATAAATCACAACATCACATCACAATATTGACACTATTATTTTGGGTATGGAAACCCTCGGAAAAACCCAAGATGGGAAAACCGGTGCAACAGTCAGATATATATTTTATTATGAGAAAATATGGAACTTTTACAATCACTGCAAATTCACCCAAACTCGTTGAATGCCGCACCTAGTAGAATCACTGGGCAAATCCCAGCTAAACCTCAAGACCCTTCTGTGTGAGTGTACGACCCAACTGCACAAAGCTCGATGATCCTGCTACTCGCTCCTCCGTTTTCTCTGATAACTACCCAACTAGATATGCCTTTATCATCGTTATTGAGTGATTTCTTCATAGTCACATGCTTAATTGGAGTTTCTATTTTACTCTCCTTGTTTTCACTGCCATCTTTACCCGTCTCGTCTTCTGGTTTAGTTTTGGTAATGGATGTGCTTGAAATTAAAGCACTATTCCAATTTTCAACCGTCATAAAATGAAAACCTCGATGGATACTTTTTTCTGTAAGAATTTCATGTTCTTGTGTTGAGAGTTGCTTCTCTTTGGTAAAATGAAAATGCATACACAAGAATACTTTTTACTCTTCTAATATTACCCCTTCGATGTTTCCAGACGTAATGTGCAGTACAACAGTGCCGACTCTTTAGCCGCCGTAAGGGAGAAGTCTTTGATGCATGAGGGCCAAATTAAACTTGAAATTGACATATGTCATATTATAGAGATGAATATAATATTGTTGATGGCAGTAATATGTCAAATATGATAGATGGATATAATAATGTGGATGACAATTGAGTACAATAATGTAGTAAAATATTTATGCTCAACTATAATGTATGCAAAAATTATATCTATTTTATAATTTTAGGTATAGGTTTAACAATAAAATTTGTAAAATCTAGAACTTTTATCCAATACACACAAAAAAATGTAAAAATCAAAATTCAAAGTTGTTATTATCTATAACCACTTTGGAAAACATAATATTTAGTAATATTTTGTTTTGAAGAACATATAGTCACCTACGGTGACTAAAATTAAAATCACGGTTTCGTACTCTTAAACTAATCTTCCTAAAGCGATCCATATATATCTTATCTTGGATAATACTTGGTTTACTTTAAAATCTTGTTCCTATGCTAAAATAACTTGCCAAGAAGTTTTCTAAGCTCAATATAGTTTTGCCAAGTTGAAAGTTAAAATATCTTGTGCAAAAATATCTTTATTTTGTTTATGGAAAAATTGAATACACTTATTGCATAGGAGGTCAAACTAGCATTTGCACCGAGAGGTGCAAAGAAACGCCGGGAGGGTAAAAATATTGAGTCTTTTTGCAACTGAATGAAGCATCTACATCTGCATAAGCATGAGCATTTCACTTAATAAAATCTGCTTTCCACAGTGCAGAAAGTGATGATCCATTTTTTTCAAGTCATCGGGGAAATCCATTCCTGACTTCCACTTTTCGCAATGCGGAACACGGAAATTGGAAGTTACAAGTTTGTAATAAAACTTTCCGTATTTCCGACTTTCGCTTTCCGCAGTGTGGAATATAGAAATCGAAAAAGTCTTTGTCTCATATTTTTTTAACTTATTTCCCGATTTCCTCTTTCTGTATTGCGGAATGCGGAAATCATAAATTTGATTTTTCTTTTCGCAATTTTTGTTTTCATCCGCTTTCCGTTTTCCGCAGTGCGGAAAGTGGGATGCAGAACTTCGATATGTTTTGGGCCAGCTCCTCGACTTAGTTTTTTGGAACTACTAATTTTAGTTTGTTTTTTTCATCTTTAGAAAACCCGTGCTTCAAGATTTTAAATGTTCGACCGAAGTTGTTTTTTCTGGATTTACCCTGGTTCTTCTATAATTTAATGCTACTTTTGTTTAAATATTTGATATATTCCTGTAAGAGCGGTAAAGTATTTGTCATTCTCGAATGTAAAATTTAGAGGAATTGTTAAGTTTAGGTTTAATAGGGTAAAAATATTATGAATTGTGGAAATTTGACTGTTATAATGGTAAATGTTTTAGAAATAGTTGATTTGGTAGTGCTCAACTTCATGCGGCATGAATAGTAGGGATTATACTTTTGAAGGCGAATAATTGAACTTCTATTTGACTAATAATAAAGCTTACATATGTAAACTTGTACAAATGCGAGGTTGGCAAGTCTGAAGTATGAATGATGGAAAATAGGGCTTCAACGGGAAAAATGTTTACATTTAGCACTCTTGTCAAAGTCATTCTATGTATTTCCTTTAAATTCATGTAATAGTTATCAATTGTCCTTGTATTTGTTTTTTTTAGTCTTTTGATCAGATTGGAGAATTCTTTTCCATAGGTAGAGAAACTTTCTAACTAACGAGTGAATTTCAAGAGTCGAATTGATACAAGAAGCTAAAATATTTGTCATTTGGCTGCTGAATTTATTCCTATCATCACTATTGCCATTAAAACATAGTAAATTTTTGTTTTTGTAAAATAAAAAAATGCCAAATTCAAAAGTCACATTTACATTTTCTTTTTTGCAAAATAAAAAATTGCCAAATTCAGAACTCATATATACAAAATGACTATTTTAATATATAAAATCTGTTTCAATTTTAATTTTATTTAACAATATTATTTAATGACAAGTATTAATTTTTAATTTTTAATATTTATTAAACATATATATGGATTAAACAAAATCATGAATAAGTATGTTTAATTCGTAACTTTGTTTGCAATAATTTTTTCATTCTTAATTGTAATCATTTATTTTCTTCATTATATTACATAGTTTATAGATTAATTTTTAAATGTATCATTTAATATTTAAACATATTTTGTATTCCAGATTTGAGAAAAGCTTTCATTGCGAGCGTAAAGGTTTGAGAAAGTGACTATCATTTACAAGCGTTCACTTTTTTTCGATTATGTTAGTGTTTTTTTCTTTCGATTATGTTAGTATTTTATGATGGGATAAGAAGAGATGCCAAAATGTTTAAAGAAATTTTAATCCTCTTTTGCACCACTTAAAAGATACTAGACAAAGTTTAAACATGCAAGCTTTTTCGCTCTAAGAAGATTTGAATTTTTTTTCTCTGGTTTGGTTTGGTGATCTTGTCTGGTTTTGGAGAAGCCTGGCTTAGTTCATGTCTTGGATGAATCTTGGAGCACTCTGGAGTTTTCTTATTCGAGAATCACAGCCATCCTGTGACCAAGAAGATATTGGCTCAGTCTCACTCGTGGCTGATCGGATCTGGGCCTTGTGTTTGTGTGGGAGGAGTGCCTGCATGAATCTTGGTCAAGAAGTTTTTTGTAGGGTTGTTTTGAAGAGCTTCTTGGTGTTGATTTTTGCTATTCAAACCAAGTCACTGAAATTGCATATGTACGAAGTTTTTTGCTTCAAGAACTTTTAAAATTTCTTGAACAGTTCAGAACCCCTGGTTCTTTCTTGCTGAGTTTGTAGGTGGATCGGTCTCTAGAGGAAGAGATCTCTCTGCTGGTGGAATGCGTGGCTTTGTGTTTATATGCAGGGAATTTGAGTTCTTTGATATTTCAGGGCTTAGCCCTCCAAGATCAAGAAGACTTTTCGAATCCTCTTTGGTGGTTTCTCTACCAGGAGGCTGTAGATCGTCTCTCACTTGGATGTTTTGCTTCCTTTGCTCTCTGGAGTTACTATTCGAGAATTCCAGTCCTTTTTAGCACTTTTGCTTTATGAATATTTGATTGGGATTGACTCTATATTCTTGTCTTATCTGAGAAGGAAGCTCTGCCTGTGTGAAGGATTCTAAGCTTTTGTGGGTGCAGGGTTGATTCTAGTTCCATTTGAGGTCAGTTTTGAGGTCATGGCGGCTAGAGAGGGCTCCTGCCCTTTTCCTGATCTCAATGCCTATAGGAGACTGGTTGCTTCAAGGAGAAAGCAGAAACTTAATCAAAACCAGCAGTCTTTCGTCAAGAAGCTTGATAATATCCCTACGGTGGATCTTCCTGCAGATCAACCACGCCGAACAACCCTCAATATTGCTGAACGAGGTCTCATTGGACAATTCATTGGGATTTGGCCATCCCCCAAGGAAATTGAAGGGCGAGTCCAAAGGAATTGGAAACCAATTATCACAGAAGGCATCATCATCAAGTTGATTGGTAAGGGATACTATGTTTTTCTTTTTGAAAACTCAGCAGATAGAGACTTAATCTTTAGAAACGGGCCATATTTCATGGGTCCTCAAGGGCTCTACCTGAACAAATGGACTCTGGACTTTGATCTGAATCAAGATGTCCCTTCTGTTGTTCGTGTTTGGGTTAGGTTGCCACATCTTCCTCTCCATTGTTGGAATTCAGGACATCTAGAAGCTATAGGAAACACTTTGGGGAAATATATTGATAGGGATGACAGAAGATATCAATATACATGCGGTAGAATATGTGTTGAAGTGGAATTCGAGGGAGGGCTTCCTGAAGCTATTGACTTGACAGTAGCAGATTGGTCACATGTGCAAGAGATAGATTATGAACAATTACCCTTTAAGTTCATATTTTGTCATGGTTATGGACATTTTTCCAGATTGTGTAAGAAAAAAGTTGAGGAAGAAGCTGTTAAAGGAAAGGGAGATCAATGGACCCAAATTCAAAAAACTAATTTAGCAAAGCAAGGAAGCAAAACTAAGTGACAAAGAGGAGAAATAGGGACGAGCAACAATCCCTCTAGGAAGAAACAAAAAGAAAATGGAGCAACTATGAAGGAAATATCATCTCAAAACAATTTTGAAGTATTGAGCATCCCATAAGAACAAGTGCTCTCAGTGCTTGAAGAGGGATAAGTCACTCAATCTCAAAATCAGACAAGTGAAGAAGTCAAAGGAACAACTAAGCTAGAACTTAGCACTCCCGTGGAAAGACATTCTCCCACATATGCAAAAATGGAAAAAAAAGAAACCTATGGACAATTCTGGCTCATCCGATGAAGATCCCCTTGAGAGGTCTTCCAAAAAAGGGCACAATACTCATAAGACGGTTCGGGAGGAAGAAGTTGAACGTATTAAGATGCAAGGAGGCCAAGCCACTATTGAGAACTCAATCAAAAGGAATACTCTGGCCAGACCTTCAAAATGAGTCCCTCTCCCTTTTGTCAAATAATGAACATTGTCTCTTGGAATTGCAAAGGGATTGGAAATTCTTCGAAAGTGGAAGCTGTAAATGATCTCATCAGAATGGCTTCTCCAGATGTTCTTTTGCTCCAAGAGAGAAAAATTGATGAGGACAACCTTCTATCCATAAGCAATAAGAAATGGAAATTGAATGTAGGGAAGCCAGTGGGTGCTAGAGGTACCACTGGTGGAATAGCAACATTGTGGAAAGAACAATCTTTCTCTCTGGAACACTCTCATAAAACGCAAAACTGGATTTTATCAGAACTACGACACACTCAAAGTAAGTTTTCAATTGCTATTTTTAATGTTTAAGTGCCTGTTAACCTCCAAGAAAAAATAGACTGTTGGAAATCTTTGGAAGCCTTTCTCAATGACAATTCCTTGTCCAATATAATCATGGTTGGCGATTTAAATTTAACAATGGATGTCAAAGAGAAAAAATGAGGGGTATGCGGGAGAGACCCCATGCTTAACACGGTGGAAAATATTATTCTTTCTTAGGAATTGATTGACTTCAAGACAAAAAGAGGAAGATAAACATGGTCTAATAACAGAACTGGTGCAACAAATATTTCTACCAGATATAATCGTTTTTTGGTTCAGAGTTCTCTGATGATAGGGAAAAAAAAATCTCCGGGCCAACATCTTGCCTAAGATTGCTTCAGATCACAAGCCAATTATGTTGCAGATTGAAGAGGAAGAGGACCTAGGCCCAATCCCCTTTCAATTCAGTCCATTATGGAAATAGAAATATGGTTTTATGAATGTTGTAGCCAAGGCATGGGAACTTCCAGTTGTTGGATCACTGAATTTTGTATGGGAGAGGAAGCTGAAAAATACGAAAGCTGCATTAAAGGCCTGGGCTAAACTATCTCAAAAAAACCCAATCAATGAAAGGAAAGAATCTCTGGAAACTTTGGAGAAGATCCTACTAGAAATGGAAGATTATGAAATTACACCTGCATTGCTGGAAAAAGAGCAAAAAGCCCAGTTTAATTCTTTTCGAGCCTTTAGGAGAGAAGCATAATTTTGGAGGCTGAAGTGACGTAGTACTTGGATGAAAGAAGGGGATCGGAATGCCTCTTTCTTCCACAAACAATTTTGAGTAAGGATTTCTCAAAACCATATTTCAGAAATCTCAACTTTGGCACGAAACTATTAAAGGAATTTCACAAATTAAACAAGTGGCTGAAAGTCATTTTCAGAACCTTTACAGGGAAGATGGATCCTATGATTTAGATTTAACCTCTGAATTTCTGTCCAAAATTCCTTACATGGTGAGTGAGGAAGAAAATGGTGAGTTAATTAAGCTTTTTTAGAGAAAGAAATTATTGGCGTTATTTGGTCAATGGAGTCAAATAAAGCCCCAGGCCCTGACAGTTTTTCCTTCCATTTTTATTGAGTTGGTTGGACAGTAATCAGGAAATATCTACTCCAAACGATCAAAGCATTCCAATTAAAATCCAAAGTGGGTGGTTACAAACTCTGCATTTCTTGCATTAATTCCTAAAGAAGCTAATCCTTCTTCTTTTGATCGTTTCAGACCTGTTTCGCTATGCAATGCTTCTTATAAAACATTCTCTAAACTATGAGCTAATAGACTTAAACCTTTGCTAGAGAAATTGATTTCTCATTTTCAAGGCGGGTTTGTAAAAGGGAGGCACATTCTGGACAATGTAATTCAAGTGTAGGAAGTTATGCATTCCATATTTCATCGGCAGGAGAAGGGTATGCTAATCAATCTCGACATGGAAAATGCTTTTGACAGGGTAAAGTTTTCCTTTCTTTACTCAGTTCTCAATTCGTTTGGTTTTAGCCACGCCTTTATAAACTTGATAAAGGCTTGCATTGATAAACCTTGGATAGCACCTCTAGTAAATAGCAGACCAACAAATGTTTTTCAAGCTACCAGGGGTCTTCGACAGGGTTGTCCTCTCTCGTCGTTTTTGTATATTCTTATGGCTGATTCTTTAAGTAGAAAGTTAACAACAGGAAAAATTGGTGGAATCATTCTAGGCATAACATCAGTGGTTGGTGTTGAAGCTATCAACCATGCACTCTTCGTCGATGACACTTTGCTACTAGGAGGCACTTCATTAAATATGGTCAGAGATTTTCTCTAAAATTATGCAACAATTTTGTATTATCTCAGGGGCACTTATTAACAAAAGTAAGAGTGTCGTGTTCGGATGGAATGTAGATCAATAAAAAATTGCAAAAATTTCTCAGATTTTGGGTTTTGAAGGATACACCTCTTGGGACAAGGTCAAATATTTGGGTCTTCCATTAACCTTGGGACAAAACAACCCTTCTCTCTGGTTGGAAATTATGGGCAAGATAAAAGAAAAGATAGTCTCAGAGGGTGGTCACTGGAGGTAGGGAAGCTAATATTGATCAAGTCAGTTCTCTCAGCTCTACATGTTTACCAATCATCTCTCCTTCTGGAACCAAAATCGATCAGATATCCAAATTGATAATAGTCTTCCTTTGGAGAGGTGGAAAAAGAAATCAGAACCGTATGCATCTAGTTAAATGGGAAATCGTAAAAATACACGTTCTTGAAGGAGGATTGGAAATTAAAGACCCAGGGTTGTCTAATCTAGCTATGGGAGAAAAATTGCTCTGGAAACTATTCTCTAACAAAAAGCATCCAGCGAGTCAAATATTTTAGAAGAAATATCTATGTGGAGGAACACTAAGAAATCTTCAAATGGCAAACACACCTAAAGGTTCCATTACCTGGAATTTATGCAGAAAATGTTTTGAAGTTTTTAATCAACATCTATATCGAATTGCAGGTAATGGCAGGAATTTTTTTTGTGGAATGATAAAATCACAGGTAACGATCCTCTAAATTCTGTTATATCAATGAAATCAAGAAATGGTTGGTCAATAAAGGAATTTATAAACTATCTGATATAATTTCTTGGGATAAATCTGGCAATTGGAATGCGTGGTCCCTTCCTAAACTGACAGATTGTGACCACCTTGTTCTTCACGCACAACAGAAAATGTTGCTGGAAAAATTATATGGATCGGCTCTCGTCCATTCATCCTGTAAAGACATGTGGGGATGGGGACCTAATTGTATTTATTTTGCTGCCAAAGGATTTACGATCCTATAGTCTTCAAAGCAAATAAATTTGAGTCCCTCCTTTGGTTCATTCAACACAACATTCTGGAAGCTTGTATGGAATTTTCCTAGTATTCCAAAAATAAATTTCTTTACTTGGACTTTCATGCACCAAAAACTGTTAACCAAAGAAAATTTGTTAAAAAGAGGCTTCTTAGGACCATACAAATGTTGTTTCTGTCTTCAAGTTGCTAGGACTTCTGCACATATTTTTGTTGAATGCATTTTTGCTCATAACGTTTGGGCAAATTTCTTGCGTGGGTTGAATTATACTTGTATTCTAATAAATTCTGAACCTGTAATACTTTTCAAAAACTGGCAATCAAGGTATCCTGGTGCTCTCTCTACCAATCATGAATGGAGGAATATTTGGCAATCTTTTCCAAAATTTATTTGGTGGAAAATTTGGCTGACTAGAAATGATATGATTTTTAACAACAAAGTTTCGAAACCTGAAATAGTAGCATCAAAAGCTAAGGCATTTCTTTTGGAAACAGTTGGAAACTTTCAAATTGATGAAAATAAATTAGAAGCTCAGCATAAATGGATTGGTTCGTTGAAAGTGGAAAAAAATCAGTTGGGTTCGAGAAGGCCAGTTATTAAGCCATTTTGACAGATTAGAATTTCAGTAAAGGAATTTTCAGAATGGTGGCAAATGAAGAATAAAGTATCAATTTTCTTTGATGGAGCGTCAAAAGGAAACCCGAGAAAAGTTGGGGCAGGGGGATTTATTTTCTATCCAGGAGGAAACTTAGAAACAAGCTTCAGCTGGGGAGTAGGACAAACTACAAACAACCAGGCATAATTATATGCTCTTCTAAAAACATGTCAGTTTGCAAAGACAACGGGACATAATAACATTGAAATATTTGGATATTCTGAAATCATCATAAAAGTTTTAAATTCAGATTCAATATTCAATAAAATCAGTCTAAATGTGACCATGCAAAGGCTGCACTTCATTTTGACAGATTGTGTATCAGTCACCTCATATCACATTCTTCGTGATTTGAATAAGTTGGCAGATTTCAAAGCAGATCAGGGATGTCTTCTTCCTCCAGGAATGATAAGTCTGAACGAAGGTCCTTGTTTACTACATCCCATTCCTTAATTCTAATTGGATGTGAGAAACTGATTTTATCAGAACAGATGTAATTAGGTGAAGGTCCAAACTATTCTTTAGCAATAAAAAAAATTAATCGTTTTGGTTAAAAGAAAAAGATGCTAGACAATATATGGAAGACAATGTTTAAAGAAATTTTAACCCTCTTTTTTTTCAAATATACTAAACTCAAAGAAAATATTTAAATTTCAAAGACTCAATCTAAAATATAACAGTTTTTGGTGGCATTCACTGGTGGATAAAATAATTAAATTATACTGAAGTAAAAAAGGGAGAAAGGATAATGAAAAAGGTAAAAATAAATAAGGTGAACATAACTCAACATGGAAAAAGAATTTTTATAACAACAATGAAACATAAATCCGCATATTACATGGAAGAAGTCAAACAAGGCTTGATAAATCTAGAAGCATATACTAAAAAAAACGCATTGCCTATTCCACACGTGATTATAAAATAATCGCATGAATGACAGTCAGATCAACTAAAATTACATCCAAAAACTTTATGATGACAGTCAAATCAACTAAAATTACATCAAAAACATTATAATGACACATCCATAATCCGGATCAACTAAAATTACGTCTAAAACATTATCATGACAACTAGATCATTTAAAATTACAACCAAAACATGATAATGACAGCCTGATCAACTGAAATTACATCCAAATCATATTAAAGATCTCAAATACCTCAAGAGCATAAACGATATCAAAATTATTGATGGGTTAAGAGCAATAGGACAAAAGCTTCGAACTATCAATAGCCAATCATTAGTTTTGGAAAAAAAAAACTAAAATTTCTTGCATGTATAAAGAAAAAAAATCGGCAACACTATGGTAAGTCGAGTATGATTGGCATGTCAAAACGCTTCAATCTAAATAGAGAAAGTAATTTTTTTTTGAAAGTAAAATTTGAACCAGAAGAATAAACAAAACAATCACAATTAACTCATGAGTGCAACATAACTTAAAAAAATCATAGGCGGATCAAATAAAATTACGTCCACATTTTAAAGAAATTATAAGTTCAAATTTTAAACAGCCCATGTACCATGCTCACACCCAATAACCCAATGCGGTTCAATTCTTATTTTATTTTAAATATTTCTATCATAAACTAACATAATCATTTCTCTGACTTTTTAATATATACATATTATTTCCCAACTCATATCCATAAAAGAGAAAGAATCAGATATCCATTAGAAAGAATATAGCGGAAAATATCAATACAAAACCCAAGATATTAAAGGAGAGAAAGAACAGAACCTAAGAAAAAAAATGAAAGCACTCCAATAGAGGAACAACCGAAGGGTTCAGGGAGAATTCTAATGAAAAAAATGACATGAAAACCGTAATATCAAAAAATATTTACTATCAAAGAAAGGGAACAACCCACGATTTAAGGATAACTCTAATTTCTAGAATAATGATCACAAAACTCTATGTCAGACTAAAAGAATTCTACCAGGCAGGAACTACGACCCTTCATGTTTAAACAAAAGTAGCGTTAAATTATAGAGGAACCTGGACAAATCCTGAAAAACAAATCCGACTGCACATTTAAATCTTGAAGCACGGGTTTTCTAAAGATGAAAAGAGAAAACTAAAATTAGTAGTTACGAGAAACTAAGTCGATGAGCTGACCCAAAAACATATCCAAGTTTCGCATCCCACTTTCCGCACTACGGAAAACAGAAAGCGGATGAAAACAAAAATTGCGAAAAGAAAAATCAAAATTCCGATTTCTCATTCCGCAATGCGGAAAGCAGAAATCAAGAAATAAGATAAAAATATGCGACACAGAATTTTTTGATTTCCGCATTCCGCACTGTGGAAAGCAAAAGTCGAAATAGCTGAAGTCGGGAATCATGATTAAGTATATTTAATTCATAACTTTGTTTGCAATAAATTCTCCATTCTTAATTGTAATCATTTTTTCTTCTTCATTATAGTACACATCCTTTACGGTAAAGGTGGCTGCAAAAGGTTTGCAGGGTATAGAAGGCCCTCCGTGGATAGTTTTCGCTAAACCATGTGAACATAAACTATCAAATTTTGCCCTTATCGATGATCCATTACAAAATGTTCTCCATCCCTGAACCCGGTTGCGCCCCTCTAGAGGTGAGAAAATTTTGCTTCCTGCAATAGCCTGCATTTTCTCTTCGGTTATTTTTCTCCTTCCTGCAAATCGTACAAATTTAGAGGCCTATTTATAAACTAAAAATATTTAAAGAATAATAAATTTTAATTTATAAAATAACTTTTCTAAGAAATCATTTTTTTAATTATATTAGATGTATATGAAGTTTATAGATCCAATAATAACAATTATTTTTACTAATAAGTATGAAGTTTAAAGATCTAATATATCTAAATATATTATTTCTCTTAATAAATATAAAGTTTAGAGATCCAATATACCCAAATAACTTGATTTGGCTATATGAAATTTAAATAAAGATTCAATAACAATTATTTAGGTTAATAAATATGAAGTTTAAAGATGATCATACATCAAAATGAATGAATGCATTTATTGTTCATCTATTTTAAAAGATTGTTTAATAAGAATATTCGGAAAGCGGAAATCGAGAAATAAGATAAAAATGAGACAGACTTTTTCGATTTCCATATTCCTCCCTGGTAAAAAAAAGTTTTGTTACGAACTTGTAACTTCCGATTTTTTTGTTTTCCATTGGGGAAAGCGGAAGTCGAGAATCATACATAAATATGTTTAATTCATACCTTGCAATATTTTTTCATTCTTAATTGTAATCATTTTTCTTCTTCAATATATTACACATTTTATAGACTAATTTTTAAATATATCATTTAATATTTCTCGAGGTTCTTTTTTTTCTTCCTGCAAATCCTACCAATTTAGAGGTCTATTTATAAACTAAATTTTATAAATATTATAAACTAAAAATAGTTGTAATATATATATATATATATATATATATATATATATATATGTGTGTGTGTGTGTGTTTTTAATTTGTTTATATATATTGGAAATTATATTACTTTATTTTATTTAAAGAAATGAGTTAAAAGCCTTTTAAAATTTAATCATTTTAAAGAATAATAAATTTTAATTTATAAACTAAATTTTCTAAGAAACAATTTTTTTTAATTATATTGGATTTATATTTGTTTTAAGTATGGTATATGAAATTTATAGATCCAATAATAATAATTATTTAAGCATGGTATATGAAGTTTATATGAAGTTTTAAGCATGGTATATGAACTCTATAGATCCAATAATAATAATTATTTATATTAATAAATATGAAGTTTAAAGCTCTAATATACCTAAATAGCTTGATTTGGGTACTTATGTTAATAAATATAAAGTTTAAAGCTCTAATATACCTAAATAGCTTGATTTGGGTATACAAAAGTTAATTAAAGATCCATTAACAATTATTTATGTTAATAAATATGAAGTTTAAAGATAATCCGACATCAAGATGATTGAATGCATTTATTGTTCATCTATTTTAAAAGATTGTTTAATAAGAATTTTGAGAAAATGGAAATTGCGAAATAAGATAAAAAAATATGAGACAAAGACTTTTTCGATTTCTGCATTCGGCACTGCGAAAAAACAAAAGTTTTATTAGGAACTTGTAACTTCTGAATTTCATGTTCCCCACTTCATAAAGCTGAAGTGGAGAATAATGAATAAGTATGTTTAATTAGTCACTTTGTTTGTAATAATTTTTTCATTCTTAATTGTAATCATTTTTTCTTTTTCATTATATTACAGAGCTTATAGGCTAATTTTTAAATATATCATTTAACATTTAAACACATTTTGTATTCCAGATTTTCTTATTTTTTATTAAAATCTTGTTTAAAAATTGCAATAATTGCATTTTCTCTCGGTTCTTTTTCTTCTTCCCGCAAAAAGTACCAATTTAGAAGCCTATTTATAAACTAAATTATATAAATATTATAAATTAAAAATATTTATAATATATATAATGTGTTTTAATTCGTTTATATATATTAAAAACTATATTGCTTTATTTTTTTTAGATAAATGAATTAAAAAGTCTTTTAAAATTTAATTAATTTAAAGAATGATAAATTTTAATTTATAACCATTATTTCTATTAATAAATAGGAAATTTAAAGATGTAATATTTTATTAATAAAGTGGTTCAGCCCAATTTTATACCATGGCTATGTTTAATTGGGAAAATATCTTATACTCCTAGGAAAATATACATGAACTTGGGCATCATTAATACGACTCACCAACTTAATATTTCATTAGATACAAGGGCTTCCAAGGAGCAAATATCTTTGACTATTCAAATCCCAAACCCCAATTGGAAGCCAACAACCAAATCTTACTAGGAATGGACAAAGATCTAATATATCTAAATATATTATTTCTTTAATAAATATAAAGTTTAAAGATCCAATATATTTAAATAGGTATATGAAATGTAATTAAAGATCCAATAACAATTATTTATGTAAATAATATGAAGTTTAAAGATGATCCGACATCAAGATGATGAATGCATTTATTGTTCATCTATTTTTAAAGTTACGAATTTTTTCCTTGGAAAAAAAAAAAAAAAATCTATTTTTAAAGATTGTTTAATAAGAATTTTCGGGAAGAGGAACTAGAGAAATAAGATAAAAATATATGAGATAAAGACTTTTCCGCATTCGACACGCGGAAGTAAGAAATACTGAAAGTTTTATTACGAACTTGTTACTTTCCATATACTAGAAGTTTTATTACGAACTTGTTACTTTCCATTTCCGTGTTCCGCACTGTCGAAAGCTGAAGTCGAAAATCATGAATATGTTTAATTCTTAACTTTGTTTGCATTACTTTTTTCATTCTTAATTGTAATCAATTTTTCTTCTTCATTATATTACACAATTGATAGATTAATTTTTAAATATATCATTTAATATTTAAAGAGATTTTGCATTCTAAATTTTTTTATTTTTTTTATTAAAATCTTGTTTAAAAATTGCAATAATTACATTTCACAATTGATAGATTAATTTTTAAATGTATCATTTAATATTTAAAGAGATTTTGTGTTTCCGATTTTCTTTTTTTATTATTATTAAAATCTTGTTTAAAAATTGCAATAATTACATTTTAGCAACTGTTTTTACAAAATTTTGGGAAAAAAATAATTCAAATTTTTTTTCTTCTATATACTGTCTTGGTTGTTCTTTATTTCAAATGATTGTTGTAGAGAAATGCAAGAGAGTACTTTCGGCTATTTATTTGTAGATTTTAAGCAGTGACATTTAAAATGATCTAATTTAAAATCTGAAATTCTTATTAAAATGATCTAATTTAAAATCCGAAATTGCAATTACGTGTTTATTTAACTTACTTTTCGATCTGCTGGAAGGCGAATAAGATAAGCGGAATTCATCCTGATCCTGATCGTGAGGATAGTTGGTATACTTGGAATTGGACTTGACTTTGCCCCGGGAATAGGGGGATTATGATATGCAGGAAGGATAGGAATAGGGGTAGGAAATGCCGCTGGAGACAAATATAAATCCACCATAAATAAAAAAAAATCTTAAAAAATTTAGTTTATAGATTAAAATTTATTATTTTTTAAAATGATAAAAGCTTAAAAGACTTTTTAACTTATTTCATGGACGTCAAATATTTTTTTTGCTTTGCTAGTTTTATATAATGAATCTGAATTTTTTAAATTTAAAATTATATAGAATTTTATTATTTTTGTTAATTTTATATAATAAATTTGAAATTTTTAAATTTAAAATTATATAAAATTTTAAATAAAAATTTTGTAAATTGATCCCATCAATAAAATAATACAAAATTACTTTAAAAAATAATAAAAAGAAGAGTGAAGACTAGATTTGGAAACACAATGTGTACACAACATGTTACCTTTTGAGTTATTCTCATGCCTATCCATGTATAATGGTTTTTGAGTTTTAAATTAGGTTTAAAACTTTGAAAACACCTTGCATAATTTAGCTAAAAATTCAACATCAGATATTTGATAATACCTTTGAATTTATTTCTTGTAGGAGACAATTGTGCACATAACTCAATTAGGGTGTTGATGGCGCATTAGTATAAGTTTAAAGTTGTATTTTAAAATATTTTGAGAAAGCATGATATATTTAATGATAGATAAAGTGATTTGTAAATTTTATTTTTATTTATTAATAAAATTTAATAAACATATATTTGTATTTTACTATTAATTATATATAAAATTAATAAAATATATATCATATTGTAATGTTTCAATAAATATATATCATATTGTAATTTTTATCTTTCTTTATTAAAAATTATTCAATTCATCAAATAAAAACAAATAAATTTTAATAAATATATATCATAACAACAAGATTATTACAAAATGAATAAATAAATAAATAAATCCTACTCCAAGTTCTTTATCCTACTTTTAGCACTTGAGAAAATAGAAAGCTGATGAAAACAAAATTGTGAAAAGAAAAATCAAAGTTTCGATTCCAGATTTGGCAATTCAGAAGGCATAAATGTTCCACAAACCTTAAACAGGTTTTATTATGGCTTCTTTTGTTTTATCACAGGGTCTGTGTGTTTATCATGCCAAGACTTACAGTATGTACTTAATGCTTTTTGCAAATGGATACTTTCTCTCTTTTAAGGACCCGTTTTCCCTCTCTAAGAGAGGGTCGAGTAAACTTTCTAGGACCGTTACACCTGCGTTGGAATATGTCTTTGAACTGTAAATTTTTTTTAACACTAAAGTGAAAGTCGGGAATCATGAATAAGTATGTTTAATTCATAACTTTGTTTTCAATAATTTTTTCATTATTAATTGTAATCATTTTTTCTTTCTTCATTATATTACACAGTGTATAGATTAATTTTTAAATATATCATTTAATATTTAAACATATATGTATTCCAGATTTTCGTATTTTTTATTAAAACCCTCTTTAAAAATTGCAATAATTACATTTTCAGCAATAGTTTGTACAAATTTCTGCAAAAAAAAATAGTTTTAGGTTTTTTCCAGATACTGCCTTGGTTGTTCTTTATTTCAAATGATTGTTGTAGAGAAATGCAAGAGAATGCTATGGAATGCCAATGCATGTATTGAATTGCCATTTATTTGTAGATTTTAAGGAGTGGCTTGGTCATAGAAGCAAGCTGCAAAACTCTATGGAAAAAAACCAGCCACTCCAAATCTTGTTAAGGTTGAGGAAAATTTATTCATTAATAAATATTAATCATTGATATTTAATGAAACAAAGATTCAAGCTGGGGAAACTTCAAACAAATTAGAAATCATATCGGAAACAATCAAAACAATGGAAACAAAAAATAATTAAAATAAAAACTCATTCAAAAAAATCCTTACTGAAGGACCTCCCATTACATATTGGCACATGAGTAGCCATACTAATAGCCATACAAAGTATGGATTGTTGAAAACGTCCCATTCTGGCCATAAATAATTTTTTTTTTGTACTCTACTCAGAATCATGTAAATAAAATTTTTCCATCTAAGTAATCCTTTGAGTTGTTCAACTTACAATTTCCCACATCTTGAACCATAATTCCACACTAATTAATAAAAATGTGAAAACAGAAAAAAACTAAAAATGTGAAAACAGAGAAAAAACAACATGAAAAAGCTGAAAAAAAAACAAGTGTCGAGATAATAGGTGAAAAAAAACGATGAATCTTTTAAGACTGCGTGTCCATTGTGAAACCCATTCAACTTAAACATGTCGTGCACATATTGCCATTATGAAACCCACAACTTAAATGGATTTAATTTAATTTTGTTAAATAAAATGTGAGAACCACATTGTTAAAAGTCACCATCAAAGTAATTTAATTTAGTAAAATTAAATGTGAGGACCACATTTTTACATGTCACTATCAAAACAACCTCGGTGAAATGAAAAAGGTAAGTATGTGAAACCCATTCAACTTAAATATGCCGTGCACATATTGCCATTGTGAAACCCAGGCCTGGAATTTGATGTTCCACAGAACGTTTTTTTCCATTTTTACACGTATTTGACAGGTGAAATTTTTTTTAACACGTCAACATCTACGTCCTCCAGAATTTTCAAACCGTCAGTTTGACGTCCACTCATATTTATCAGACATCAAAATTTATGGTACTTGCAGTTTGCAGAGGCAACATGGCCCTCGCCCCTCTGTGAGTGGATAGGTTAAGGCTTAAGCTAAGTTATTTCAAAAATTAAATGGGCCAGCGGCGGCCCTGCCAGCCTGGGACTAGCTGGTAGGCACTGGGCAGTGGCCTGTGGCGTGGGTACTTACTACGAATCCAAAAAAATATTTCCATTACAATTTGTACAGTGTGTTAATTAATTTCCCACTACCCAGCATTAATGGGCAATGGGCATTGGGAAGCCTTCGGGGACCGAAAATTAAACTGGCAGCCACGCAGCCTGGCAGGCAATGGCATCTCGCTCCAGCGTCCAGAGTCCAGCCGCAAGCCCTCCACGGTCCACCGTCCACCTGCTCCTCAAAATCCTATGCAATTGTGCTGTGGCCTCCCTGGCGGACTCCAGTCTCAAAACCAGGCGCACCATGCGATAATGCTACCACGAGGCTCCAGCTAGAAACAACCAGAGTTCTAGAATCCATACTACCACTAGCTAAAAAAACCAGAGTTCTATTCGGATGTACATCGAAATCTCTCTTATTTTGTTTTTTGTATTTGGGTTTTGTTCCAACGTAGGAGGTTGGAAGTTAGTAAAAAAAATCTGTCCCCTATCCTTGGAGAAAGTCTGTATGAATCTTGCTGCCAGATCCCATCCGCTCCTTAGATCACCAAATCTCAATGTAATTCCTTTGAGACATGTTAATGTTATAGAGTATGTGCTATATAAAGAGTGCATGAAGCTAAAATCTACCATATTTTTACTTTGCTACTTGTGACAAGTCACATAAAAGGTGATTTAGATTCTTATGCTGTGGCTCATTTTGAACGAACTAAAATCTGCAATGACTTTGTAGGGTTCTATAAAAGTTTGTTTGTTAGCATGCTGCAAACTTTGCACATGGTAGCGTGTTTTGTAGTTCAGCCACCTGGCTTCTTTGTGCAACAAGTCTCCCAGGTCTGGAATCCCTTTTCGGTTAAACTAATATGCCTCTTATCCTTTGAAAAAGTCCATAGGAATCTTGCATGCTGGCTCCCATCCACTCCATGGGTTATCAAATCTCAATGTAATTTCTTGGAGATGTTATTGTTATAGAGTATCTTTATATAAAGAGTGCATTAAACTAAAATCCGCCATATTTTCATTTTGCTACTTGTGGCAAGTGAATAAAGGATAATTCTTCTACTGTAACACATTAAAAGAAAATCCATATTCTATTTATTAAAACTGGAAATAGAAGAGAGAGACCTTAGATTTTGTATTGATTAACAATGCACAAAAAAGCAGCTGCCCTGTTTCATGTAATATAAAGCAATAGAACGGAGCACACAAGCTTCGCAATATAAACACTCGTTTTATTTAAATCAGACAAATTTATTTTCTCGAAGAAGACAAGTGCCGTTCATCCAGCTGACAAGCCATTTTGCCTCTGCAACTCTAAAATAAACAAGCTCTGTTTGACATTTTTATCCTATATTCAAATAAGACAAATTTATCTTCATAGAGGAGAAGACAAGTGCCATCAATCTTGCTGGCAAGCCATTTTTTCTATGCACCTCTCTAAAATAAACATGCTCCGTTTGACAGTTTTATTTAGAGCACAAGGAAATTGATTTAAATGCATCAATTTTCAAATATCAATAACATATAAAAGACCATATATAAATTTTCATGCAAAAGTAAACTGTAACTGTTTCAACTTTCCTAGATGTTCCAACGGTTCCAAGTTAAACATCAATTTTTTACCTTCATAGCTCTAGGTGTATGGAGTTCAACCTGAGTGTTAAAATAACCTATACTCTTTAGAATAAAAAAGTTTCATATCTGTAAATGGGTTGTGTATGAACTAACAAATCATCTCTAAGTAAAGTATGTTGTTAGTCAATATTCAATGTGTCACGACAAATGATACACCAGGATTGAGTAAAGATTTGACCCAAAAATTGAGTAAACAGTCATCAGAAGCAATGTGTAGTCAATCTGTGAGAACACTGAACATTTCCCAGTTCTTGAAGCAAGTGAAAATGCACAAAAACCAGAATTTCTTAGGGGATTTCAAGTCCACAGTTATATAGCACATTTATGTCCATTTATGCCGAAGGCAAATATGGATATCAATAAAGATAAAGCCCAGATCCTATAATCTACATGCAAAATTGGTAGATGCACTATATGTAAAATACCATGCACTCAGTACATACTAAAGAAGAACAAATGGATATAGACCTTCGGATAGTACATATGTAAAGACCTATCATAGTTTAGCCTGCAGTGGTAGGTCAGCTGGCTGTCATAGATTGTCATAGTTTAGCTTTAAGTGGTAGGTCACCTGGTATTGTGGAAGTCAAGTCACCATATGTCATCTGTTCAGTTCTTCTAAGGCATCTGTTCCCTAGGGTTTGAAGGTAGGAGCCATCTTGAAGGGATTTAAACTGATCCATAGGCTATGTTCACTGTGATCCATAGGGTATGATCAATTTTTGCCTCACCTTTTATATGTTTTTTTTGGTATCTACCTTTTTGTTTGATGTTTTGTTTAATCTCAATTTATTTGGCAAGAAAGGAAGATTACATATATTGTAATTAATATTTATTTTTAGTTTATTATTTATTTTCATTATCATAACATAAAGTTGTATATATTTTTATTTTGATAAAAAACTACAATTGGAGTATAATTACTCTATTTTATAAGATTTGTACAAGTTTTTTATAACTAAAAAATATTATATATAAAATAACTAAGTTAAGTTAGTATTTAGTTATCAAATATATAATAAATTTAGTATTATTATATTAATGTTGGCTATGAAATACATAATTTTTTTTAGTTTCAATTGATATTTTATAATATTTCATAATGTAATTTATCATTCTTAATTAGTTTTGTATAAGTTAATTTTTTATATAGAGTTTTTTTTGAAGCACACTTTTTTTTATGTGGTTTTGTTTGAGTTAATTTATTTGGTTTGGTCTATTTTTTGTATATAGGTGGTTAATGGTTAAAACTTACAATGTCTGGAAAAAGAAAAATCCAACTCACAATTGGAGACATGTATGGATGGAAAAAATGATAAACTTCCAATATTGAAAATGATTCAAACACAAGCGAAGAAGTTTATAATACTCAATTGCAACAATAATTTGATGAAATATTTGGAAGTTTATCTGATGATGAAACAAATGAAGTTGAAGAAGAGGTTGATAATCACAAGAAAATGAAAGTGCAAACAAAAAGAAAATTTCGTATGGAATGGTTAGATAAGTTTGATTGGTTGAATTATGTGAGGCGGGATGATGAAATATATATGAAATGTAGCTACTGTGAGAAGTATAGGATGAGTGGACCATGGGGTCTAGGAAATGGTTGTACAACTTTACAACATGATCCTCTTGTTACTCATGAAAAATCACTAATACATAAAGATGCTAAGGCAAGATGGATTATTGCATTAGAGAGAAATATGAAGCCAATTCCAGAGCATGTTAGACAAGTGGAAAATGCTAATAAGGAAAGAGTATTTCTACCATGAAAGTATCATATTTTGTGTGCCAAGAAGATTTATCTTTATCAAAGTATGAAAAACTATGCAAATTTCTCATAGATGCAAAAACACCAGATATGCCAAAGTCTCAAGAGTACTCCTCATACACAAATAGAAAATCTGTAAATGATTTTATCTATTGCATATCAAAACACCTTGAACAGGTTCAGATAAAAAATATGATGGATAGTCCTTTCTTCTCATTAATGGTTGATGAAAGTACCGATCGAAGCTTAGAGAAACATCTTGTTGTCTATGCTACATATTTAGATTCAAAAGGTCTTGGGCCACCCATTTCACAATTTATGAAGTTGAAAAATGTAATGGATGGAAAAGGGAAAATGATTTATGATAGCGTCAATCAATTAATAAATGATAGAGGCCTTCATTATAAAGATTTGATAGCTGTTTCTACAGATGGACATGAAAATGGTTTTGTTTCACATTTGAAAAAAGACACTCCAAACCTTATTACAGTTCATTGTGTAGCTCATCGTGAGTCTCTAGCAGCAACAGATGCCTCTAAAAAACTACCTGAATTATTATATGTTGAAAAAATTGCAAACAAAGTATATTCATGGATTCAAAACTCACCAAAGAGAAGCAATGAACTTAATGATTTGCTTAATGTCATGCAAATCGATGTTATTGATGTGCTACAAATACACACCGTGAGATGGTTATCAAGGGGAGAAGTTATTATAAGGCTTGTGAAGCTTATGCTAGCAATCTTAACATTGTGGAAAAATGAAAGAAAAACTTCATCATGGTATAATAAGACACGAATTTATTCCATTCAATTTTGTTTGCATATGCTTGTTGATGTGTTGGGTGAATTGAATAAGTTAAACAAGACTTTTCAAGCAGAAAATGTAGACATTACAACTATTGGGTTGGCTCTTGAAGTAACTATAAGTACATTGTCAAGATGGTTTTTGAGAAAATAAACATTTGCAGAAGGTACAACTTACCTTTCAAAATTTCTTTGTGATTCACAATATGGATACATTGAAATTAAAGATGAAGGAGTACTCATAGATAGACATGAGTTGCAACATATCTCTATTCCAACTATGGATATTGATTATAATGATAGGAAGCAAACTATGAAACCTCATATAGAAGGCACACAAGAGACTTGTCAGCAACTCACAGAAGACTATATTGAGTCTCTCATAGACTCTTTAAATGAAAGATTTCTAGATCTTCATCTTTTTAATGCAGCAAAATTGTTTAGTCCTTGTTATTATCCGGAAGAACATCACAGTCGTGAGAAAAATTTAGAGCGTTGGATTTCTAAACTATTTCAACATTTGCAACATACCATATCAAATGATGTGAGAAATGTATGTTTGTTTGATTTTAAAGCCTGCAAAAGAGAGCTGCACCCTTTTGTCGATTCATTAAATCTGGTTTGTGAGGGATTCTCAATGAAAGAAGCATGGAAGGTCTTTCGTAACACAAAACAGTGGCACACAAATTATCCTCATATAATGAAATTATGGCAAGCTGTACTCACTATTCCTGCAAGTACGGTGGATTGTGAAAGAGGATTTTCTAAGCAAAATATCATTAAGGACATTCGAAAATCAAGGTTAGGATTGGATACACTAGATGCGCTGATGAGAATATCTTTAAATGGACCTGAATTATCTATTGTTGATTGGAATGCAGTGTATGAAATATGGAGAGATACAAAGTCAAGAAGAGTTCTTGAGCTTTGAGATTTGGGAAGCCTTCCTAATCTTCTCAAGTGAATTGTGTTTATTTTCAAACCAATTATATAACGTTTTTGGGCTGGATGCAGTAAGATATCTACCAATGAGTTTTTGACTTTCCAATGAAGCATAACTACACTTGAAACCTGAAGGACTTTGGTTATGAAAATATTGAACAAAATAGGTAATATTTTAAGCACATTGTGTTATATATTATATTAAATTTATGGCATAAATATTTCATTTGTCTCTTACAACTTATTTTTAATTTAAGAATATTTCTTTCAGGATTGTTGAAAATTTTGAACAATCAATTCTCGTTTAGATGAATGAATTTGGTTATGAAAAGATTGAACAAAAGAGGCAATTTTTTAAGCACAATGTATTGTTATATTTTATATTAAATTTAGGACATAAATATATCATTTGTCTCTTACACCTTATTTTTAACTTAAGAATATTTCTTGCAGGAATTTTGAAACTTTTGAACAATCACTTGTGAAAAGATTGAACAAAATAGGCAAAGTTTTAAGCACACTGTGTTGTTATATATTATATTAAATTTAGGACATAAATATATAATTTGCCTCTTACAACTTTTTTTAAATTTAAGAATATTTTTTGCAAGAATTTTGAAAATTTGTAAAAATCTAAGCACTGCCATAACTCAAAACTAAATTTTCTATATTTTGGCCACTTCATGTTTAATCGTGGTGGAAGTTGCAAGTTACAGCAATAGTGACCATTTTCATAAAAAATGGACAAGTAAGTGTTCTATTTTTTAAGTAATAGATTTATTATTTTAGTTCACAAATTATGGCATGATTAATCTAGAAATTTATTTTGTGTTACAGGCTTACAACTCTAGATTCCAGCGAACAATTTACCCAATACCACCTGTTGATCCAATATGATTTACCAAGATGATTGAGCAGATGCAGTTCAAGTTCGAGCAACACTGGAAGCAATGGTAGAATTTGTAATACATTTTCTTTAATTAATACAAATTACAGTACATTATTTTTGTTACAGATTCACATTGTGCCACATGAAAGGCTCCATGTGTATTTGAGAGACATCTCTGTGTAAAATATGAGCATAACCATATAACAAAACTAAAGTTTCCAGATTTTGTCTACATCATGTTAAAGTTTCCAGATTTTGTCTACATCATGTTCAAGGTTGAAAGTCGTGATTTTACAACTCTTGAGATACATTTAATTATGTATAAGGTAAATTTTCATAGCTATTGTAAAAAAAACAGTTCTTTGGTAATAAAAATTACATTTGACATATTTATTATTATGTATGCTAGTTTTGATGTTTTTTTTATATAAAAATCTAAACGAATTTGACAGCCATAAATTTGTATCAAACGTATAGTGAAGGGCATGAAAAATTCAAGACCGTCATCAAATATCCATTTGACAGGGATAATAGATTTGAAATTCCAGGCCTCGTGAAACCCACAACTTAAATGGATTTAATTTAATTTAGTTAAATAAAATGTGAAAACCACATTGTTAAAAGCCACCATCAAACTAATTTAATTTAGTAAAATTAAATATGAGACCACATTTTTACATGTCACGACTCACTATCAAAACAACCTCGGTGAAATGAAAAAGATAAGTGGAGTGTGGAGGGAAGTAATTCTCAAAAGACATTACCTGTCGCTATCAAAGTAATTGAAAAAAACTACCAAATTTGTTACAAGTCGCTATCAAATCATTCACGGTGAAAAAATGCAAGTGGAGTGAAGTGTCCGACGTGTAAAAAGAAAAACAAAGCAAACCCGTCAATTCCCATCCATTGCGCTGCAGTCTCTCAACATTGGACACGGTGGATAAAGCAAACCAGAGGCATCAGTCCATCCACCGTCAACTTCCATTTACAAAGCAAACTGTAGATATAGAGGGTGGCTGACGTGTGAAGGTGGTGAAGGATTATGGGTGGTTGACGTGCGAAGGCGGTGGAGGAGGAATTTTGAAATTTAACCGTGATGGAAGAAAAGCGTCTAGAGGATGATAAACGTACATGGAAGAGCAGCGTGGGATCGATTCACTCATCAATCGATCACCGGTGGAGAGAATGAAAAAGCCGTTGCATTACCGATCGATTCGTCGATTATATATATCACTACGGTTCAGTCAGCCAGGCCTCCATTTCCTCTCCGTCTTTGCTTTCTTGAAAATGGAGAGGAGGAGAGAATTATACGCCACATGGAGAGTGGGAGGGAGGAATTTTTACATGAATGATCGGACGCAGACGGATTAAATTTTAGATTTCTAATGGTGAATTTATGGGAGGTTCCAATAAGGAGGATGCTGGAATTGAGGTCTAAAAATGGTGGTCGATTGGACGGTTTGATCGTACAGACACATGAACAGAATCAGCAGATGGCGATGGATGCAGCTCTCAGTAAACAAGATGCTGCTTAACCACAAGATTAATGATGATCTAACAGGTACATAAACGTTTCCTGTTTCTTGCTTCCTGATTCCTGTTTAATGATGATCCCTACACGAAAAGAAATAATGAATTTGGGTGTGTATGATGCCTCTGCATCTTTACCTCGCCGATTACCCGCTACTCTGTTTATAAACTCTAAATGTAAAACTTTAAATGTAATGTAGGATGAATAAACTAGTTATTATGCCAAGAAAAATGCCTCTGAATCTGCACCTGGATTACCCGCTACTTAAATTTTAAACCTAAAATGGTTGAATGACTGAGCATTTACGCATCCCTCTTCCTGGATTAATGTTTGAGCATTTACGCATCCCTCTTCCCGGATTAAAATTAACATTAGGAGCGCCGTTTTGGTGTTGTTTATTTGGCCCTCAATTTTCTTTTCTGTGAAAATTTCAGCATTTAGGTTTTTCTTTGCCGCTGCCCCGAGAGTCCGAGTCTTTAATCCTTTATCATCGCTGCCCCGCTTGCTTTTTGTGGCTTTTCTTTTTCTTTACACGAAGGCCCTCTCTTCTTTCTTTCTCACACGTAGTTTTCTTTTAACACGTCATCTTTGCGTGACATTATTGCCGTTCCCCGACATCGAAACTGTGAAATATACCGTGCGCGGAAGGATCTACGTGGTTAAAATGTCGCGTCAGCGGAAGGATTTGTATGTGTTGTGAGGCCGATTTTCACAACTTATGGCGAAATATTTCTGACCCTCGTTTGCCCTAGAAGCAAAAAAGGGAACTGCCCCACCCGTAATACATATGCAGGAATGCACACAGGTCACAATATTTTGTAATGAATCCTGAATCAGCCAATCGGGGCGTGGCCGAAACAGTATCCAGCTCGCACCGTGAAGGCGCCAGGTTTCAGTCCCGTATAACATGGGGTTGTACTTATCGGCCGTAGCAATTCTCCGCGATCGACACTTTACATGTTACAGACTATTTAATGCTGTGCAGCCGTATTGGGCCATTAGATTTTCAAATAAGTTGAGATTCAATGACACACAGTGCTGCAGTCTCAGCACTAAATACCCAATAATATGTAAAATATTGATGACGGGTGCAGTCTCAGCAGTTACCCACAGGCCTGGAATTTCAAATCTCTATGGCCTGTCAAATGATAATTTTATGACAGTTTTGTATTTCCCAAGCCTTTCAAGTTTAGTTTTTCTCATATTAATGAATACCATTGTCTTTTTATTCTTCACATTTTCACATTTTATATTACTTGTTATGAAACGTTTTGTTTAAAATTTTACCTTTCAAGATTAAAAGTTTGCTGAAAATTTTACCATTCAAAATTTTAAAAATACTAAAAATAAGAAAAAAATCTATACCATATTACATTATCTCAATTCAAGATGAAAATTTAAATAAATCATATATCTTACTATTTCCACTTAAGTCAAGTCCTACAACTACTTTACACATGTTTAGTTGCTGAGTTAATTGTCCTGTATGTGGATATGGAAACTATCAATGTTAATTCACATTGGCTACATAGATCTTTTGTTTTGGTTCATTGGCTTCGTGGATCAAAACCTTTAAGGAATTTGGATTGACACAATCGCTTATTTCGGAACATATACGAATGGATGGAAGGAGGTTTAAGAGGAAACATCCAAAACAAATGGGGTTCGACTCCATTTCCGTGAAGAGGAAGCTGATGCGTAGGCATAATAGTAGCTGCTTGGAGTAAGGAATGTATTATATCAGAAATGCCTTACACGTTTTCATTGTATATCAATTGAATATGTTCATGGGTGATTTAATAAATCCTGTGTTACAAATTTATGTTTTAGTGTGTATATGTTTTTCTACTTGTCCAAATTTGTGTTCGGTAAATTCCTGGCAATTATGTGCATTGAGTAAAATGGGTTCCTACTATCGCTGTCCAATTTGATAAAGCAGCCGAAATGTACAACTATCTCAAGGTTACATATTGTTGGTGTTGCACCAAGTTGTATACATACATAGGTTCAGTGTTGATGTGTCATTCATTATGGACAATACATAGGTTCAGTGCTGTCTTAAAATGATATACGCTTATAATACTAATACATGTGCATATAAGCCAACACAATGGTATGAAGCTAGTGTGTTTACTTAAGATGTGTGTAATACCAGCTTAGATCCAAATCTTAAGTTCTATCAAGCGCCGAGATGGATCAAATCTCTCGAGGTGCAAACCTCTTTTTAGGTATCCATTGATTTGATTCAAACCAAAAGACACATCTTTTTATTTAAGGTCCACATATAATTTTATTATTATTAATATTTAATATTATTTATGGCGGACATATAATATTTTTTATTATTTTTTATATTGTTAGGAATGAACATTGCATCATTTCCCCACACATGGTTTTAAAACCATGTGCAAGGCCAACCTTTTTTTGCGGATAATTCAATTTTGTGTTTTTTTCTTGACCCACATATTTTTTTTACGGATAATTAAATTTTTACATTTTCATTGTTTTGTTAGGTAGGAAGATTACAACATCTCCCCCATATTAGATTGTTTTTGCAGCCGACATTTGTTTTGGCCTATTAAAAATTTTATTTTTTATTAATAAAAATAACTTTCGAAATTGATATTATTTTTTATTTTGTGTTACAAAATCTCTCCTATAATATTCACTATCACTATTATTTTTTGCTGACATGTTACAAACGTTAGTAACGTTACATCACATTACAAGATCTTACATCACATTACAAGATCTCCCCCATACTGGGCTGTAGAGCGCCTCTCGGCGCAATAATTACTATTAATTAGGTGAATAACGTAATCTGCTTACTCCTATAAACTATGAATCATCTCACCCTTCAAATGGATGTAGCTTGGGTGGTTGGGAAGTGACATGATGTAATAAATGTTGTGAATGATGAGTTGGCCATACCTTGATTCAGTTTGAATATCACGTATTGGGATTTTCTGTGGAGTAGCCCTCTAACAAATGCTGAACCACATTTGAAAAAAAAAATGAATCATCTCACCCCAACGGTCTAGAAATATTATTTTCCAGTTAACTGATGTACCTTGTTATTATATGTATCTCTATTCTTAACCATGTACTATCAATTATGAGTATGGAGTTTAAAGATAAATACATTACAAGAAATATAGAGAAAATCATAGTAGATTTTAAACAAATCAATAGATTTTTAAACAAATCTTTAAATCTAAACCAAAAAAATTCTACAGTTAGTACCTTTGAATCTTGATAATGCTTTCCAAGTTCCACTCCCAATTTTCAACTTCCAACTTTCAAATCATTTAGTTGAGCATTGAGCACTGAAATTTGTACTATGTAGATGCTAATTACAATAGTAAAAAAAATAAAATGAATCATCTCACCCCAACCGTCTAGAAATATTATTTTCTAGTTAAATGATGTACCTTGTTATTATATGTATCTCTATTCTCAACCATGTACTATCAATTATGAGTATGGAGTTTAAATATATATACATTACAAGAAATATAGAGAAAATCATAGTAGATTTTAAACAAATCTTTAAATCTAAACCAAAAAATTCTACAGTTAGTACCTTTGAATCTTGATAATGCTTTCCAAGTTCCACTTCCAACTTTCAAATCATTTAGTTGAGCATTGAGCACTGAAATTTGTACCATGTAGATGCTAATTACAATAGTAAAAAGAAAAAAAAAACATTGTTAAATGACTTTTTTTGCTTTCACAAAATATAAAGAAAACCTACAAAATAGAAAAACATAGATCATGGAAATAATACTAACTTAATATTTTTCTTTTTAGTGAAACTATGGTTGGAATTTGGAAAGTATATTTTTATATAAAAATAAGATAAAAGTATTGATATTACTAATTTAATAGTAGTAATTTATAATGAAGTTTTAGTAATATAATGACTTTTAAAAATTTTATTGCCCTTAGAAAATATGTTTAAAAGAAAATTTTATCCTTCAGAAAAACCGGTCTACTACAATTTTTAATTGTATAAACGGGGAAGGAAGGGAAGGTCAGGGAAGGTGGTCAAGTGCTTAATAGTTACTCTTGCAATAACCCTAAAAAGTTCATCTATGGCTGTAACCCTACCAAGTCTTGAGGCTACGTCCAGAAGAAGGAAGACTATTGTTCGCTGAAGATTAATTGTATTTGAGGGTCAAAATGCCCCATGAAGGTCATTTTGACGGTCAAATTTCAACAATGTTCGTACCTTTCTAGTTAAGTTTCTCATACTTTTCAATTGAATTTTTTATCAGTCTATTATTTTTCCCTCAATTGTATTAATAAAAATTTTATTATCTATATTTTAATTATAGATTTTTTTAAAAATATAACCAAAACAAAATATAAAAATATTCATATTAATAAAATATTAACCTAATAATTAAAATTTACATTGTAAAAACAATTAACAATATCAATAAAATTTTATATAAAATGGCAGGCTTAGTGGTAATTATACATACCTGGTAAGTATTTTTATTAAAGTGTACTAGTGGTGTAGCTTGTTACGTGCTTACTAGATGTAGTAATTGGCAATATCAAGCCTGAATTACAAGTGCGAATATGCAGATTTGTAGCAGACAATATAGACCTGTATACAAGCAACATTGCACCCTATTAGGGAGGCCCCCCTATCTACATATCTAGATCTGCAAATAGGGCAACAAAAAACAAATTAGCAGTACCAGGACATCTCCTTTATTCATCCACAGTTTGTGAGCAAAGATATCATAATTTATCGTCAGTGTTGCTTGTTTTATGATCTAAGACCACGATTACACGGGGTTGAATGTCGGTGGTACTTCTGCACCGTTACCAGGGGATGTCTAACCATATTAGGTATTTGTTATTTTTGGGTGGGCTCTTCGTCTGCTAGCTAGTCCTTCGCCAGGAAGATTGTCTTATAACGGTGGATGGCTTACAACCATTACCAACGACATAAACAACAACGAAAATGTGTATAGAATATGATCAAGTGGGGACATGCCTGGCAATGCCAAGCCTAATAAATAGAATATGCTACACTCTCAAACTAGTATTCCATCAAACTAGTATTAAAATTTATGACAGGTGATCTAAAAGACATCAAATCTACGGTCTCAATTTTTTCATGCCCGTCATCGTTGACGTTTCAATTTTTCGATTAACTGTCAAATACGTTCCCAGAAGCTAAAAACGTCCTACAGACCATCAAATTCCAGGTCTGGTTACCGATTCCAGTAATAAACCAAACAAAGATAATAAATCCTTCATTCTTACATATGTATGTCACATTTGACCTAAACCAATTTTATTAAAAATGAAAAAATAACAAATCCTTTTGAGAGTTTAATGCTTAGATATGTAATATGCCACATTTTGATCGGTTGAACACATTTTATTAATAAGAGATGTTCAAAGATAGATGAGATATTCTTTCAAGTTCTTCTACATTGTCAATAATTTAGATGTCATAATAAATTATGTTTTCTTTTTCCTAAAAAAACCTGTTTTCTTCTGTTATTTAGTTAGAATCAAAGAAAAAAGGGTTTATAATCAATGTCTTTTCTTGCGCCATCGCCATCCAATGTTAAAAAAGATAAGAAATACTACAACGGTAGCCTTTCACAGCGCTCTAAAAGCAAGAAAGATCCCAAAATGTAGAAAAGAAAGATCCCACAAGAGACCCAAAATTAGTAAAAAAGATCCGTTCCAACCATGACACATACCCCGTCGATGTATTCTTGAAAAAGGAGGGTGCCCTCAATATTGTATAATAATTTCTTAGATAATAAGTCCGCTTGTTCATTATATTCTCGGTGAATGTGCTGAGCCCGTAGATGTATAAGTTGAGAGGCCACCTCCTGGGTTCTGCAGACCCAGTGGGAGATGTCCAGGGCTTCTAGTTTGGAAAGACCCAGGTGCCAGTTAATGATTACCTTAGAGTCCCCAAAAACTTGTAGGCAAGGGATGTTAAGATTTCATATGTTAAGCTAGATATCATTAGTGTTTAATCCAAATTCACAACAGTAGCATATGCAGAATCACTGAAAGAAATACAATCACAAGATAAACACGGTATTTATCCTAGGAAACCCTCAAGGGGAAGAAAACCCAACAAAACTTCATCTATATAAGAGTATAAGATTAAACCCCAAAACAAGTATTCTCATCCTTTTTGATCTGTCTCTCTCTCTCTCATATGTGCTACTCAAGTGAGTGAGTCTGTGTTATAATGAGAAGCACAACTCCTCTATTTATACACTTTGAGTCAACTGACTTTTATCCTAAACAAATCGGCCCCACTAAGCTGTTTGGGACGACTTCACCTAGGAAGAATCAAAACTCTATTATATTATATTCATTGGGGTACTAATGAACTGACTTACAATGGAGAATTTACCTCACGTCTCTTTGATGACCAATTACAATAATAACATCTCGACGGAGGAATAATAACATCTCCCTTGGGGTACATTAGTAAAACACATTTAGAATATCCTTTGAAGTTACAATATTTAAACACTCCTCCTTAACAAGAACGATATTCTACTGACAACAACATCATCAACTATAGGAGTAACGAGAGAGAGCATCTTCAACAGTATCAAGCTAATACATCTATACACCATAGGAAATTTTCCACATTCATCAATAACTGGAACAATTACTCTTCAATGTCTTCATCTTCTGCAGGACATGATCACTTGATCCTTTTGCAACAACAATTTGATCTTCCGATCCTTCGTAGCAACGCTTCGATCTTCTTGATCCTTTGCAACAACACTTCGATCTTCTTGATCCTTTGTAGCAACACTTTGATCTTCTAGATCCTTTGCAGTAGTACTTCGATCTTCTCGATCCTTTGTAGCAACACTTCGATCTTCTTGATCCTTTGCAGCAACATGATCTTCTCAATCCTTTGCAACAACACTTTGATCTTCTCTATCCTTCGTTGCCATGTTGTCTGCAGTACACATGATCTCTTTATGGGATGATCAATCCCTATCACTTTAGGACATAGGTCCAAGAATGATGCAATCCTCCATCAACCTACTCCCCCTTAATGAGGAGGGTCATAGTATCGACCAACCGAATCATCTACAACCGAATGTAAATCTCATTTGCATGTGAATGTAGGACCTGTCGTCCATAAAGACTCATCGTAGACCATCCTCAACCTGTTAGAGTTAGGACCACTCCAAGAGAGTGTTATACTGTGACATCTACAAGTACATGTAGGCATACTCTCCATACAAGAGTATTTTCTGCAACTGCAGATCTTGACCGCAGCTAGATGTAGGCCCTCATCGTAGGGCATCCTCAACATGAAAGCTAGGACCACTCCATGAGAGTGTTATACTATGGCATCCGCAAGGACTCATCATAGAGAATACTTAGCACTAAAGCTAGCTGGACTACTCCCAAGCGAGTGTTATTCTATGGCATCTACATATAAATGTAAGTATACTCTCCATACAAGAGTAATATCTGCAAAACAGATTTCGGTCTCACCTAAATTTCGACCCTGTCGTCCATAAGGACTCATCGTAGGACATCCTCAATGTGAAATCTAGGACCATTCACAAGCGAATGTTATAGTATGGTATCAACAAATGAATGTGGGTACTCTCCATGCGAGAGTAACGTCTGTAGGGCCATCCTTAGCTAGTAAGGACCACTCTCAGGAACAGAGTGTTATTTCCTACAAGACCATCCTCAAGAGAGGATACTATTGTCCACAAGTGAATGACGTACCTTGTTAGCATCTTCAGGCGTACTTGGCCTCTTTCATACTGGAGCTTCACTGTCATCAACGAAAGTCTTATCATCACTCCCCCTTTCCAGGGAGGATCCATATCATCAACCTGCTTTCCCTTTGTCCGAGGAGGTTTCATATCTTCGACTTGTTCTTCCTTTTCTAGGAGAGTCCATATCTTTGACTTGTTCCTCCTTTCCAAAGAGAGTCCATATCTTCATCATTCCTCCTTGCAAGGAAAGTTTGTAGTATCATCACTATTCCTCTTTGCGAGGAAAGTATATTCTGACTACACCAAGCTTGTCACATAAATATTCAAACTTTACTTGAGATAAAGGCTTGGTCAACACATCAACAACTTACTCATCGGTACTCACATACATGAGCTTTATAGCTCCCTTTTGTACTATATCCCTTATATAGAAGTATCTGATTTCTATGTGCTTTGATTTATCATGGAACACATGATTCTTTGTCATCTTTATGCAACTCTAGTTGTCACAAAGAATCATTATGGTATCCAACTCCATGTCAAATAGTCCTGATCAGTTTCCGAATCCATGTTGCTTCATAACTAGAGGAGCAAGATGCTATGTACTCTGCTTCAACTGTGCTGAGAGCAACACTGGACTATTTCTTACTAAACCATGAGATCATGGCAGATCCTAGACAATAACATCCACCTAAGGTGCTTTTTCTATTTGCGACACTTCTTGCCCAATCTAAATCCAGATAACCATACAATCTATAGTCACGATCTCTACCATAGTAAAGTCCCAAGTATATTGTACCTTTTAGGTACCTCATCACATGCTTTGCATCTATCAAGTGAACCCGTCTGGGTTTAACTAGATACTGACTTAAGGTGTTCACAACAAAGCATATATCTGGCCTTGTATTCGTCAGATACATCAATGACCCAATAATATGTTTGTACTGAGTCATATCCATTATCTCTGATGATTCATTATATAACAACTTCAGGTTGGTGTCCATGGGTGTGGCCATGGATTTACAATCCAACATATCAAATCTTTGAATATTTCTACTGCATACTTTCCCTGGTTTAGAAAGATTCCTTCTGGGATCTGCCACACTTTATGCCCGAGTAAATAATGCAACAATCCAAGATATTTCATCTCAGATTCTTCGACTAGCTTCTTCTTGCTCTCTGTGATATGTTTCCCATTTCCCTTCAGAAATAGATCATCCACATACAATAATAGTATGACAGGTTCATCATCCATAATATTCATGTAAAGGTTAGGATCAACTTTACTCTTGGTAAATCCCGAGCTTGTCAAGAAGCTATCTATTCTACCATACCAAGCTCTAGGAGCTTGCTTTAGTCCATACATATCCTTTTTCAACTTACATACATGAGTCACTCTGTCTTCGAATTCAAATCTTTATGGTTGTTCGATGTAAACCTCTTCCTCAATCATACCATTCATGAAGGTTGTCTTTACATCCATCTAGTGTAGATCCCACTTCGTCATGGAAGCAAGCGCCATGATGGTTTTGATGGTAGTGTACCTTACTATTGGAGCAAATGTCTCTTCATAATCAATCCCCTCTTTCCAAGAGAATCCTCTAGCCACAAATCTTGCCTTGTACTTTTCAATACTTCCATCAGTAGCATGTTTTATCTTGTAGATCCATTTCGAAGATACCACACTCTTGTTTTCTGGTTTGGGTACTATATCCCAAACATCCTTCTTCATTATTGACTGGTATTCTTCAGTCATTGCTTCCACCCACTCTTTCTTCTGTGCAACTTCCTCGTAACTGGCAGGTTCTTGATCTATAAGGTCACACATCAAAGCTACAAAACTGGAGGATGGCTTTGATCTTTTGCTTGTTCTTGTGGAGCATTTTGGAGCTCCATATCTCTCTGCTTCTTGTATGATTTCTCTTACCCAAGTAGGTTTTCTCTTTTGAGATATATCTATAGTAGGGGGTTCCTGAGGTTCTGGCATATCATGATCTTCAAATGCTACTATTTCAGGAGAGGGTTCAACTTCTACCATTCTCAGAGGTACATCCTCTTCATGTACTTCTTCAAGCTGACACCTTATGGATTTCTTAAGAGTTATCTCTTCATTAAATGTTACATCCCTACTAATCTCAATATGATAAAATCCTAAAATGTATATCTTGAAGGCTTTGGAGACTTCATAGTATCCAACAAATATTCCCATCTTTCCAGAAGGATCCAACTTGGTTCTCTTCTCTTTCGGAATATGTACATATACTGGACAACCAAATATCTTGAGATTGTTCACTTCAAGTTTCTTTCGTGTATACATTTCTTCAGGAGTCTTGAATCCAAGAGAACTGTGTGATAATTTATTTTGCACATATACGACTGTTCTTGTTGCTTCATCCCATAGGTGCATGGGGAGGTATTGGTCATGAATGATTGTTTGCACTGCTTCCATAATGGTTCTATTCTTTCTTTCCGCAACACCATTCTGTTGAGGATTGTAGGGAGTGGTTAGTTCCCTCTTGATTCCAGCCTCCTTACAGAATGCTTCAAATTCTCTTGAAGTGTATTCTCCGCCATTATCTGATCTTAGTGTCTTGATTCTTATTTTTGAATGGTTCCCTATCAAGGCTTTGAATTCCTTGAATTTCCCGAACACTTCACTCTTTGTCTTCAAGAAATATATCCATGTATTTCTTGAATAATCATTAATAAATGTGACATAATATTCATATCTACTTAACGATACGGAGGGCATAGGACCACATACATCAGAATGAATTAATTCCAACGTACCTTTAGTCTTTGTTTCACTTTTTAGAAAGGGATTCTTGATGTTCTTTCTTGCACATCCTTTGCAAGTTCCCTCATGATAAATCTTTAGATCTTGTAACCATGTTACCACCTTGCTCACATAGGGCAGTGCTTTGTAGTTGTTGTGAGAAATCCTCCTATGCCATAGTTCACTTGAGCTAGTAGTCTCATGAAAAAGGGTTGTCTCTAGATGTCCTTTGAGTTTGTACAATCCTCCTTCTTCTTCACCAATGACCACAACATCTTCAAGTGTCTTTCCTTTGGACCACATAAGTACTTGCCCATCTATAAAAGAAACCTCTATATCCTTTCTTATCTAGCGCTGAGATGGAAAGTAAGTTCTTTTTCAAACCTGGTACATACAATACTTCCTTCATTTTCATGGAAGTCCCAGAGTCAAGCTTGTAGCTTGATTCCCCAATACCTTTGAGGGGATATTGATACTATTCTCCTAATGATACTTTCTGAGGAGAGCTCTTTTCTTCATGTCTTGGCAGAGTTTTCTTCTCCCCTGTTATGTGCCTTGAAGCACCACTATCAATAAGCTATGTATCTTCTCCAGGTGTTACAGACCCAAAGAGTGCAGAGAATAGTACATATTATTCTACATATTCTTCTTTTGTTAGTCTCTTTCAAGGTATTTCTTCTTCATCCTCATCTTGAGATAGATGAGCATGATGTCTTTTGTTGTTGTTCTTCTTTGGTGATGGACACACTCTGGCAAGGTGTCCTATCTTATGACAGTTGTAGCATTGATACTTTGAGTAATATTTCTTATGATTGTTTAATCTTTTCTTTTGAAACTTCTTCTTTGAAAGTTTATGACTACCTTTCTTGAAGTTTTATTGTTTTCTTCCTTTAGCATGGATGACTAGAGCTTGATGATCCTTTCTGAGTAGAGATTCTCTGTTCGCTACTCTACCTTCTTCTTGAATGCAATCTTCCCATACAATGTCAAACTTCATACTTTCTTTTCTGGCACACAGAGTTTGTATGAACGAATCCCAAGGTCTAGTGAGACCATTGAGAGCAATCATAACTAGTTCATCCTCATCAAGGGTGTCTCCAATAAAACTTAGTTGTTCCATGAACTGGGAGACCCTTGTGAAGTAATCTTGAATTGATTCTCCTTTACTCATCTTGGTGCCCTTCAGTTGAGCTCTCAAATCCATCTTTTTGTTGATGTTCCTTCCCTCATACATTCTTGAAAGTGCATCACACATTTGCTTTGGTGTCTTCTTAGATGACACTTGAGGGATCAAGTGATATTTAATAGAATCAATAATGATCCTCATTGCCTTGATTAGGTCTTGTTCATGCTCCTTATCTTCATCTCCTTTTGGTTCTGTAACTTCATCCTTGATGTAATTCTCAAGGCCATTCTCTTTAAGAATGAGACCAATCCTATACTTCCATGCTAGGAAGTTTTCTATGCCTTCCAGTTTGTCCTCAAGCTTAGTGCTTGGGGCCATCCTATCTAGGAGGTCACTAAAAATTGAAATTTCTCAAAATTAAAAGACGACCTTACCAGGAGATGCGATTGACTGAGGCGAGTTGGTTGGTCCACTTGATTTTCGGAGATCCCAAAACTTCACCCTTCAAATCTTACTCACGAGGTTCCAATTTCAGCAGAATTTCTGGTTTTCATTTTCTGCAGTTTTCTGGTTGAGGGCCAAATTAGGGTTTGGATTCCCCGGAGATTCAACCACCCAAAAAATTCGATCCTGGGATCAATAGATGCGCTCTAGAGAGGCAAATTTTTTTATGCAAGCAGATATTCCAAATTCCAAACTTTGCAAAAACCCTAATTTCTTTCGGAAGGAGAGGAGAGAGCGTTTCACCTTGTGAAAGTTGTCCTATTAAGGATAGCTATGATATCATGTTAAGATTTCATATGCTAAGCTATATATCATTAGTGTTTAATACAAATTCACAACAGTAGCATATGTAGAATAACTGAAAGAAATACAATCACAAGATAGACACAGTGTTTATCCTGGGAAACCCTCAAGGGGAAGAAAACCCAACAAAACTTCCTCTATATAAGATGTATAAGATAAAAACCCAAAAAAAGTATTCTCCTCCTTGCTGACCTGTCTCTCTCTCTCTCCTATGTGCTACTTAAGTGAGTGAGTCCGTGTTCTAATGAGAAGCACAACTCTATTTATACACTTGAGTCAACCGACTTTTACCCTAAGAAATTCGGCCCCACTAAAATGTCTGGGTCAACTTTACCTAGGAATACTCAAAACAATATTATATTATATTCATTAGGGTACTAATGAGCTGACTTACAATGGAGGATTTACCTCATGACTATATGATGACCAATTACAATAATAACATCCCGACGAAGGAATAATAACATCTCCCTTGGGGTACATCAGTAAAATACATTTAGAATATCCTTTAAAGTTACAATATTTCAACAAGGGATGCCTATGATCCAAGCAAAATGTAGTAGAGTCCAGAAAGCAAGTAATTCAGATTTATTTTTCGTGGAGAGACCGCATCCTAGCCATAAGTGAAAAAAATGATTTTTATTGATCTGCAAAAATGCTCCAAAACCACCAACTCCTCCTTGCGCAACCCCATCAAAATATATGATCGCAGATCCAATAATGAATTGAGGTTCAATCAAAATGCGAGGTTTTTTGATACTCAACTCAATATGAAAATCATTCAAACTCTTGATAGCCTTGATTGCACATAAATGATAGTCCGGTGGTTTGTACTTGAAAATCAAGCAATTACACATAAGCCAAATGTGCCACCGGATGAAAATTGGTAGGCATTCAAAGGTTTTTTTGGCCCAGAGCCAACCTTGCAAACACTGATCAATAGGACCAGTACCTCAAGAGTCCACAATCAGCAATAATTGTGTAGTAGTTTGCCAGAATGTTTTACTAAAGGAACACTAGGTGAAAATATGGTCAACAGTTTCAAATCTGCCAACCCCACTTTTGGAGATTCTCCCAAGTGAGAATCCTGTTCTCCAAACAAAGCTAGGTAAAACATTGAAGATTCAATGGGGTCTAGCAATTCCAAATGAGAGTTTTCCACCAAGCACGTCTGTCCTTGCCTGAAGAAAGGATTAACAAATCATAAGCAAATTTTCCAGTCAATTCCCCCTTCGACTTCTGCTAAGACCAAACAAAAGAATCCACAATGGGGCGCAGTCAGATTCCAACACAGTCCAGGCTTTGGATGTATTGATCCCATTCCAAGCACCATAACAGATTATGTAACTCTATTGTAATGTGAACTTCTTATTATTATTCTTAATATATGCGCGTGGAATTAGTGCTGTATATGTAAATTATCAATTGTATTTCTAATTTAGATGTCATAGCAATTATGTTACTCTATTGTAATGTGAATCGAACTTGTTATTCTTTATGTTTGTAGATTCAATGTGTATATGTAAATTATAAACTTGTTATTCTTAAAATCATGTGTAAAATTAGTGTATACATATAAATTATTAATTGTATTTCTTATTTGATTTGATTTGTTATTTATTGTAGTTAACTATTTTGAAATCTTATATTATTAAAAAATTGAGAAGAAAATTGAGAAAGAGACCAAGATAAGAGAAACATGTATTGTTGTAGATTTTCTTATCATGATACCATAACAAGAGTGATTTGAATCTTTTGAATCCCAAATCATTCAAATTAAAAATATTGATGGAGGGAGAAGGTGAGTGACAACCTACAATTCCAAACCAGATCTGTAGATTTGATTTGAACAAAAGTGTCCAACGAGTGAAGAAAAATGGCCACATAGTAAAATAAATTTAGAAGTATGATTTGGAAGGAGTGAAATTCACCAAGCAAATAATTTGCAAACAATTGAAGAAACTTTGACAAATCTTACTAATTCTTAAATTTCCAATCACAAAATGTTTGACGATATTCTTGTAAAAATATTCAAATTTCTTAGCATTTTATATAGTTTTTGGACATTCCTCACCATTGTTAGAGTAAAATAATTTTGTCCCATGGAATTTTTGTGAATCAATAAAAAAATAGAAATTGATGAATCTTTTCCAGAAAAAACCGAGAAAATTAGCCCATGGACTAAATTTTGCCCCAAAAATTTTCCTCACTACTAACAACATACCAACATTGTGAAATTTAAATTAGAACATGAGGCCACGACTTTGGCGTTGGGATTAGAGTGGTCGATTAAGTAGCTGCATGACCGATTGGTATAAACGAAGGGATGAGTCATTGCCATTTATGTGTCTACCCACAATTCACGGGACCATCAAGTTGTTGTGTAAGGAGTCGTCGACGATTCAAAGAGAGAGCCATTGTGTTAGATTGAAAGAACACAAGCCAAACGGTCTACTTGGTAAAATAAAGGCACCATCAGCTAGCAGGTTGAGGTAGATGCAAGTTAAAGGAGTCATTACTATACCCACGAAGTGAAGGATCAATCAAAGAAAAAATGCTGTGAAGGAGGAGCTTCAATTTCTTGGAATTAATGAAGGAATTTCCATCAGAGTAAGGATTCATAGCCAAGATGGATGAAATGCTCAATTAGCTATGATTTACCATATTCCATAGCATGGGCTTGATTAACCTGAAAATAACTTCGAAGCATACACATAAGAAGAGGGATGACACCCAAACACGTGACAAGGCTCAATCTAGGTGATAAGGAATGCGAGCGCGTTTTGTTTAAATTCAAATATCCCTTTCTCGCCTATCTAGGTGCCATGAAAACCAAAAAGCATGGGCGTTTTAGCTCTACAAAATGTGTGTGTTTTGTCTCTATAAAACATGCACACATTTTGTAGAGCTAAAACACATGTGTGATGTCAAAAACATCAAATTTACCTTAGGGTGAAGGGGGAGGAGGGGGTTGGGGAAGAGAAAGAGATAGAGATTGGGACTGGTGGTAGGGGTTTAGGGAGGACTATGTTAGTTAGATGGAAGAGGGAGCATAGGGTGGGGGTAAAGAGAGATGGGGGC
>LPNX010779290.1:503814-592000 GCA_001517045.1 Pseudotsuga menziesii
AGGAGGGGGTTTGAGAGCAAGAGGTAGGGTTGTACGAGGTTGGGGAAGAGAGAGAGGGGTGGGGGTAAGGTGTAGGTGGAGGAGTACGGGTGAGAGAGAGCGAGACAGGGATATTGATGGTTTCCGTCTTGTATTATAAAGTTATGATTCATAATATAATGTATTGGAAGAACTATCAATTGTGTTTTTTCTTTAATATAATTAGTTGTATACAATATGCAATAAGTTGTTTTGAAATTCTTAAATTGCTAAGGAATTGGAGACAGAATCAAGATAAGGGAAATATGCATTATATTTTTAGAGAGAGGATGTCGCTCGATGTGGTTTATTAGGACAAGATCTTAAGCTTTTAACTTTTAATATTTCGAAATTAAAAATCGAATTACCCAACCTCATGAAAGTTGGCATGATATGTCCCAAGGTTTAATTTCACAAAATGATTTTCACAATTTCTATATTAATATGAAAATGAACAATTAGTGTTTCCAAGGATAAACATATGCATAGTTTTTTAATTATCTAATTATTTATTATAATCTTACATTTAAGTTGAAATTTCGCTCATGATATGCAATTAAAAAGATTTCAAACTTAAATTTTACTACCATACAAACTTTGATCACTTCTTTTCTTTAAATAGAAAAAGACACATTTTCTTGCTATTTAGTTAGAATAAAAGAAAATTAAGGACAACACATAACCGTTCATTTCCAAGGCACAGATGGAAACTGGTAATAAGTCTGAAAATAACATAAATAACTACAAACATACAAAATATCATCCTTCATAAATATAGATCCATAGTTACACCACCAATCCTATCATAAGCATGAACAAATAAAAACAAAATTGGAGCTTAAAGCCACAAAGAACCAACCCTCTGCTTAGTCGAGAAAATTCACCACACCTTCACAGACTAGGTTCCATGAATTCTGCAAAGAAAAGAAGACCTTCAGGATAGGTGATGGAACTTTTGGAAAGAGTATTAGCCTCTAAGTTAAATTTCATATGGATATTATTAGCCTGAACGTCCTCAAAATTAGACAGGATCTCTTTGATTCTTAAATACCATTGCTCTAAAAATAGGACCTGCAGCTTGAAAGTACCCTTAGACCAGTTTACAATTCACACATATTCACCAAAAGCTTGCAAGGAAATAATATCATTAACCATGACAAAATGTAAGAGACTTAATAAGGCCAGAAACTCAATTTTTGTGTTGGTAGCCCTACCATAGCCAAGCCTAAGTTGAAAATACGGTCCTCATTAATATTTAAGAGCATGCCACACCCCCCTATACCAACTTGAACAACACCATAAGAGAATCCTGATGCCTTCCCTTCCAAAAAAGATGGACTAGTAAGCATCCTTCTTCTCTTTGGCACATAAACAGAGGAAAAATCCTTATAAAGTTCCAAGCAATTCATAACACAAATATAGACATCAGGACAACAATCCTAAAAATAACTATGTTCCTCATAAGCCAAATCTACCAACAAACAAAATTGGCAAAAATCTGTAAAATTTTACCTTCTGAAACCAAGAAGCAAAATTTACTTCAAATTTGTCAGGGCCCCAATCCTCAAACACATGGAGTATATTAGAAAATTCCTGCCAAACCTATACATTGAAAGAGCACAGGAAGAAAAGATGTTCAATGGAATCACCATCCCTTTTGCAAATAGATCTTAAATTAGGGCCAATCCATCCCCTTTTTAGTAAATTATCCCAGGAGAGGATATGATTTTCCATATAGATCCACAAAAACCATTTAATCTTTGTTGGGATGTTCCACTTCCATACTCTGGAATACCACAATTTAGTATCTGAGGATCCCTGAATATGAGTAGTGTCTTCACAAGCAATTTTGGCTAAAAGCTAATGATTGGAATTATTCCAGTCCCACACTAAGGTGTCTTCAGAGTTAGTTAATATGATACCTGCATTATTTAGAGAATTGATATAATTCAACCATTCAGTTTCCCATTTCCATTGGAGACCCAAGTCCTTTGCTTGAATCCAATATTTTTTGTTACATGACATCCAACCAGGTCTTTTCAATCTGATCAAGAGTGTTTCCTGTCGATGTGCACACCGTCAGCAGAAATCTTTCGAAAAGCTATTTCCCAAGTGAGAAAGGTGCAACCTTGGGGGCAATCAAAGAGTCAAGTGTTGTCACCTAATCCCGACTCTTCCGTTTAGGAAAACTCCTAATGAAGACAAAGGGGGTAGTCCCTACAAAGAGTTTCTAAGTCTCTTGTGTTTTTTAAACTTTTTTTGGTGTATGATGCAGATGGGTATTTTTAGGAGTTTTTTTTGAAAGAGACTTACAATAAAAGAACCAAGTAAGTACTTGCAATATAATTAAAGATACACAACCATTTGACAATTACAATTTCAAAGCAAAGCATCCGTGATACGAAAATAGATGAAAAAATGCTCCAGATAGATAATAAGCAAATGATAAGACCAATGGAAGATGGAGTGCTTGAGATTGTTTTGCAAGTGTTCTTGGTAAATTTTATTGTAAATTTTAAAGGTGAAGTTGATTATTAAATGGGAAGGGGATCTCCAAGATATACCTTTCGGTACTGGAGATATGTCCAGATTCTTAGAAGAGTGGCCCCGCACGGAAAAATGTGGGCTAGATGGAGTCGTGGGGAGGTGTTCAACACTAGAACAATAAGGATGTAGCCTAATGGGACCCCACGATCGCTTTCTAGTAGTTCCCGCTTTCCCTGAAGATTTTTCCCACTATTCCTTAGATTTGTTACTCCAGATTTTCGCAATGTTCGAGGGTTGTGAGTTTTATTAATGTGACTTGATTACTTAGATGTGAGGATTTAATAAGTGCACAGTACCACTTTTGACATCCCTAAGTGTTAGACTAAGCAGCAAGGGGTAGAGCATACACGGTAAAGGAAAAATGTTTGTTTTGATTTTATTAATTGTGACTCAAGAACCATTGTAACAACCCTTCAACAAAGAGCACTCTTGATCCGCCTTGTTAGGTCATGAATTGTCTTCCTTAGCTTCATGTTTTGTTTGTGTTTTTGAAATTTGCTAATGTTTTTGCTTTTGGGAAATTTTGGTGTAAATGTTAATTTTGAGTTTATGCCTTTAGGTTTTCATCATTTTTTGGTTTTTTTCTTAGCTTGCTTTTATAAAATTTTTGCGGGAGTTCATTTTTGAAGGGTTCTATAAGGTGTATATTGATTAATGGTTCCATCATTGACACTAAGATCAAAGATTAATCATATAAACTAAGTTTTAAAGCTGGATTAGTGATCAAATGACATAAAATGTATGTTTGAACTTTCTTGTAGCACAAGAGCGAAATTAATGCACTAACGCGCTACAAGAAAGTCACGAGTGCCCAAATGATCATTTTTCACCCTGATTTTTTTGATGATTTCGTTCCTAAGGCGATTAATCACATCAATTAGCATGTTTGATACGTGTCTTTCCAGGCTAATCATGTAAACAGGTGTTTGGTCATCGTGTGAGGGAGATCGTGGCAGTTAGATGCAAATGCATGGCAAATGATGACAGTGAGTGGAACGAGGCAAAATTTTTGGGAATAGGTTGCCAAGCTAAAGATTATGAAGCTATTGAACGCTGTGGTGGAGACATATTGCTGAAAATTCGGAAATTTGACAGTTGAAGGAAGAATTAGGGCTTCCCAGTGGTGACAGTTAGAAGCGATTTGGAGGGTTGAAGACAGCTGGAACGTGCAATTCGACACCTAAACGGTCAAGGGATCGACTTCCAGCGCCTATCTCAAGCTTTAAATGAGGTATCCCGCATGACCTTTGACAGGGTTTGTTAAAATTGGGGTTTTTTATGATAAAGCCCTATTATGTTAAAATTGGGGTTTTTTATGATAAAGCCCTATTATGTCAAAATTTTAAAGGAAGACATGAATTTACTTACTCAATAAACTTCAATGATGAGATATTAATCAAAATATCTAAATATGCATCATTTGAGTTAGTAAAGTTTAGAGCAGCACTGTTGGAGATTTTTGATTCTATGATTAAGCCAAATTATTGAAACTTGGCACAAAGCATTTCCTGAACTGGTGATAGGATAGACTGTGTAAAGTTGAAGATAAACAGATTGTGAGAGTTGGAAGAAAAATTGACTGCCAAGAATGTGCAAATTTGAAGAAAAATAGACTGTGAGATTATTGATAGGTGCTGCAAACCATACAAAAGATGAAGAGTGGAAAAACTAATAGGGACGAGCCCACTAATCTCAATTGGATAGATAAATTTTCAGGATGTGCTGAGCTATTTGAAAATGCTGGATGGTTGATATTTTTTAAGAAAATTGATGGATACAGTGCTGAAGTCTCTCACAAGTTTGCTCAGTGTTATGACAAAGATACTGTATCTTTTGATGCTTTGAAATTCAAATTGACCACAGATTTGGTGGCTGAGGCAACAGGGGTTAAAAATGAAGGAGAAATTTGGTTTAAGAAAGTGCCATTTACTTTTAATGCACAAAGGTATCTATTGCCTGGTATTGTTCCAGATTGGGGCAAGGGAGTGCCCATCCATAACTTTAGAGCTGAATGGGTAGAACCTATCAAGGTTTTACAAAGTTACATTACATGTGAAGGAAGGTATGCCTTCGTTTTCAAGTAACATTTCAGGTTCCTTCAACACCTTAGTAGTGAATCAACGATGAACTTGCCTTTCTTCTTACTAAAGGGCATACAAAAAATGTCTAGAGGAATCAAAGAACACCAAGATCATACTAGACAGTCCATCTTTCACCATGGACTTATCAAACTTATTATCAACAGTGTTTTGCAGAGAGAAGGAAAAACTTGGGAATATTTCCTTTTTTGGTCAGGGTTTTAGAATAGTCAAGAAGGACAGTCTACTAGAAAGCAAGCTGATAAAAGACATACCTTGATCAAAAAATTAAGAGAGAAATAAATGTTGAAAATGAAGATTGTGTCAAATTAGAGGAAGTTGCAGAACCTGCAAAAGAAGATTGTGAATCTAAGCAGCATCTAGATGACAGTGAGAACAAAGATTTGCAGTTTATTAATAAGGAGACTCAGCCTATTCAGAATGATGCACCAGTAGAGACATTCGTTGATGATAAGATTGTACTTACAGAGAAGGTTTCAGGTGATGAAGAAGACACTAAAGTCCAAAAGCAAAGTCCAATTACAGTCTTGTCAAAGGATGAAACATACATGTTGGAGGAGGATAAGCTTCCTGTCATTGATAGAACTAGGGTTGGCACTAAAAAAAAATTTCACAGTTAGGAAGATAGGATAGCAGTACCAAAGAAAAAGAAGCTTAAAGTTTTGGAATTTGCCTCTGTCATCCATTAGGGTAAAACTTTAAAAATGGTAGGAGAACTTGCTCCTAGGTGGAGACCAAAGACTAGACCTAGAAACAAGCTCATGCTAAACATGAAGAAATTACTAAAACCTAAATTAAATAAAGAGGGGCTAACTATGATTGATGACTCCTCCTCTGATGAAAAGCTGGATGTTGGTAAGGGTGACAGCAAAGGGAAAAGACCAATGAAATCAGAAGAAGAATCTAGCCTCACTGAGACCAAACTGTCTGATGTATTTTTAGAAATACGAGGCCAAATGTTAAAAGAGCAACAAAAAGATGAGATAGAGCTTTCTCACTTAGAAAACAAGCTGATGGTTGATGAAAATGTTCGTGGTGAAATTGAAACTAAAGAAAACCTAAGCTTTCATGAGACTCCTACAGAGTTGCTGCCAGAAGATGAAGAAATCTACAGGAGACTGAACATTCCATGGCTTCCCCATGAGATGCAAAGTTCAACAGGAAATAAAGCATTTGATTCAGAGAAAGAAAATTTACAGAGAACTATAAAGCAGTATAAACATCAAGTAGAATATATGCAGGAGACAAATGATGGTTTAGTTATGGCCAATATAAGACTAAGAGAAGATCTAGATGAGGTGAATAGTCACTATCAGGAGCTAATTTCAGTCTCAAAAGAGGCATTGAAAAGAAAAAGAAATACAGAGTCACAATTTGCAATGTTAAAGCAGACCATCAAAGAGCTACAACAGCGAAATGAAGACCTCACTAGAAAGATGGAAGAGATTGAAGTAGAGCAACTGAAGGCTAGGAGAAAGGCCCAAGCTTTAGAGGGGATAGCTTTGTTAGCAGAGGCAGCTAAAGATCTACGAGGCTTGTTAACAAAAGCAGTTATTTGTTATGTTTTGAAGAATATTTCATTTTTGTAATTATTATTTTGATAAAACCATTTCGATGAGTAGGCTGAAAAAGCAGTTAGGGTTTAGCCTTTAACTGAATTTTGAAAGATAGTATTAAGGTAGGTCACAAAGAGGACTAAGGTTTTTTGATTTTTTGGCTGGCTAGAGGAGGTCTCCTGACTTGGTGATAAACTAAGTAATTGACTCTCATGTGTATTTGAAAAACTGATTATGAAATGTATGCTCCATTTTACCCTTCAGTTTGTTCTCTGGTTTCATTTATAACTTGTTTAGCTACTCAGTTGGTAATTTCATTGCTGGTTTAAAGTTTTTATGCTTGTAGTGCTTGCCATTTGTGGATGAACTTCAGTGCTATTTTCTGTTGGATACATGGTTATTATGTTCTGCATCTCAGTTTTTCTATGCTTGTGATTTATTTCTTATTTGGGTTATGAATGCATTCCCTCTTGTCACCAAAATTCACAACCAGAAAACCTTTAAAAAACCCTAAAAACCTATTCTGTTTGATGGAAATATTTGAGATTATGTTGGCTTGTTTTCTTGTAGTCTGGAAACAATTTCTGGCATAAAAATTTTTGGTGCCGTTGCCAGGGAACGAAGTTGAAAACAAATTTTTCCCTGGGATACTTATCATTTCACTGTTTTTAAGAGGTGAACTTAAACCAACATATCTTATAGACTACTTTTCACCAGTTTGTCACAATGGCTACTAGGGGAATTGGAACTAGAAATAGACCTATTTCACCTTTGCAGCTGGGCGTTTCAGACCCAGAACAGATATTGAAGACAATAAGGAAGATTAGAAGGTCTCAGTCATTACCATCCCTATGTGACCCTGACCAGTTGGATGGTTCATCACCTTCATCTGTTTTGAGAAAAGAAGAAGAAACTTCACCTTGGTTAAAGCCTATAATTCCTGTCAGTAACTTTCAAGTTTTCATTGATCCTCAATCTTTCAGAAAAGCTAAAACGGTATCTCTCGGTAAGATACCTCTATTTCATTTGAAAGTAGGTAAAACCCCTTTTCAGCCAAGTTCCAGCCAAATCCCTCCATCACCAAAGTCAGTCATCCTTAAAATGGCAGCCCAAAATCAGCCTATAGACATGATGGACCGAATGGTTGCAGCGAAATATGCACCATTGGTTTTTCCTCACCCTTTGAATGCACTACCTGGAGGTGACTATCAAAAATACCTGCCTAGGTTTAATGGACAGGGTGAAACTACAGCTGAAGAGCACTGGGAAGCTTTTCTCAGATATGTTGATAACCAGAACATTGAAGCTAAGGAGGTATGGATGAGAATGTTTGTGTAGATTCTTGATGGAGATGTCAGAAAATGGTTTAGGGAGCTTCCTGCTAACTCAATCACCATCATTGAAGAGCTTCAGGACCTCTTCATGAGACAATGGGGTGACACCAAAGATCATACTTATTATATAACTGAGTTTGGAGCCCTTAGGAGAAAGAAGGATGAAAGCATTGCAGACTTTTCAAAGAGATTTAATAAAATGTACAGCAGAATTCCTGCAGAAATAAAACCTTCAGAAACATCTGCAAAACTTACATATGCAAATGCTTTTGATCATGAATTTTCCTTACTACTAAGAGAAAGAAGATCTGTTTCTTTACTGAACATGCAAGATGCAACATTGGAGGTGGAGTCTAACATATTGGCTTCCAATAGATTGAAGAAGGAAATAGCTCAGTAGATGTATGATAGGAAAGGAAAGAAGGAAGCAGCTCCAGGAGGATTAGCATCTCATTCTGCAGAAGGGAAAATTGATGAGATGGCCAAGTTGTTGAAGATTTTGACTGCAAAATTAAACAAGTTAGAACTAGAAAGAAATTCCAGCAAGCCTGTTCAAGAAGGTGAAAGAAACCCTAACAATCAGAATCAATTCAGAAGACAATTTGCTCCTCGTTTCATACCTAGAGAACGAAGAAATAATGATATTCAGCGAGAAAGGAGAGAGACCGAGGATCAAAGGGTACCTCCACCTCTTCAGAACAATGTTGTTGATGAAGAAGTGCTATTTGAAGACACAGATCAGGATATGAACTATTTTGGAGAAAGGTTGACATAATGTTTTGTTACTGAAGGAGACTTTTTAAATGCAGAATATTATGATGCTGATATGTTTGAAACATAGGATGATTTAAGTTTGAAAATGACTGATGTAACTGCTGATGTCTATCAAAATGAACCCAAGAAGACTGTGAATTTGAGGTCAGGCCCAAAACAAGTAGTACAAAACCTAAAGAAGAAGGTAGTCGTACCTGCTAAGCAGCAATCTGATCTAGTGTCAGAGAAAAAATAAATTCCAGAAAAGCAAAAGAAGAACATGGAGGTTGAAGAGGTAAATAAAACTGTGCAAAATTTTAATCTGGAAAATGAATTAGGCAAATTAAAGATTCCTGTGCCTTTAACTGAACTAATGAAAAATCCTTCTTATAAAGAATCAGTTCTTAAAATGATCAATTCAACAAACAATCAACCTATTTTTGATACAGTGAATTTGCAAGAAGAAAATTCTAAGATTTTTATTGGATCAGCCTTGGCTGAAAAAACTGAGAATGAAGCAGGTGCTTCACCTCCATTTTACATTACTCTGACAGTTCATGAACAAATGATACATAATTGTTTGTTAGATTCAGGAGCATCACACAATTTAATGCCCAAGGCTGTCATGGAGGCTTTAGGTCTGAGTATAACCAAACCCTATCATGATCTATATGCATTTGATTCACGAGCTATAAAGTGTTTAGGTGTAATTAAAGACATGGTTGTCAGTTTGGCTCAATTACCAATGAAAAGTGTAATCACGGATGTGGTGGTAGCTGATATCACACCTAAATTTGGGTTACTTCTCTCTAGATCCTGGGCAAAGAAAGTTGGTGGAACTTTACAAATGAATTTATCATATGCTACTATTCCTGTGTTTGGAGGAGAAAATAGAAGGCTGTACAGAGAACTTTAGTTTGCCTATATTGTAATAGATGACAAGAACCCTACCAACCATCCTCTGTATGCTGTTGATAAGGATCTGGGTACTTGCATGTTACATTTTGGTGATGATGACAATACTGCTGGTTTGTTACAGGTTGAAAATGACTAGCCAGTTAAATGCAGTAGGGAACAGGAGGATGAGCTTTCGCAATTATACTTTGATGGATCATCTTGCAAAGAAGGTGCTGGAGCAAGGGTTCTTCTCATATCCCTGGGAGGTAAAACAATAAAGTTGATGTATAAATTAGAATTCATTACTACGAACAATATTGCTGAATATGAAGCTTTGTTGTTAGGATTAAAGGATTCCAAGGATTTAGGCATTCAACAGATTTCTCATATGGCGACTCCGAATTAGTTGTTCAACAGGTGAGGAACAACTATCAAGTGAAACAGGATTTGCTGAAAGTTTATCGAAATGAGGTATGGGACATGATTGAGAATTATTTTGCAGCTTTTAACATTACCTATATTCCGAGAGACCATAATCAGACTACAGATTCATTGGCTTTAGCTGCTGCACATTTTAAAATCCCCAAAACCATACAGTTGAGGTATCCCATTGAGGTTAGGTACAGACCTTCTGTACCTAATAATGTAAAGCAGTGGAGAGTGTTTGAAGATGACATTGAAATTAAATTTTTTTTGGAGCTTACACATGAATTTTCTAATTCCCTAATTGATCAAGAGGAAGATGATGAGGATAGAGAGGTGGAAGAGATTGCTGAAGATGAAATAACTAGACACAAAATCATTGAACTAAAATGTAATTTCATCCCAAAAGGTTTGGTACCTTTAGAGAGGATATTTTCGAAAGATGATACACCCCTAAAACCTGTTGTACAGTCTTCAGAAGAGAATGTGGTGGATTGTAACATTGGCTCTGCAGAACACCCTAGAATGGTGAAAATTTCGAAAGCACTTACAGCTGAACAGAGAAACAGGTACATAAAATTGTTAAAGGAACATGTTGATGTATTTGCATGGTCTTATGAAGAATTGAGAACATATGATACTGGAATTATACAACATAAAGTCCCTTTAAAACCAAATGTTAAACCTTTTCGTCAGAAATTAAGGAGGATTAATCCAGCCTTGTTTCCTGTTATTGAAAAAGAAGTGAAGAAGTTATTAGATGCCAAGATCATAGTTCCTCTTAGGTACTCTTCATGGGTGGTTAATCTAGTTCATGTTAGGAAAAATAACGGAGAAATTAGACTGTGTGTTGAATTTAGAAACTTGAACAGATCTTCACTAAAGGATAACTATCCTCTGCCTAAAATTGAACAAATATTACAGAAGGTTGTTGGGGCATAGAGGATTTCTATGGTTGATGGTTTCTCAGGATACAATCAGATTTCTATGCATCCTGATGATAAGGAGAAAACAACTTTTACCACTCCATGGGGAACTTTCATGTACGATAAGATGCCTTTTGGTTTAATGAACGCTGGAGCAACTTTTCATAGCGCTATGGATATAGCTTTTGTTGGGGAAAGGGACAAGTTTGTGGTAATTTACTTAGATGATATTACTGTGTTTTCACAATCAGACGATGAACATCTAAAACATTTGAAGCAGACTTTCTTAAAATGCAGAAAATTTGGTTTGTCCTTGAATCTAAAGAAGTCGCACTTTGCTGTACAAGAAGGCAAATTACTAGGTCATTTAGTTTCTGCTGATGGTATAAGGATTGACCCCGAAAGGGTAAAAGCAATATTGAAGATAAGTCTGCCAAGAAGTAAAAAATATGTCCAATCTTTCATTGGTAAAATCAACTTTCTGCGTTGGTTTATAACAAACTTTGTTGAGACTATCAAGTAGATTACAACCATGCTAAAAAAGGATCAAGAAGTCAAATGGACCACTGAAGCAAAGAATGCATTTGAAAAAATCAAAATGGCTCTTACTGAAGCCCCTGTATTAGTAAGTCCATATTTCACTAGAGAATTTCTAACATTCTCATTTGCATTTGAGGATACACTAGCAGCTGTTCTGTTGCAGAAGAATAAGGATGGTCTGTGGCAACCTATTGCATTCTTCAACAAAACTCTCAAAGATTCTGAATTAAAATACAACATCTTAGAAAAACAGGCCTATGCTTTGGTGAAATATTTGAAAATTTTTAGAATCTATGTTTTGCATTCTAAAGTTATTTCATATGTGCCTAATGCTGCTATAAAAGATGTTTTGACACAGCCTGACAGCGAGGGGAAAAGAGGCAGGTGGATTGCTAAAATCATGGAGTATGATGTAGATATTAGGCCTACCAAACTAGTTAAGGGACAAGGTTTAGCCAAGCTGTTGGCTGAATCAAACTGCCAAGCTTTAGGATTGCATGTGATGGCAGAAGAGCTAGCTCAGGAGGAAAATCAAGTAGAGTTGGAGAAAGAGAAGATTATGGACTATTATTCAGCATCTACATGGTACACAGACATTGTGTATTTTCTGTTGTATTTGCAATGTCCTGAGCATTTAGATAGAAAAGCTGCTAGATCTTTGAAGCTAAGAACTACTAAGTACTGTTTAGTGGAACAATAGTTATTTTGGAAGGACCCAGTGGGTATTCTACTCAGATGCTTAGATAAATCTGAAATTGAAGGAGTGATTTCTGAATCTCATGAGGGTGCTTGTGGAGGTCACAAGTATTGGAAGGAAACAACATACAATATTTTAAGAGCTGGGTACTATTGGCCCTCTTTGTTTGCAGATGTATATCGGCAGGTAAGATCCTGTATCCCTTGTCAGAAGTTTGCTGGCAAACAAAAATTGTTGTCATTACCCTTAAAACCAATTGCAGTAAGTGCTCCTTTCCAGCAATGGGGTCTAGATTTTATAGGAGAGATAAGTCCATCTTCTTCAGGACAACACAGGTGGATTTTGACTGCAACAGACTTCTTTACCAAATGGGTGGAAGCTATCCCTATGAGGAATGCCACGGATAAGGTGATTATGGAATTTATTGAAGAAAATATCCTCAGTATGTTTGGGTGTCCTCAGAAAATAGTGACAGATAATGCAAAAGCTTTTAAGTCTAAGGCAATGGAATCATTTTGGGAAAAGAATGGTATCTTGTTGAAACATTCAACTCCTTATTATCCACCCAAGGTAATGGTTTAGCTGAGTCCTCCAATAAAAATATCATTCAGAGTATCAAAAAGTTGCGAAAGCATAATAAGAGATCATGGGATTCTATGCTGAAATATGCATTATGGGCTGATAAAATAACAATCAAGCAAGCAATTGGAACTTCGCCTTTCCAATTAATGTATGGTACAAATGCAGTTTTTCCTGTTCAGTTGGGCATTCCAGTGATGAAGTTTCTTTAGAATTGTCAGGAAGAACCTAATGATACGCAGAGAAGGATTTATGAGATGATAGAGTTGCAGCAGAATAGAGAAAGAGTGGAAGAAAAGGCACAGTTATACAGATTGAAGATAAAAGACAGATTTGACAGGAAAATAAAAAACAACACTTTCTCAATTGGTGACATGGTTCTAAGGTGGGATGCTAGGAAAGAGCAAAAAGGGAAACATGGCAAATTTGACAATCTTTGGTTTGGCCCTTTCCTAGTGTCTAAGTTTTTGGAAAATAACACTTTTGTCCTACAGACTTTGGAGGGTGAGGAATTGTCAAGTCCAGTTAATGGACGATTCCTCAAGCATTTCTACAGTTTTTGAGGGGAATTTTAGTTTTTCTTTGTATATACCAGTGTGAGTAAAACACAATAAGGACTCCATAACCCAATGGAAATTTTGTAGATTAGCAGGTAGCAGAAAAGAAGGCACTGGTCTACAGGTTCTTGAAGCCTCACAAGGAGGACTTCATCCCGCAGCAAGAGCCAGATGTTAGGTAATGAATTGTTTTCCTTAGCTTCATGTTTTGTTTGTGTTTTTGAAATTTGCTAATGTTTTTGCTTTTGGGAAATTTTGGTGTAAAGGTTAATTTTGAGTTTATGCCTTTAGGTTTTCATCATTTTTGGTTTTTTTCTTAGCTTGCTTTTATAAAATTTTTGCGTGGAGTTCATTTTTGAAGGGTTCTATAAGGTGTATATTGATTAATGGTTTCATCAATGACACTAAGATCAAAGATTAATCATATAAACTAAGTTTTAAAGATGGATTAGTCATCAAATGACATAAAATGTATGTTTGAACTTTCTTGTAGCGCAAGAGCGAAATTAATGCACTAGCGCGCTACAAGAAAGTCGCGAGTGCCCAAATGGTCATTTTTCACCCTGATTTTTTCGATGATTTCGTTCCTAAGGCGATTAATCACATCAATTAGCATGTTTGATATGTGTCTTATCAGGTTAATCATGTAAACAGGTGTTTGGTCATCGTGTGAGGGAGATCGTGGCAGTTGGATGCAAATGCATGGCAAATGATGACAGTGAGTGGAACGAGGCAAAATTTTCGGGAATAGGTTCCCAAGCTAAATATTACGAAGCTATTGAACGTTGTGGTGGATACATATTGTTGAAAATTCAGAAATTTGACAGTTGAAGGAAGAATTAGGGATTCCCAGCGGTGACAGTTAGAAGCGATTTGGAGGGTTGAAGACAGCTGGAACGTGCAATTCGACACCTAACCGGTCAAGGGATCGACTTCCAACACCTATCTCAAGCTTTAAATGAGGTATCCTGCGTGACCTTTGACAGGGTTTGTTAAAATTGGGGTTTTTTCTGATAAAGCTCTATTATGTCAAAATTTTAAAGGAAGACATGAATTTACTTACTCAATAAACTTTCAATGATGAGATATTAATCAAAATATCTAAATATGCATCGTTTGAGTTAGTAAAGTTTAGAGCAACACTGTTGGAGATTTCTGATTATGTGATTAAGCCAAATTATTGAAACTTGGCATAAAGCATTTCCTGAACTGGTGATAGGATAGACTGTGTAAAATTGAAGATAAATAGATTGTGAGAGTTGGAAGGAAAATTGATTGCCAAGACTGTGCAAATTTGAAGAAAAATAGACTGTGAGATTACTGACAGGTGCTGCAAACCATACAAAAGATGAAGAGGAGTGGAAAAACTAATAGGGCCGAGCCCATTGATCTTAATTGGATAGATAAATTTCCACGATGTGCTGAGTTGTTTGAAAATGCTAGATGGTTGATATTTTTTAAGAAAATTGATGGATATAATGCCGAAGTCTCTCACAAGTTTTCTTAGTGTTATGACAAAGATACTGTATCTTTTGATACTTTGAAATTCAAATTGACCATATATTTGGTGGCTGAGGCAACAGGGGTTAAAAATGAAGGAGAACTTTGGTTTAAGAAAGTGCCATTTACTTTTAATGCACAAAGGTATCTATTGCCTGCTATTTTTCCAGATTGGGGCAAGGGAGTGCCCATCCATAACTTCAGAGCTGAATGGGTAGAACCTATCAAGGTTTTACAAAGTTACATTACATGTGAAGGAAGGTATGCCTTCGTTTTCAAGTACCATTTCAGGTTCCTTCAACACCCTAGTAGTGAATCAAAGATGAACCTGCCTTTCTTCTTACTAAAGAGCCTATAGAAAATGTCTACCAGAATCAAAGAACACCAAGATCATACTAGACAGTCCATCGTTCACCATGGACTTATCAAACTTATTATCAACAGTGTTTTGCAGAGAGAAGGAAAAACTTGGGAATATTTCCTTTTTTGGTCAAGGTTTCAGAATAGTCAAGAAGGACAGTCTACTAGAAAGCAAGCTGATAAAGGACAGACATTGATTAGAAAATTAAGAGAGAAAATAAAGGTTGAAAATGAAAATTGTGTCAAATTAGAGGAAGTTGCAGAACCTGCAAAAGAAGATTGTGAATCTAAGCAGCATCTAGATGACAGTGAGAACAAAGATTTGCAGTTTATTAATAAGGAGACTTAGCCTGTTCAGAATGATGCACCAGCAGAGACATTCGTTGATGATAAGATTGTACTTACAAAGAAGGTTTTAGGTGATGAAGAAGACACTAAAGTCCAAAAGCAAAGTCCAATTACAGTCTTGTCAGAGGATGAAACATACCTGTTGGAGGAGGATAAGCTTCCTGTCATTGATAAAACTAGGGTTGACACTAAAAAAGAATTTCACAGTCAGGAAGATAGGATAGCAGTACCAAAGAAAAATAAGCTTAAAGTTTTGGAATTTGCCTCTGTCATCCATCAGGGTAAAAATTTAAAAATGGTAGGAGAACTTGCTCCTGGGTGGAGACCAAAGACTAGACCCATAAACAAGCTCAGGCTAAACATGAAGAAATTACTAAACCCTAAATTGAATAAAGAGGGGGTAACTGTGATTGATGACTCCTCCTCTGATGAAAAGATGGATGTTGGTAAGGGTGACGACAAAGGGAAAAAACCAATGAAATTAGAAGAAGAATCTAGCCTCACTGAGAACAAACTGTCTGATGTATTTTTAGAAATACGAGGCCAAATGTTAAAAGAGCAACAAAAAGATGAGATAGAGCTTTCTCACTCAAAAAACAAGCTGATGGTTGATGAAAATGTTCTTGGTGAAACTGAAACTAAAGAAAACCTAAGCTTTCATGAGACTCCTACAGAGTTGCTGCCAGAAGATGAAGAAATATACAGGAGACTGAACATTCCATGGCTTCCCCATGAGATGCAAAGTTCAATATGAAATAAAGCATTTGATTCAGAGAAAGAAAATTTACAGAGAACTATAAAGCAGTATAAACATCAAGTAGAATATATGCAGGAGACAAATGATGGTTTAGTTATGGCCAATAGAAGACTAAGATAAGATCTAGATGAGGTGAATAGTCACTATCAGGAGCTAATTTCAGTCTCAAAAGAGGCATTGAAAAGAAAAAGAAATATAGAGTCACAATTTACAATGTTAAAGCAGACCATCAAAGAGCTACAACAACAAAATGAAGACCTCACTAGAAAGATGGAAGAGATGGAAGTAGAGCAACTGAAGGCTAGGAGAAAGGCCCAAGCTTTAGAGGGGATAGCTTTGTTAGTAGAGGCAGCTAAAGATCTATGAGGCTTGTTAACAAAAGCAGTTACTTGTTATGTTTTGAAGAATATTTCATTTTTGTAATTATTATTTTGATAAAACCATTTCAATGAGTAGGCTGAAAAAGCAGTTAGGGTTTAGCCTTTAACTGAATTTTGAAAGATAGTATTAAGGTAGGTCACAAAGAGGACTAAGGTTTTCGATTTTTTGGCTGGCTAGAGGAGGTCTCCTAACTTGTTGATAAGCTAAGTAATTGACTCTCATGTGTATTTGAAGAACTGATTATGAAATATATGCTCCATTTTACCCTTCAGTTTGTTCTCTGGCTTCATTTATAGCTTGTTTAGCTACTCAGTTGGTAATTTCATTGCTGGTTTAAAGTTTTTATGCTTGTAGTGCTTACCATTTGTGGATGAACTTCAGTGCTATTTTCTGTTGGATACATGCTTATTATGTTATGCATCTTAGTTTTTCTATGCTTGTGATTTAGTTCTTATTTGGGTTATGAATGCACTCCCTCTTGTCACCAAAATTCACAACCATAAAACCTTTAAAAAACTCTAAAAACCTAGTTTGTTTGATTGAAATATTTGAGATTATGTTGGCTTGTTTTGTTGTAGTTTGGAAACAATTTCTGGCATAAACATGCCTTATGGCGAGATTCAAGAGATTTATGAAAACAAAGCAAAAGATGATGAAATAAATGAACTAAAATTAAAAACCAAAGTCTCCGACAGAGAGCACTCTTGATCCACCTTTCAGTGAGATTCAAGAGATTTTATGTTCTTTTTCTTTCAACAATTTATATAAAAACAAGAAAACTAATCCAACGAAAAAAAGGCAAAACCTATAAGATAGAGAGTGCCCTTGATCCACTTTTCAGTGAGATTCAAGAGACTTTGGGTTCTTTCTTTTTAAACAAAATAAAATAAATCTTGAAAAAACAATGAAGCAAAATTACATTGGAAAACCAAGAATTATCAAACTTTCATTAAAGAAATGAAACTAACTCCTCCTATTCTACTCTAAGAAATTATTGTGCAGGTATAAAGCAAAGAAAATGGACAATGGACGATACAGGCTTACCCAGAATGGGCGAAGTGGGGCATGGGAGCCTTTATCCCACTTGCTCTTTATTAACTTATTTACAATATTTTTTATTTTTGGAGTAATACTTTTTGTCCTTCGGAGTTAGGATAAACAAAGTTTACAATTATTTTTAGAAGAATAGGTAAAGAAGAAATGGGAGAGAAGGAGAGGGGGTTGGAAAGAGCCTTTTTTGATGGTTCAAATCTTTGCATGCGCCTCCAAATCTCCTCTTTCCTGAAATATAAGTATAAAAACCAACCAACATAAAACTCAAGAAAAGGTTTGCATGTTAGCCAAAAGTGCATAAAAATTTAAGATATAGTACTTGCAAATGATAGGAAGAATATACTACTTCAAGTGCTAAAGCTAATTGCAAATGATAGGAAGAATATACTACTTCAAGTGCTAAAGCTAAAAAAACGTTGGATTTAAGCTTTTGATAAATAAACTTGGAAAAATTCTTAGATCTATATAACAAGAGATAAAATGATAAGATTTAAATCTTAGATCTACTTGTTATGAAGCAAAAAATAGCTGGAAAGAAATATTTTTGAAGTTTTGAGGATGAAGAAGGAAGATCTCAAGCCCAAGATTGAACAAATTTGAGCAAGGAGAGAGCCTGTGGAACAAGAAACATTAGATTCATAAAAAATATAGTGAAGAAAGATAAGATGCAACTGAGCTCCGATCTCTACTTCACGTCTGGTGACCTGCAAAGCTACAAAACCTTTAAGTAAGTGATTAGATCTAGTATGGTAAATTAAACAAGAACAAAAGCATGTAAGTATAACTGACTACAAAATGCAACTCTTAGATCTTATATAAATACACATAAGCAAGCAAATTGAACCTTAAAATGCCTACTCTATGGATTAGAATATAATATTGTAAGCTAGATAACAAAACTTGCATAAACAATAACGGAGCTACACAGATATCACTTCGGTTATAAGCCAAACATTCACCATGAAAATTTTTGCACAATCAAATTGTCCTCCAAAGAATCAACTTTATTCATAAGAAAGATAAACCGTTACAATCATACGAGCAGAGGTAGTTTGCTTCAATCATCCACCCTGAAGAGGGAGAATAGACCTCTTATTTATACAAAAAGGAGAGAGCTAATAACCCTAGCAAATTGCATGAAGGAGGGGTGCAATCACCAACTGATTGTAGCTCAAACTGCTTTGATCTGAGGATGAATTGGACTCTAGTGGTCGTGATTGGGGTGAGGTGGCTTCCACCTAGGCAAGGATCCCACCCTATCACTTTGGATTCATCACCCAACCAATAAAAACGTGCCAAGAGGAGAATTCACCCAAGCTAGGTTAGGAAGGCAAAAATCCCAAGGCTAAGTCATCTACAATGCTCTGATACAGACTCAGATTGGGTGGGTGGTGATTGGAATCTTCCCAGATGCTCTTTTCCATGTCATTTAGCTCTTTACTTTATTCAATTTGTATTATTTTGGAGAGTTTTTTTTATTTCTCTGATTATTTTAATTAAGTATTCGTCATTTATTAATTTTGAGAAAATATTCAACGAAGTGCAAAATAATCATCAGAAAATTAGGATAAGTGGGTCTAAGGGTTAAATGGGTGATTTGGCTTAGAAAACGAGCCCCCACTTGTCAAAATTCACCCCAATACCACTTAATTATTACTTTAAAAAAAATTCAATTAAACCATAGGGAAAATAAAAATAAAAATAAAAATAAAAATAAAAATAAAAAACTCGAGGACGTCTGCTAAATTTTTTTCGGACAATGTTTTAACACACCTAGGGACCTTGAAAATGACCATAAGACATACCAATAGTGTCTAATAGGTTCATATTTTACATTTGGACTCTAATAGCCCCCCAAGGCCTAACTGCCAAATTCAAGCATTCCAGTTTTGGAGGTTGCAGGAGAAAAACTCATCGATTATTACTCGGCTAAAGGCAGAGCATAATCGATAAGGGGAAAAACTCCATGGAATACCTTAATTGACTATTAAGTCTAAGGGAACCAAGCCACTCAAGACCCCCCCGACTAGCACACTTTATTACAAACCCCATGGGGTAGGGTCGTTTCGACAAAAGAAATAAAAGGCTATCCAAAACAGGCTAAGTTTGGAACAAACTGAACTTCTGAACTCTGGAAACGAACATGCATCATGTTCAGTAACTGAATGCTCAATAGAAGTTCAACTATTGTACAAAATAGTTGGTAACATCTGGCTCCAATCGTGGGACGTGTGCTCGATCTAGGCTCTTGTGTAAGGAGAGCATACGAGAACACCAAAATCTCTAGTTTCTATATCCTGTAAAAGCATCTCAACTTGATAAGAAAGACTCAGTAGCACAAGTTTTATGAAAAAGAGCCAATGATCCAAAAGTTGTTTTATTCAAAGGAATGTCAAAACTTAACTAAAAATTTATTTATTCCTAAGTACAGAAAGAAAATGCGAAAAGTAAATGCTCACTTTAAGGAGCTTATTTTCCTACTTCAGACATAACATAAGAGGTTAGGTGTAATCGAAAATCGAATGTAGCCACCTAAGCATTTCATTAATATAACAAAGATTTGCCTTGTCTTTGGTTACTAGGTTTGAATGCTCTTCTTCCATACCACATCTTTCCCAAGTATCCATATCCACGCTTCCCTCTATGGACGTATCGTAGATTGGAATTCCACAAATTTCTGAATAGACACTCCTCTCGCTGGACATAACATAGATGGGTTTCTCCATAAGATTTTCACAAGTTGGATTATCTATAAAATTCCAATAGTCATCATCGCCATCTATGTCAGATATGAGAGAGTGTTCCTCGCTGGTATCACATCCCTGGCTATATCCCTCCTCATGATCATAGTCATCTTCTTCAGAAAAAAGGTCACAAGATAGTAAACCTTCCAAACTATCAACATTATGTTCATTACAGATTCATCATAAGTTTCACTATATGCTTCTGAAATGGTTTCTTCTTGAGATTGATCTATAGTACAAATGTGATCCTCATCACTAAAATAATCATGAAAGGGTCCCCAATCTTCAATATTCTCCGTTGATGTGACATGAGGGTCTTCAACAATATCTTCAATGAATGGCTCTTCATGCACGAACTCAATGGGGTCATCATGGATTTCTGAAAATTGAGCGTTGTTTTCCATGTTGATAAAAATTAGCTCAATATTTTGCATATGAAATTCTTTCCAAGGAAATAAGTAATTCAAATTGGTCTTAATGAATGATTTAGCATTGAATGATTCAATATCATTTCCATCATAATGCCACTGCCTCAAAAATATTTCAAAGAAATTTGCAAGGGAAGTAATAGATTTCTTAGGAAGATCCTCATAAAACCAACATTATACAATCCCTTGCAGAGAATGGGAAAACATCAACATCATATGATCCTCATGATGTATGTTGAAATCACTCATCTATGAAAGGAAAATCATAACATGAAATTTAGTTGAGTGATTATTATCATGCCCTCAGAAGATTGGAAGGGGACAATATGTATGTTCACCATTAATACAATTTGGAAAGCCAAAGATCTTAAAGAAATCAATCGGAGGATGTGCATGGGAAATCCGTGCTGCAGTTTCCCTCCATTTAATATCCATATTGAGAACTAGTGATCATGGAAGCATCTGGTACTGGAAGAGTAGGGTTGTCAAATAAAGAGCTTTAAAATTTTACTGTTTGCATGGGATCATCTACACAATCAACTCAACAAGTTGTATGAGAAACAAGGGTTTTATCCCTTTAATGTAGTCGCCATGTGAAACGGAAAATATGCATCATAAATCTTTCACCTAAATTTCTATTTTTTTTCTTTTCTTTGTAAAATAAAAGAAAAAAGGGTTAGTGGAGTCACCAGATGAAAAACAAAGATCTATTCTTAACATTCATCAAACAAAGCAAAAAAGAAGAAGAAAAGAAACAAAAGTCATAACCCGGGAATAAAAAGATTTATCCCTGGCAACGTCGCTAGAAATGTTGTCTGCCGATGTGCACACCGTCAGCAGAAATATTTCGAAAAGTTGTTTCCCAAGCGAGAAAGGTGCAACCTTGGGGGTAAGCAAAGAGTCAGGTGTTGTCACTTGATCTTGACTCCTCCGTTTAGGCAAATTCCCAACGAAGCCAAGGGGGGTAGTCCCTACAAAGAGTTTCTAAGGATCTTGTGTTTTTTAAATGTTTTTTGGTGTATGATGTGGATGAGTGTTTTTAGGAGTTTTTTTGAAGAGACTTACAATAAAAGAACCAAGTAAGTACTTGCAATAGAATTAAAGATACACAACCATTTGACACTTACAATTACAAAGTAAATAATCCATGATACGAAAATAGATGAAAACATGCTCCAGATAGATAATAAGCAAATGATAAGATCAGTGCTAGATGGAGTGCTTGAGATCATTTTGCAAGTGTTCTTGGTAAATTTTATTGTTGATTTTAAAGGTGAAGTTGAGTATTAAACAGGAAGGGGATCTCCAAGATATACCTTTCGGTACTGGAGATATGTCCGGATTCTTAGAAGAGTGGCTCCGCACGGGAAAATGTGGGCTAAATGGAGTCGTTGGGGGTGTTCAACACTACACCAATAAGGATGTATCCTAACGGGACCCCACGACCGTTTTATAGTAGTTCCCGCTTTCCTTGAAGAATTTGCCCACTACTTCTTAGATTCGTTACGCCAGATTTTCGTAATGTTGAGGGTTGTGGGTTTTATTAATGTGACTTGATTACTTAGATGTGAGGATTTAATAAGTGCACAATACCGCTTTTGATATCCCCAAGTGTTAAACTAAGCCGCGAGGGGTAGAGCATACATGGTAAAGACAAAATGTTTGTTTCGATTTTATTAATTGTGAACAAGAACCATCGTAACAACCCTCCGACAGAGAGCACTCTTGATCCACCTTATGGCAATATTTAAGAGATTTATGAAAGCAAAGCAAAAGATGCTAAAATAAATGAACTAAAGATAAACAACAAACTCTTCGACAGAGAGCACTCTTGATCCACCTTTCGGTGAGATTCAAGAGATTTTATGTTCTTTTTCTTTTAACAATTTATATAAAAACAAGAAAACTAATCTAAGAAAAAAATGAAAAACCTCTCTGATAGAGAGTGTTCTTGATCCACTTTTCAGTGAGATTCAAGAGACTATGGGTTCTTTATTTTTTAAACAAATAAAAGAAAGCTTGAAAAAACAATGAAGCAAAATTATACTAGCAAACCAAGAATTAACAAACTTTTATAAAAGAAATAAAACTAACTCTTCCTATTCTACTCTAAGAAATTATTGTGCAGGTATAAAGCAAAGAAAATGGACAATGGACGATACATGCTTTCCCCAAATGGGGTAAGTGGAGTGTGGTAGCCTTTATCCCACTTGCTCTTTATTAACATTTTTGCAAGGTCTCTTTTTTGAGTAATACTTTTTGTCCTTTGGAGTTGGGATAGAAAAAAGTTTACAATTATTTTTAAAGAATGGATAAAGAAGAAATGGGAGAGAAGGAGAGGGGGTTGGAAGAAGCCTTTTTTTTTATGGTTCAAATCTTTGCATGCACCTCCAAATCTCCTCTTTCCTGAAAGATAAGTATAAAAACCAGCCAACATAAAAAAGAAAAATGTTTGCATGTTAGCAAAAAGTGCATAAAAAATTAAGATATAGTACTTGCAAATGATAGGAAGAATATACTACTCCAAGTACTAAAGCTAAAAAAGGTTAGATCTAAGCTTTTGATAAAAAAACTTGGAAAAAATCTTATATCTATATAACAAGAGATAAAATAATAAGATTTAAATCTTAGATCTACTTGTTATGAAGCAAAAAACAATTGGGAAACAATATTTTTGAAGTTTTGAGGATGAAGAAGGAAGATCTCAAGCCCAAGCTTGAACAAATTTGAGCAAGGAGAGAGCCCGTGGAACAAGAAACGTTATATTCATAAAAAAAATAGTGAAGAAAAATAAGATGCAACCGAGCTCCGATCTTTACTTCACGTCTGGTGATTTGCAAAGCTACAAAACCTTTAAGCAAGTGATTAGATTTAGTATGGTAAATTAAACAAGAACAAAAGCGCATAAGTATAACTAACTACAAAATGCAACTCTTAGATCTTATATAACTACACATAAGAAAGCAAATTGAACCTTCAAATGCCTACTCTATGGATTAGAATATAATCTTCTAAGCTAGATAAAAAAACGTGCATAAACAATAATGGAGCTACGCAGATATCACCTTGGTTATAAGACAAACATTCACCATGAAAATTCTTGCACCATCAAATTTTCCTCCAAAGACTCAACTTTATTCATAAGAAATATAAACAGTTACAATCATATGAGTAGAGGTTCTTTGCTTCAAACATCCACCTTGAAGAAGGAGAAGAGACCTCTTAATTATACAAAAAGGGGAGAGCTAATAACCCTAGCGAATTGCATGAAGGAGGGGCACAACCACCCACTGACTGGAGCTCAAACTACTTTGATATGAGAATGAACTGGACTTTGGTGGTTGTGATTGGGGTGAGGTGGCCTCCACCTAGGCAAGGGACACACCCTATCACTTTGGATTCATCACCCAACCAATAAAAACGTGCCAAGAGGATAATTTGCCCAAGCTAGGTTAGGAAGGCACAAATCCCAAGGCTGAATCATCTACAGTGCTCCAATACAGACTCAAAACAGGTGGGTGGTGATTGGAATCTTCCCAGATGCTCTTTGCCATGTCATTTAGCTCTTTACTTGATTCAATTTGGATTATTTTGGAGAGTTTTATTTATTTATTTTCATTTTTTATTTCTTTGATTATTTTCATTAAATATTCCTCATTTATTAATTTTGAAAAAATATTCAATTAAGTGCAAAATAATTATCAAAAACTTAGGATAAGTGGGTCTAAGGGTTAAATGGGTGATTTGGCTTAGAAAACGAGCTCCCATTTGTCAAAATCCACCCCCAAACCACTTAATTATTACATTTTGAAAATTTTCAATTAAACCATAGGAAAAATGGCTTAATTAATTGAAAATTTTAATTATTTAAAAAAATAAAAAATAAAAACTCGAGGATGTCTGCTAAAATTTCTTTCAGACAATGTTTTAACACATAAGGACTTAGGAAATGACCATAGGACATACCAATAGCGTCTAGTAGGTTCATATTTTATAGTTGGACTCTAATAACCCCCCAAGGCATAACCGCCAAATTCGGGCATTTTGGATTTGGAGGTTGTAGGAGAAAAACTCATCGATTATTACTCGACTAAAGGCAAACCATAATCGATAAGGAAAAAAACTCCCTGGGATACATTACTTGAATGTTAAGTCTAAGGGAGCCGAGCCACTCAAGACCCCCCTACTAGGACACTTTATTACAAACCCCAAGGGGTATGGTCATTTCGACATAAGAAATAAAAGGCTATCCAAAACAGGCTAAGTCTGGAACAAACTGAACTTTTGAACTCTAGAAACGGACATGCATCATGTACAATAACTGGCGGCTCAATAGAAGTTCAACTATTGTACAAAATAGTTGGTAACAAAGAGTATGAAATTTGAATTCTGCTAAGTAATCAAGTATATAATTGCTAAGAAAATAGTTCCCACCACAACCTATGTAAGGATCCACACCAATTAAAAGGTTAAAACCATTACCAACTTTCTAGGAAATCCTTTCATTTATTTAAGGAAAGACTCTAAGGAATCTATTCTAAAAGTATGAGATACCCTTTGAAATTTTCCAATTTAAGACAGGTTTACCTTTCAAATATTTTGCACTAGTAACCTCATGCGAGAGACCATCGCCAAATAAAACGCTCAAGCAATTATTCAAACAAAGTGCCATATTGAACCAACTGAGGTTTTTAATATCCCAACTTCCCATTACTTTTGATTGAGAGAGTGTAGTCGAATTTACCAAGTGTAGCTTGCCACCCCGATTTGTCCCTGGCCATATATATTTTGTCTTAACACCGTTTTCTACTAAGTTGTACTTAGTTGGATTTCAATTGAGTCGACAAATATTGAACAAGTTCACTTGTCCACATTCATAAGTTCATAAGTCCTTTAGGCCAATTTTGCCCCCCCTTTTTAGTATTTACATGTTCATACCCCTCAGAAGTTGTAAAAAATGTCTTATCATGATGAAATAATGTAACAGACTTGGATTTCCTAGGACTTAAACATCAATTTGACTAGCCCAAAGTGTTTTTTCCTTGTTAATTATAGGTTATTGGATAAACAACTTGTAGTTTTCAAGTTTTTTACTCAACCTCCAAAGTTGGGGTGGTTGTCTTAATGGTTAGACCTTAGGAGGTTATTAAACTTTAGGTGTCAATGTATATAACCGTGATAGGAATTATTATTGCATCATATGAACATGTACTAGGTCCCCTATAAGTTCTTTTTAATTTTTGGAAATAATTTTTTTTCCTATAAAATGGGTCAATTTTTTAATAGTTTAATTAAAAAAAAAAATGTAGTAAAAGTTTGTTTAGAAAGGGGTTTTTTCCATGAGGATGCTTGTTTTCTGATTTAGAGCACCCACTTTACCCTTAAACCCACTTTGAGAATAATTTGAGTGATTATTTATCACTTAAAAAATTATTTTCTCTCAAAAAATGCCAAAAAGTGTCAAATAATTATCAAATATAGAGAAAATCAAAATTCCTAAATTAGTGGGAACATGTCTGGAACATGTCCAAAGTGGTGGCATCTCAACTAGTGATCAATTGTGAGTTAACTGAGTGTCAAATCAACTTGTTTGAGAGAGTATCTTTTAGTACCTAAGTCTACACCTAGGTTTGTTATTTTTCAATTTATATGTTTCAAAGCTTAAGTCTATCTTCATGCTTAAAATTATGATTTCATTTTAACCTAAGACTTTTTTCTCTCTCTTAATCACTTGATTGTTCCTCTAGTTCGTGATTAATATTTCTTAGACGCTGGTTTTCTTCCTCTTTTTCTAATATTCTTTGTTCAAGGTCTTCATTGGAAGGTTTTGTCTTTCGACTATGTTTCAGCTTCTTGATTTTCGTCCGTAATGTTTTGTACTGAATTCTTAGTCGAAATAGTTCTTCGGTATTGCTTGCTAAATTGTCATTGACTTTCTTAATTTCTAGTCGGTGTGTCTTTTTATGGTCGTCATAATTTTGTTTGAGTTCTTTCATATGTTGTTGATGCCAACATAACTCTGATTCTGACTAACTATCTTTCTTTGGCCTTGTGTCAACTCATTATCCTTATCCATGATGATCTTGTTTAAACATTTTATTTATTCTTTTAATTAGTTAATGTCTCTATAAGTTTTTTTTCATCATTTTCAAACCTTTTGATTTTGTCTTCAAGGTCGTATTGAGATTATTTAAATGTGATATATTTTTATCTTTATTTGACAACATTTACCAGAGTTCTTCATTATCTTTTTGTGACCAATGGTTTTTCTGCTCCCATATTTTGATTACGATTTCGTGCCTTGAAATCTCGTATTGTAGATAATGATAGTTTGCTTTATAATGCTCTAACTCACTTAGTACTGTTTGTAATCGTAAATGTAGTTCTGATTCTGTAGCCATAATCCGATGCCTGGACGATAACTTGGTCTTCCTTGACTTTGAAACCTCTTTTTTTAATATTTATTTTGAAACTTTTTTATTTATTTATTGTTTTTATTATATATATATATAATTTAATAATAAATAATAATAATAATAATATTATTATTATTAATTTCCTTTTCAAATGTTAACTTTTTTTTTTCAAAAGCCAATTTTAAAACTATTATAATATTATATTATAATAATTTTAATTTTTTGAATTTTTTGGTTTACTGGCATTTGTGGATTGGAGGCAAAGATGGTGGAGGGAGAGGTAGCGCAAGGGAGCGCTGTGCAGCAGCGGGAGGTCGTGCAGGCTCCAGGCTCCAGGAGCGGAGAATTTTTGTAGCGTGGAAAGCGGGAGGAAGTGTAGAGGGCAGGCGAAACTAGAGAAGGTAGGAAGAATTGGAGTCACAACAATGGTTGAAGAAGCGTAGAGGAAGGAGGGGTGCAATGGAGACACGGTGAAGGATGAGAAAAAGGGGAGCGCAAGCAAGTAGACAGAGCGGGGGAGAGGACACACGAAGGAGGAAGGGAGAAGAGTGAGAGCGATGGGAGTACGATGGGAGTGATCGATGGTGGATGTGCAGTTCACGAGGAGTGGAGTAGCAGTAGTCAACTGGCGGAAGGGAGAGGAGCGGAGGTGGAGGTTGGGACAACGATAGCAGTAGAGGGTGAGGATGAGGGGGTCGCAGGTGGTGGTGCGGCGGTGGAACGCGGGATGATAATGAGAGGGAGCAGATGGGGAGCAAACAGATGGTGACGGTCACGTAGATGGTGGCGTGTGAGATAGAGTAGGAAGAGATGGAGTTGGACACGCGGATCACATGGTAGCAGCATGATGGGAGCAATAGTGAGGGAGTGGCGTTGGTGGGAAGTGCAGTGGAGTCGCGGGAGATGGGAAGGAAGCAGGTCAAGAAGGGATGGGGAGGAAGGGATGAACGCGAAGGAGGAGGGTGATGGTGTGCGTAGGAAGGAAGAAGACACGGTTGGAGGCAGCGGTTGGTGGGGACAGGAGGAGGGGGCATGGGAAGTGTGGTAGAAAGGCGTTAATTAATTAATTAATTTATTATTTTAAGTAAAAAAAGGATAAGTTGGTCAAAGACCTAATTTTAGGGAAATCCTAGAGATTTCAAAAAAAGTCTGAATTTAGCCAAAATACGAAGTAGAGATGCCCAAGAAGGGTTTTACATTTACATTGCCTTGGGCTTTATAAGCCATTTGGTGCCCTTTAGAATATAAGTCATGTCTTTTGACTTTTTTCATAAATAGTTGATTAATTTCTTCTTATTTACTAATTAATAATTATTAATATCAAATTATATTAATATTAATAATTCTTAGTAATATTTAATATTTTTTTTTTTTTTGGTATCTGGAGTAATCGACAACTAGCTGGTTTCGTACTCGTGTGACATGGGGTCGATTCCGACCGCTACCACTATAACCTCCAAGAGAATACGCTGACCCCACAACGCATCTCAGGCTGCAACAAGGTTTGAACCTTTGACGTGCTTAACAACCCATACACCTTAACAAATGCACGGTTGCCAATTGGTCTACACATCGAGGGAATATTTAATATTATTATTTATTGTATGTTATATAATTTTTTTATATAACAAAGTTCTCAAGATATACTAGTGCAATGTAATGATAAGTTTGAATATAGTAATATATGCATGCTCAAAGAATATATATTTTGTGAATTAAACTATGCATTTATGTTTTATTGCTACAATTTAATTTGAATACATAATATGCATTTATGTTTTATTGCTACAATTTAATTTGAATACATAATTGCTTTTACACTGCATTAGTAAGTTACATTATAGATCTAATGACATTTTTGTTTCAAATCTATGTTGCCTAGAAATAACTTGTTCTTTATTTCAATGTATTTCCAAGTCTTCACATTTGTTTGAGTTGGGATCCTACCTTGTGAATATACAAGTGAGCCACAAGTTGTTTTATAATCACATGTACAATCTGTTTTCATGCACTATTTTGTTTAATTTACAGGTCTAAAGCTTTTGAATCAATGATGTAGTGCTATTAATATTTTGTGATTTAGTTATTAACTCCAAATCATGTGTGACTTCAATAATATCTTACCACTCAAAATTAAAACCGAAATCATTCCACATTTTTTTCCAAGTGCCTTAGTAGTTAAAGTGCATACCTCAGGGATAACATTTTTTGGCATTGTTGCCGAGGAGTGAAGAATCAAATATATCTTCACTGGGCTAGTTTAAATGATTAGTTTTGATTTTTGAGGTGAACATAAGTCAGATAGTGAACAATCACCAAATGACTCCATAGTCAAAAGTCTTCGTTGGAAGATAAATTTTGCTGTCAAAACGATGAAAGGATGGTATGGAAAAATCAAGTATCAGCTTATAAGTTTTCTCCACGAAATTTTATTCTTATTCATCAACTCTTTCCAGTCCTTTCCATTGTGTGTGAAAAGGATCATCCTATGTTTTGTTTATTTAGATGACCATAAGATTACCGCCGTATATTCTTCCTTGAGAAAAGAGGATTTGTCCTCTTCTTTCTTTGTTGATGTGATTCCCTCATTTGAACCATATGAGAGTCATGATGCCTATATCCAAATCCTTCCTGAAGATGACTCATTCTAATGTTGATACTAAGGTTGATCCACCACTTCCTATAAGCATTATTCCTTCTTGTAACCAGCTCATTAAAGTTTAGTCCAAGATTAGAGAATTTTATAAACCTTTGGAGATGCCACTTATCTTCCATGATTACCCTCCTAATTTTTTAGATTACCTTCCTAGGTCCAATGAAAAAGATCATGTGACAACAGAGCAACATATGGATGTATTTCATTATTTTACAAATATCTTTGAAATTATTCATGAGGATGTGTTCATGAGAACCTTTGTCTATTCTTTACAAGGAGATGCTTGATTGTGGTTTAAACATTTGGTAACTGATTTAGTAGGTTCATGGACTGACTTTCACAATGTAGTCTTGAGGCATTGGGATAAGAATAAACCTCATGAACAATATATTTCTGAGTTCTATTCCATGAAGAAAAGGAGGTATGAGGATGTCACCAAGTTTAATTGGATATTCCATAGTTCCTATCTTAGCATGCCTAGAGACATTCAACCTTTTGAAGTAGTTGCCATGCTATTTTATATCGCAGCTCATCGTCATCTTGATTTAGTCTTATTTCTCAAATAGAGGAGATCTTCATCCTTACAACATACATTTACTGATGTTGAGGAGATTGTGGATAACCTACTTGCATGTGGAAAACTTCAAGATCAACTCTCGGATGAAAATTTGGACGTAGAGGAACAAGATGAAGATTGTCAACAACAAAAATCAGATTCAAACTTTCATTTGTTTAAAGATGTTGATATATTGTCCTCATATTTGTCTTTTTCTTCAGATCTTATAATTACTCAATCAAATTATTCTATGGTTAAATAGGTAGAAAATACACATGCTCATAGTTTATATCATCAAGATGATTTTATATGTTTAGTAGAAAGCTTTTATAGTCATGAGTAGAGGGATAACTATTCTTTAAATTTTCATGGAGATGAATTTGTAAGGGATGAATGTAAGTGCTCACATTGCAAAGGATCTACTATTGATAGTAGTAGGAACCTTTTAATTCCCACTAAAGAATTGCTACATGATCAATTCCTTGAAAAGAAAGTTGCTGCTCCAAATTGTGTAGAAAGTCCTATAGGTTGTTCATTTATGCATGAGTGTTTTCAAGTATATTTCTTTTTTTCTAAAGATCTGAATCAATAGTGTTATGAATTGGGCATGCCAACATATGAAAATTATAAATAAGGTTTTCAAAAATGTAGTGAAGGAGATAATGAGCAGTCCATAAAGTTTTATTTTTAATCAATTGTTGAACAACAAGAAGAGGTAATTTTTCTTGATTTTTATGATCATGTGGCTATATACATGGAGGCAAAATGGGGTGATGAATTTTGTGTTATTGATCTATTAAGGACAAGATTCAAGAGATGCAAGAATGGCCCCTATAACATTGTTTCTGTTGGTAGCAGGATCTGTCCCCTCAAAAGTTTTGATTTCGGTAGCATGCATGGAAAGAAAGACCTGATTTTTACTGCTAGAAAAGCTATGAGTGTTACCATCAGTCTGGTCAGTTCTTCATCATCTTAAACCTCCGTCATAGATTTATTTGACATTTTGTTTGTATCTGGAAACGCCAAAGATATTTATGCCAGTTTGGCCAATCTTCCTTCTCTCCAAATCTTCAAGTTTGTGAAGTCTTGAGACCATCATTAAAAATCCCGACCTTTGTTAACCTTGAGTTAATTAGCCAAAGTCTAAATTCCTTGGGTCAACTTTGTTGAAATCACTTATAGTCCTAAGTCGCTGATTAGGTCAAAACCTTATATCATGAGCTATGTTGGGTAAACAATTCATTTCTTCTCCTAAATAATACTTTTTATTTAAAAATTGAAATGATTAAATAATAATTAAAAGAAAATTATTATTTAATGGATTTTAATTTAAAACAAAAATAAAAAATATTATTTTACCCATGATCTTTATTCCCATAAAGTCTTTTTTCACTTTTAACGTGGACATTAAAAAGAATAAGTTTGGTTTTGTGAAAACCTATGGTCTTTGTCTCTTTCCTATTTCCGCATTGAGACTGGCTAAATTTACTACCAAAAGATCAATTCAACATCAAGCTCTTTTCCCATGGTCCATGCATGGTTCCCACCGCGTCAAATTTCATTATCTTTATGCATGTGGGACGTGTCTCAAATAAAACCAAAGTACTGCGCATCAAATCCCAAGTGAAAATGTCATCAAAGCAATATTATTACAAAGCTGTTTATATGAGAAAGTCTACGGGTTCAAATCAAAGGTCAAAGAAAGACCACACAACCTGTCGATAAGAAGCATTGGCAGCTATAAACGTAATGCACAGAAATCACTTTGAGCGAGGATAAAGTTTCGAATGCATTCAATCCAGACCTCAATCTAGTATTGAGCATTCATGTCTATGTTGAGGTGTTGACGAGGCATCCAGATGCCAAACTTTAACGCTTCCAATTGTTAGTAAGTATCCATTGTTTAAAGGCGAGGATTCAGAGTAGCAAATTTCCAGCATATGAATATGTTCATGATCGTCATCCAAAGGAGATTAGGCTCAAGAGAAACTGTAATCTCTTGAAGCCGAAAATGGTAGACTCTGCTCAAAGGTGGGCTTCGTTGCTGCTAGAGTCTTGAAAATTGAAGGGGACAACCTATCCCTTAGGAAACTGATACAAAAAAACAAAGAAAATGACTCCTCCCATCCTCAGAATGAAACACTCCATGTAGAAATCTAGGACCTTAAGACCAAGTAAGAAGAAATCAAATCTCAACAGGCCTCCCTTAAACAAGAGATAGAGATACATATCAACTCATGGGCACAAGTAGTTCGGGGAAAAAACAAAAAACCGTTCACTGTTGTCGAGGAGGTCGTACAAGCCAAAATTGTCGAAGAATGGACCACGTGCACAAGGGAACTGAACTTGAAAGTTAGAGGTCTCCCTCGGCCTCTTTCTTCCGCCGACCCTATGGAGGTAGGATCCAAGTTCGTAAGAGATACCCTCAACCTTCTAGACTTAACCTTGGACAGAGCTTGGGTGGGCCTCGACTCCACCCTCTTTATTAGATTCTACAATGCAACAGACAGGCTCTATGCCCTTAGAACTAAAAGCAGACTCTTCTCACTCCCAGACATGATATTCCTTGATGATGACCTCACCCGAGCACAGGTGGCAGAACTCAAACAGTCCAGGGAACATGCAACAACAACAATAAAAGCAAGAAAATGGGCAGTGATCAGGAACCTTCGGGCAGTTATTCGACATTCCTTCCCCCTTGGATGGACACCTCGAACATGAAGCTCTAAATAACGGGGTCAACCGGAGAGACGACATGGTACAAGTATAACTGTCCGTTGTTGGAATGGAAATGGGTATTTTTGGTCATCTCCAGGTCTCTTATATGACGCACTTGCATTGACGGATATCCTCTTTGTGATTTAGACCCATGCGAGCCCTGTATGGCCTCTCCCGAACATCACAGGTTACCACTGGTTCTTAGTATGTAGATAGGAAACTAGGAGCTCTGATGGAGTCAGAGGTTCAAGAGGAGTTGCTTGCCTAGTCAGAGACTCTCTCAGGAACAGGGTCTCCTTGATGGCCTCAGATGAGTACGCTAGATTCATGTGGATCCAGATCAAAACCAAGATCTCCCCCTTGGGACACGTCTACTTCGCAGTTTGGTAATTTCCGCCTGCGTCCTCATCATTTGCCATCCACAACGGAACTGATGAGGACCCTTTTATGGATCTATACGTCGGCATCACCTAGTACTTTGATGAGGCAGAAGTTATACTTATTGGGGATTTTAACGTCCATACTAAAGATCTTCAAGTTCCGCTCCATGAAAGATCCGAAGACGTGTTCTTCACCACAAGACTAGATCCCACAGCAGTAGGTCTCCATCGAATTTCAGAAGATGCCTTGGGCCCCACTACAACTTATGGCAAACATATCCTGCATTTGGGGGAACCCCATGAGTTGCTTATTTTGAATGGCCTCCCTTGTTTCCTGAACTCTCATTTGTTCACGTGCCGACCACATGGAGGCAGGGCTAGTGTGTTCGACTACGCTCTAGCCAACCAAAGCCTACTCCCCTTCATCCAAGACCTTTCCATCCTCCCCATCCCACTAGCTGACCATGCACTTCTCTCACTTTCCCTCCAAGTCGACCCCGTCCTTCCAACTCCACTCCCCCACAATAAGCACCCCTCCCCCCCCAGACCACCTTCCGTTTTGATGAGGGCGACCCTGACACCTTCCTTTCAGATCTCAACCAAATCCTTCCGCCCGAAGTCCATTTCTCCTCACTCGACTTAGCCATTGGCAAGTACCATTGCCTCTCTTCTGCAATCTGGAAAGCAGCGCTCAACTCCTTCCCCCACTCCATTCGTATCTCCCCGGACACCACTGAAATGACCTCCTGCCCCATGAACAAGTGGTATGATGAGGATTGTAAATCACTTCACCGAGAACTCCATCATGCCTTCCTCCACTCCTGTCCTGCTTACCCCAACATACAAAAATCTTACCGACATCTCCTTCATTGGAAGAAATGACACTTTATCTCTCAGAGAAGACGAGAACTCACAGCCGTCCTCGTCCACTCCCCGAAACAGTTCTGGCGCACCATTCTTTCCTGACGCTCCCCTCTGTCACCCGACCTTGACCCTCCCTCTATGTTTTCTCACACCTCCAAGCTCTATGATATTCCCGACCAAGCTGATATTCATGTGGCTTGCCTCCCCTCCTCCTACAACCTTTTCACCAACAATGATGCAACAGAAGCCATTCGGGCAATGAGCAGCAACAAATCAGTAGATGAGGAAGGCTACCAAGCAGAGTTCTTCAAGTAGGGTCTCCGAGTTCTGGTTAGTTACTTAGCCGATTTCTTTAATCACGTAGTGCGTGAAGGATTTCCATCGGTCTGGTCTCATGATATCATCCACCCGATTCACAAGTTTGGAGCAACTTTTGACCTAACAACTACAGAATGATCATAATAGGTCACAAGTTCTCAAAACTCTATGCTACAGTTCTTCATATGAAGCTTTCCAGGGAATTTGAACAAAGAAATCTTAGAGCTCGGGGTCAGGAAGGGTTCAGGCATGCACATTAGACTATCGATCACATCTTTACTCTCCGAGCTGTGATTGAGGAGGCACGTCACCGCTCCTCGAAAGTCTACTGCTGCTTTGTAGACTCCCAGAAAGCATTCGACTCAGTTCCGAGAGAGGACTTATTGCAGCGACTCAAAAACATTGGCGTCTTGCCGATCCTTTTGACAACCATTATGCGCTTATATGAGTCCGTTCGGGGCTGCCTTCGCACAACACGAGGTTTATCCGAGTTCATTCGCAACACCATTGGGGTGAAGCAAGGTTGCCCGCTCTCCCCCACTTTGTTTGGAATCTACATTGACGAGCTGGAAGCCTTCCTCCAGGAGCACACACAGGAAACAGATGGAATCTACGTTGACCGACAAAGTCTGCTTTTCCCCATCCATGTTACTGAGATGAAATGAGTTATCACCAACCACATCATGAATGATGTAAGGACTAGCATAAACTGTCAAACTTTTTGTGCTTTCCCGACTTTTCTCTCTGTTTGTGTCAAAGTAACACTGCATCTCCTTTATGCAAAACCTTTGGTTTGGATGATTTATCAAAATTTATTTTGACCTTATCTTGATTTTTGATACTTTGATTAACAACCCTTCTTCTGACTTCATCTAATTCTATCAATTCATTTATTATGCTCTAAAAGCCATCCTGGTATGAACCTGAATCTTGCAGAGTCTGATACACTGGTAACTGAAGATGAATCAGCAAAATCGCACTCATGCCGTAAACCAATTCAAAAGGAGACTTCCCTGTTGCACTTTTCTTAGTAATCCTATCTGCCTAAAGTGTGAACTTGATTTTACTATCCCACACCTTTTTGTTATCACCAACAATATTATTTACAATGGCAATCAAGTTTTTATTGCTTGACTTGGCAAGACCATTTCCCTGGGGGTAGTAGTTTGAGGCGTGAGATAGGATAATGCCATATTTAAAGCAGAATGAAGACATCACTACTGAACTAAAGGCTTTGGCATTATCTATGGTTATTTTAGCAAGAACCCCAAATCTGGTGATGATTTTGTCTTCAATGAAATCCATAACCACTTTCTTGGTTGCTGCCTTAGTAGGTATGGCTTCTACCCACTTGGTAAATTAATTTGTTGCTATTAAATTTCAAGTATAACCATTACTTGAATTGTCCTTAAATTTACCAATGAAATCAAGGCCCCATTGCTAAAAAGGGGCTTGGACTACTACTAGCTTTAGTGGTAATGCATCAAGTTTTTTGGTTTTTATGAGAAGTTGACATTTCTAGCAATTCCTAATAGACTTGTGCACATCGGTAAATAATGTGGGCGAATAGTATCATGCTCTAAGAATTTTGTGGGCTGTAGTTTTGGCTGCAAAGTGGCCACCACAAAATTCCGAATGAAACTCTTTTAAAAGTCTTTGAGACTCTTCTTCATCCACACACCTAAGTATGAGACCATCCAGTTTTTTCAACCCAATCCTTCTTGTGTGAGGCAATACTTGGTGGCTTGCAATCTTAATGACCTTCTCTTGTGGCCAACTAGATGATCTGGACATGTGAGGTTGAGGAGGTAGAATATAATGTATGAATACCACTGTTGTTGTTGAAGATGCTGAATTCTCGTTAAAATGTTTAATGCTGATGAACTATTCTGACAAACCATACCTAAGGCTTGTTCATTTCCTTCTGTCATCATCTTGGCAAGTCCCTGTCCTTTGATTAATTTCCAAGGCATATTCCTGGATCTTTGATACCCATTTTCCCCTTATGCCAAGGCAATCTTGTTGAGACAAGATATCCTTTACTGCTCAGTGCTGAGTGAGGAACATAGCCAACTACTTTGGAGTAACCAATATAGGTTCTGAAGTGTTTCAAAGATTTGACAAGGGCATAGGCTTGCTTTTCCATAGTAGTGTATTTTAGCTCAGAAGTTTGTAAGGATCTATTCATAAATGCAATGAGCTATTCTTGACCCTCCTTATTCTTTTGCAACAAAACTCCAACAATTGTGTCTTTTGATGCAAATGAGAAAATATGGAAATCCTTAGAGTAATCGAGACTTACCAAAACAAGGGACCTAGAGATGCAATCTTTTTCGGATGCAAAAGCTTCTTTTCCTTCTTTATCGTATTCAAGCTTAACATCTTTTTTAAGCAATTTCTGCATAGGTTTCATCAGCTCGACTAAGTTTGATATAAACCTTACGAAGTTTATTTGGCCATTAAATTATTGTAAATCCTTCTTGCTAATAGGAAACATGACTCTCTTTATAGCTTCGACCCCTCTCTAGATCTATCTTGATCAGTGTTGAAAAACTCTCCGAAAAATCGCCGACTTTTTAAAAAGTCGCGAGTTTTTCTCTAAGCCGAAAAATCGGCTGGAAAAAATCGCATCTTTTTAACTTTTCAAAAAGTTGCGACTTTTTTTAAAAGGTCACGAAGGCTAAAAATGGCAAGTCCCGACTTTTTCCAAAAAATTGCCATTTTAGCCATTTTGTTGTATACTAACACCTTTCCTCTACCGTATAAATATTTCAAAACTTTTTTGTATTTGAAGATCAAACCATGCAAGGATAATCTATACAAAGTATGTATCCATTTATCAAAGATCACAATGGTAATTGAATTACTTTTTTCTCTATTAGGGAATTTTTGAGCAAACATATTTTGAGTGATCATCATAGCACATTGTAGGAAAAAGAGAGCAATGTTTCAAGTGGTAGATGAGTTAGGGTTAAATGTGAGGCTCGTGTCGAAATTCAATTTGGGAGGAGTGAAAAATACATCTATGATTTATCACCAATACACAACAAGAAATCCGTTTAATGGCTGACAACCAAATCAATAAAATATACCTTTCAAAATTAGGTTTAAGTCATAAGATGGAGGGACATAAAAAGCATTTATGAAAACCTTATATAAACCTAATCATTGGAGTAAGGAAAAATATGAAGTATGAATGGAAAACTCGGGAAGAGAGCATTGATATTAGATAGCTAGATGCTAGTTTTACTCGAATACATTTATATATGTGATGTCATGTTGTATCGGTTATCCACTTTTGAGTCCTTGATTGGACAACTATGATGTTTCATGATACAGTATAGACTTCGATGTATCATTTTACATTTGGCATGACTACATGATGATGATATATATCAATGCTTTCTCCATATTTATGTTCCAATGTGTTTATCTGATGTTATTGTTGCTTTAAATGTTTAAAATTCTGAAAAAAATGAATGTATTTTGTATTTTTTAATGTTTGCCGATTTTTTCCGATTTTTTCCCTGATGTTGCCGAAAAGTTGTATTCGGGACCCTTGCCGACTTTTTGCCGATGCCGACTTTTTCAACATTGATCTTGACCCCATCTTTGCAAATGATGTGTCCAAGCAATTACCTTCATCAAGTCCTAGTACTGTTTTACCAGGATTTAGGGATATGACAAAAATGAGATAACTAAAAATATGAACTCCTTATTGAAGTTTTGACATATTCCTCAAACCTCATTTCCTATCAATTTTTCAATAAGAGCCTTATTGAAGCATAACTTAAACTTTGTCTGAAAGAAACTACCCTTAAATCTGCTACTTGTTTGTTGGCTTGTGTAAAGTTGGCCAAGTTTGATAGGTTCATATGTAGCATCGATTCAATAAAAGACGATTCTTTCTACTTCACTACCAAACATACAATTAATAGTCACACAAACTGCCCTTGATAACTCCCATATCTCCATAACCAAATCAAAACAATCAAATACCCAAAATCATAACTAATAAAAAAATGTTTAGCGTAGAGATGGCAGACAAAATGATGCATTAGTCCATGGTGTAAAGATTCACTGATGTTTCCTCGTTACATCCATAGCAACTGAATTTCTATAGAGAAAATATCAATAACATTTACCATCCAAGGAGCTGAAATCCATAATAAAATTTCTTATGTAGAGCTGTTCAATCATTCTAGAAAGATAGGTAAGTTCCTTAAATTGTTGTGCCTGGATTATCAAAACCTATAAATCAAGTCCAGCATTTGTATGTAGCTCCTATCCTAGACAAGTTAATGCACTGATCAGTAAATTACTCTAAACCATTGCTATGGGGATATGATGCAACTTGAATACACAAGGTCGGTTTTACACTTGACAATCAAGAACCATGAACATCTTTTCTAATTTCTGTGCATGCATAACGGGGCATATATGGTGAAGAATATGGTTTCTGCAAGTTTTTGGCTCTTAAAATCTGAGAAGTGTCTTTGACATGATTGGCTTGGTGATTGTGAAATAAGCCCATATGGTAATTGACTTTTAAGTTTTGATCAGCAAATATTATAGCTACATCCAAGATAATAGAATAAAGTTTAGTTATAGTGAATTATCAATTGTAATGGGACGAGATTTGTTCAAAGAATTAAATGAGCCAGGCAAGCTAACCCAGATGCTTTAGTATAAAGGTCTAATATTGACAAGTTGAAACTTTGGTTTCAGTCTTAATGAGTGGCACAGCAAAGTCATGTACACCACCTCTTCCAAAGTGACCAGAATACATACCTCCGATAATGCAGATACATTAATTTCGACTCAAGAAGCCATGCCATAATTAAAGTGAATGCATGGAACAGGTTATACATGATGGCGACACTCCAATAGGATTTCCTATGCAAACATTTGAATCAAATTTTAAATACTTTACTAGGAGTGTGGATGCAAGTAACCAATTTCAAAGAAAACACTAAACCCACTTACCTGTAGTTCACAAGAGTAAATGATAGACCATCCCAGTAAGCTTTTTCCAAGGAGATTTATTTTTTAAACAGGAGATAAAATTCAATGGACATGAAACTTGAAAGTCAATCTTGGAAACAGATATAGCAAAATTATCATTCTTATAAGCTTCCCTCAGACATTCAATAAAACTACCATTGAACAACTGTAACCTGTTGCGACAAGACAACCTGTCATGAAAACATGGCAAATTTGACCAGTTCAAAAACATATGAGGTGTAGCTTATACCGAGAGTATTTCCAACTCCAGATATATATTCTATATTGGCATTCAAATTCCAAAGACAAATTTATTGCAAAAGAGTAATCTGCAATCTTTTACACAGATGGCAGAAACCAACATTGGGTAGAGAAACAATGTTCTCTAATTCAGGAGATGACTCAATGCCAAATGATAGCCACCCACTAGTGCAAAACATGCTATTCCGCTCTGTGCCGCCCGAACCCGAAGACCATGATAAAGAAGCTTTCTATCCAAAGGATTGATACCTATAACTCTCTGAACCCAAGTTCCTGGCACTTTCCACTTGTAAAACTTCCTTTCCATGGCAATGTACTGCCAGAGAAAAAAAAACTTAATAAGAAGGCATAGAAACAACTGAACAGAGAAATAAAAGGAGGCCAAGATACCTGATAACAAAAGCAGAAAAATCTTCAAAGGCATTCTCTGTTGTCAATCTTGATTAGGCCAATGATATTCATTATTATAATATTACAAGGGAACTAAAAAAAATATCTATACTTGTATAATTTGATTGGAAATCAACTATAATATCTTATCTACTGGTTAACTATGAAGAATGAATTTCAGAGAATACCCGAAAGACATATTTTCCTGTGTTGGACACTGATATTTAATGTCATATACAAAGAGAAAACAAGTCAAAGATCAGTGACCCCACCACAACTGAAAATTTGAAAAAAGATTAGGCAATGTAGAATGTCATTATTGATGTATTATTTTTCACCAGAATGGCAGCTTTACTCAAGGTCTTTTTGCTAGGTAGAATTAGGAGGGTTTGCTAATTATGCAAGAGGAGTTGAATTCGGGTTGTAGGAATATTCTCCATATGAATATTGGAAAAAGTATTGAATACGATTATCTATATGCCAATTATGAGAAAGGAGTTGAATTGGGTTATGGGAAGGATATTTTAGGGTTTGCGCTTGTGTTGCATGGGTCCCCGTACCGGGGGGTCCGGTACACGAACCAGTACTGGGTACTTGGGTACTTCAATGGTACGTCCCCAGCCGTGCCCAGCTGGTACCCAAATCCAATCTCACGTACCGGGTACTTCATGTATGAAAATAGGGTACTCGCGTGGATTTTGGTACGCCGTACCACGTGTTTGGGTACGCGATTGGGACAGTCGTTGGACAATTTATCTTAGCTCGTTGTTTGGGATGAGTCAATTTGCAAAGTTTGAAGTTCAAAATTTTAAAAATTAAATAATAAAACACTAAAGCACATGTTATGCGGGCCCTTGCCCCTTACCTAAACCTGCGCAACACTGCATTTCTTACTGCTAGTGCACTGTGCTCACTACTCCAGCGACGATATGACACAGGACCTTAGTGATGCTAATGACATTGATCCTAAGGCTGCTGATGACATGGCTTGAGGAAACCAAATCAACTATCTTGTTCATGTTCAATTTTTACTGTTTTGAACTTTCTTCTTCATGTCTAAAAATGCCTTTAGGCAAATTTTGGATGTAGTATGAAAATGAAGTTTGAACTCATGGTGTCATGGACATATAATATTTTATGTTGTTAATTATATTAATATAACTTCAGTCTTCCAGTTGATATCTACTATGAGTCTATGTCATATGATTTATCAAATTTACTATTTTATGTTTCAAATTTTCAATGCGGATGTTCATATGAATCATTGAATTTAGAAATATCAAATATGCATATATGATGTGAGTGTGAAATGATTTATTTTTATAAATTTTAACACACACACTCACTCACACACACACACACACACACACACACATATATATATATGTCTACAGTATCCTCGACGTACCGAAGTACCCTGTTTCAAAAAGTGGCATCCCCGTCCCCATCCCCGTCCCAGTACCCGTCCTCGTACCCACGTTTCCTGGCAACTTAGGTTTGCGCATAAGGCCATTTTATAGCCTCATATGGATGGATATCCTCCAACCAATTGCCATGTGTCACACTAGGAGGGTAATTCACTTGCTCAACACTGCTCTTCACTCTACTCTTCAGCCACCAAGACCTTGAACCACACCATCACTACTTGCTTGGAACAGTGACATTCAACTTGTACCTTCCATACATAAAAACTACTAATCATAGAAGTGCCCCAAAAAAGATTCTTTCCTGAAAAAGAAAAAAGCAACAAAGCGAGAAAGGCTGACATTGAAGGAAAAGAGCATCAGTCTAGGTTCTTGCGAAAAAAGCAAAAACACGAAAATAAGTCTCACTGGACTCACCTTTTTACAAGAAGCATGAATGTATGAATATAACTGTCATGTGGGCCCCCCAAATGTCAGGCTCCTAGAAGAAGTCAACTGCTATAAATTGCAATCTCGAACGTTACTATCTTGAGAAGGAACTCAAATCAATGTGTATGTCTAGATTATTGTACAATGGAAATAGCCTGATGGAATCTCGTTGGATCTTAACCCTCCAGTAGTGGAAGCACAATTGGGGGTTAACATTTCCATCAATGTAATGTCCCTTTTTAAGAAATTTTATTCAATGACCAATTTTTTCACTTTCCCCCTATTTTGACCTTAGACTAGTTTTGATGTCTAGGTCTCCAAATTGGCCCAAATGCTCTCAAATCTTCTGAGAAGGTATATGACTGATATTAAGACTTGAATATGATGTTCAGGGATGATTTATGACCTTCCAAAGACTTCTACAAATTTGCTTAATATTCTGGTCAAGGTAGGAGCTTTAACTAGCAAATTGGGGTTCCAATTCCCCCAAAGTAAATGCTGAAAATGGCTTCCCAAATTCTCCCAAGCCCACTTGAATTTCTGAACAGAGGCAGAGGATGTTTAACAGACATTATTAAGGTCTCATGTGCATCATTATTTAGTTTATGAAGGTTGTTATAACCCTCTCCCAAACAGCTACAAAATCACTAATTTGACCCTTGGAGAAATGGCACCAAATCTTATCCAAATGCAAATAAACCGAGTAAGATGACTTCAAATACTTAAGTGCTAGGTATGAAACTTGTAATACTCATCAATGATAGTTCATTCATCATAAATATATCAGAGAGACATTCTTCCATTCGAAATAATCAACATTACCATGGCATACATCAATATAGTGGGGAAATGGTCATGGTTTGCTCATTAATAGTCACTTTTACATACAACCCTTTGATATTTTGACCTAAGACTTTTTGAGAATGAAGAACATAGCATATTAAACTTATTACAATAAAAAATGGACCTTGAGAAGCTTGAAATCATCAGCATTCAATGGCATACACAAATATAGTGGGGAAATGGTCATTGTTTGCTCAATCACTTTTACATACAACCCTTTGATATTTCGACCTGAGACTTTCTAAGAATGAAGAACAAGGCATATTTAACTTATTACAATCATAAATGGATTAGGAGAAGCTCTCCCAAAGAGTACAATAGCTCACCCAAAGCGCAATCCGTCCATGAGCAAGAATATGCAAAAACTGAAAATGGTTGAGAGAAAGTGTTGCACTAGAAGGAACCACGAGTTGCCCTATAGCTTACACCTGCAAATACAAATTCCATTAAAGCTCCATGAAAGACCTGAGTGGCCTCTCCAAACACCAACTTGGATGGGAATCTTTCACCCTCGAAATTGGCTAAGGCAAGAAACTAGTCATCCACTAGTTCTCTCAATACACAATTGCAAATTTCTCAAATGATCAAAAGTCGCCTTCATTCTTTGTTCTTGACATTTATAAAGTTTCCAAGCTCTCTATGGGTTGAATTCCTTCCAAGAGATGCATTCCAACTCTAGTTGCGAAGAGATTCCAAAGAATGCCACTTGTACAACAATTCCTAGTCTCCCACTTCCACCAAATCACATGTGGAAGCATCTTAGTTGCCCTAACTCCCTTGAGCGCCCTCTTTGAGCTATTTTTAGCCCTGACATGTCATATATGTCAGATGTTAGCCTTCAGATCTGATTTGTGTCATAGGTGTCATAGCATCTTCATTATTGTTGTCATAGAGGAAATCTAGTCCAAGTGTCTCACTAGCTCCAAAATGCCTCTTCCTTTTCCATGGGAGTTACTCTTCCACTCCAACTCGACCTTAGTTGATTCATGCCAAGTATATTGACCTTCCAACTCATCCCAAGACCCTTGGACTTCTTATGGATTATAAATGACAAGAGGAGGATGCCATGTGGCATAGAAAATCTAGCTTGTGTGGGTCCCACATCCTCCATGTGTCTTCATGATCAATTGCCACTTTGATTTTCCTTTGTATTTATTTATTTAACTCATTTATTAAATATTTATGCCATTCTAATGTTCAAACATCATTTATGGTCCCCCTTATTCCAAATCCCAAAGCTTCCACCCCCAACCTAGGAAACTAGTAATTTCCCTCCTTTGCAATTATTTGACCCTTAGCATCAATTTGACAAACTCTCATGACTATGGAAAATGTGATTAGGCCATTGTGACCCAATGCAAAATTTGGGACAAGACAAATCCCCCCTTCCCAATGAAGAACCTGCTTTCTGTATGATTCTCTGAAGTTGCCACTGAGTTGCCCAACTTTGAGTCTTTGAGATTCCATGAAGATTTAGAGAGGAACCACCATGCTTGTTGCTGCACTAATCTGATTAAAATCACTTTATTAAGTGGGGAATCCATCTCCCATACTTCTTGTTTCCCAAAAAGTTTGAAATCAATGGGACTAAAAACTATCCCATGGGTCCCATTGCTTGTATTGCTCTCCAATAATTAAGAGTGCTCGCCAACCCATACCATTAGGAGAGAGAATTTGGGGATCGCATTTTCTTGTATGCATTCTTCCAAACATCATGAGTACATAATATATATCATCAAAGTACATAACAACATAATAAAAATGTACATCAAGGAGGTGCCTCATCAAAAAATCATGAAAGTGCTTATACCTCCTAGTAAGTATACCACCATTTGCCAAGTGCATACAAGCTTCAAGTGACCAATCAAATTTGCTCCAATGACATAGGGGAGGATCCCATGTCCTATAATGCTGCTCCAAAAGGATGTGATATGCATCAAAATATTCAGCCATATATTCTTTCATCCAAGAAGTGAATGAAGAATCTCCACTAAAATCTGTACCAAATAAGGAGCAAAGAAAACATGAAGAATTCAAGTGGATCAAAGAAGTCTGATCAATACACCCATGAATATGTATATCATCATGAAATAACAGAGGATTTTGCTGCCAATAATAATGTTCTTCAATCATATATCTCTTCACCCAAGTGTGGGATGAAGTTCCTCCAACATCAAATAGACTAGGCAAGGAGCAAGGAAAATCATGAGTCTCCAAGTGACTCAAGTGAACATCATAGGTGCACCCATGTACATGTGAAACATCATAAAGTAACAAAGGATGCTGCTGCAAATGTGAATAAGAATGTGCTCCAAGCATGTCATCATAAAAAGTAAATCTAGGAGTTCCATACTCCTCATGTGGCACCATCAAAAAGGACCCTTTCACCCATACTTCATTCAGACTAATGTTGCAAAACATGGAATTGTAGGATGTAGGAGAATGAAATAACTCACCCTAATGATCAAAAAGTGCAGAAGTTTCATCATGGGAAGGATCCATATGGGTAGTATCGTGCAGCTCCTTCAAAAGTGTGAAACTTTTGTCATAGATTGCTTCCAATGTAGAGGAATCATGCTCTTCTTTAAAAATTGGATAACCTTCATCAAGAGACAATTCAAGTTCCTCTTCCACCACATCAAGTGTTTGGATCTCTTCAAGTTCATCTTCAAACACATCAAGCACATTCAAATTTACACATTCCTCATGATCCACCATGTCATGAGAATCCTCCAAACAATCTACCATTTGACAATCTGAAACATAGGAGGAAAAACAAGTATCTTGCAACTTTTCAAGAAGTTGCTCATTTTGAATTGTGAGCTTATGATTATCCTCATTATTCTTCAAGTATGCATCATGTAACAATTCATTAAGCTCAAACAAATGGTTTCTATCAAAAAACAAAGACATGAAATTACCTTTGATGTGGCACATTGCTCTTTCAATCTTCTCCATGTCTTTCCTCCAATGAAGTAGCTCTCCAACAAGAATTTGACACTAATGCTTGAGTGTCATGGTGTATGATAAGGGCCTCTTGGATATCCCTTTCACTCATCTTCAAAGACCCTTCAATGAAGGATGGTTCATGAGACTGAACCTCCTCTTCTTCTTTCTACCTGATTTGATCAACTTCTTGAAGCTCAAGTGGTGATGGGGAAGTTGATCTTGGTTCTTCATTATCTGTCACAAGGTATTCATCTTCATGCTTATGAGAACTTTGTATTGCAGCAACATTTTCCAATCTGATATCTATGTCACCAACATAGAGTTGTGAGCACCCATCAGTAGGTACTCCTTCATAGTTCAAAGATCCATTCGTAGACTTTCTTTGATTTGCACAACCCCCATCAGCAAGGATTGTTTGGTTGTCTTCACTTTCCTCTTTATGTTCTTCTCTGGAATCACCTTTAGGTAATTGATGCTCCACTTCATGATTCTCTGTTTCTTCCTTTAATGGTGTATCTAGGCTCTTTTCACAAGTAGGCTGATTTTTTCTCATTTCATGCTCCTCCAAACTTGTGGATTGCTGATTGTCCCTTAATGAATTCACATTTGCATTATTGTTCCTATATCCATTCAACCAATCATCAAAGTCTTCAAAATTAATGGTATAATGTGTCCCTCCATGATGTAAACTTCTACTACCCCTTGCTGCCAGCTTACCCTTAAGTTAGCTAGCCATCAATTCGAATACTTGCATAATCTGCTTGGTTGTGTCATCACAATATGACTTAAGCTATTTCTTAAATCCATCTCTATCATCTATAACTTCAATAGGTTTCAAGACCATGCTCTGATACCACTGTAATGTCCCTTTTTAAGAAATTTTATTCAATGACCATTTTTTTCATTTTTTCCCCTATTTCAACCTTTGACAAGTTTTGATGTCTATGTTTCCAAATTGGCCCAAATGGTACCAAATCTTCTGAGAATGTATATGATTGATATTAAGACTTGAATATGATGTTCAGGGATGATTTATGACCCTCCAAAGACATCTGCAAACTTGTTTGATATTCTGGTCAAGGTAGGAGCTTTTACTAGCAAATTGGGGTTCCAATTCCCCAAAAGTAAATGCTAAAAATGGCTTCCCAAATGCTCCCAAACCCACTCGAATTTCTTAATAGAGGCAGAGGATGTTTAACGGGCATTATTAAGGTCTCATGTGCATCATTATTCAGTTTATGAAAGCCGTTATAACCCTCCCAAATAGCTACAAAATCACTAATTTGACCCTTGGGGAAATGGCACCAAATCTTCTCCAAATGCAAATAAGCTGAGTAAGATGACTTCACATACTTAAGTGTTGGATATGAAACTTGTATTACTCATCAACGACAATCCATTCATCATAAATATATCAAAGAAACATTCTTCCATTTGAAATAGTCAGCATTACCATGGCATACATCAATATATTGGGGAAATGGTCATGGTTTGCTCTGTTCTTTCTGAGAATGAAGAACAGAGCATATTAAGCTTATTACAATCAGAAATGGACCATGAGAAGCTCGAAATCATCAACATTCAATGGCATACGTCAATATAGTGGGGAAATGGTCATTGTTTGCTCATTAATAGTCACTTTCACATACAACTCTTTGATATTTCGACTTGAGACTTTCTAAGAATGAAGAACAAAGCATATTAAACTTATTACAATCAGAAATGGATCAGGAGAAGCTCTCCCAAAGAGTACAATAGCTCACCCAAAGCGCAATCCCTCCATGAATAAGAATATGCAATAAAAATTGGAAATGATTGAGAGAAAGTGCTGCACTAGAAGGAACCACGAGCTACCCTATAGTTTACACCTGCAAATACAAACTCCATTAAAGCTTCATGAAAGACCCGAGTGGCCTCTCCAAACACCAACTTGGATGGGAATCTTTCACCCTCGAAATTGGTTAAAGCAAGAAACTAGTCATCCACTAGCTCTCTAAATTCACAAATGCAAATTTCTCAAATGATCAAAAGTCGCCTTCATTCTTTGTTCTTGACATTTATAAAGTTTCCAAGCTCTCTATGGGTCGAATTCCTTCCAAGAGATGCATTCCAACTCTAGTTGGGAAGAGATTCCAAAGAATGCCACTTGTACAACAATTCCTAGTCTCCCACTTCCACCAAATCATAAGTGGAAGCATCTTAGCTGCCCTAACTCCCTTGAGCGCCCTCTTGGAGCTATTTTTAGCCCTGACATGTCATATATGTTAGATGTCAGCCTTCAGATCTGGTTTGTGTCATAGGTGCATAGCATCTTCATCATTGTTGTCATAGAGCTAGGGAATCTAGTCCAAGTGTCTCACTAGCTCCAAAATGCCTCTTCCTCTTCCATGGGAGTTACTCTTCCACTCGAATTCGACCTTAATTGATTCATGCCAAGTATATTGACCTTCTAATTCATCCCAAGACCCTTAGACTTCGTATGGATTATAAATGATAAGAGGAGGATGCCATGTGGCATAGAAAATCTAGCTTGTGTGGGTCCCACATCCTCCCTGTGTCTTCATGATCAATTGCCACTTTGATTTTCCTTTGTATTTATTTATTTAGCTCCTTTATTAAATATTTAGGCCATTCTAATGTTCAAACATCATTTGTTGTCCCCCTTATTCCAAATCCCAAAGCTTCCACTACCAACCTAGGAAACTAGTAATTCCCCTCCTTGGCAATTATTTGACCCTTAGCATCAATTTGACAAACTCTCATGAATATGGAAAAGGTGATTAGGCCATTGTGACCCAATGCAAAATTTGGGACATGACAATCAAGTCCTACACCTTTGTAGTATCTCTACATATATCAAAATAAGCCCATCAAGGTTCCTCCAACCCAGGCCATCATTAATTAAAACAATATTTCATAGTTGTTAATTTGAGAGTCCTTTGACTTTTATTAAGATGAGAAGGACATGACAAGTTTTACAAATGGAAAAGCAAATCAATATAACACTTATATTGTTGTCACTGGGTTAAAACTGCACATACCTTCAAGTGACCTTAACATGTTCAGTGGCGTTCGCAATCATAGCAAGACTACCCTTAACCATCAACTTGGTCAAACCTTGCCCCTGAATGAGCTTTGTGTCAAGCTCAAGACCATTCTCTTGCATTTTTGTAATCCTATCCAACCACCGCTTTTCCCCCGGGCCCTAACACTCCTAGTACGATAAGATAAGCCATTGGGTGGTGAAGATAAACCATATTTTATGCATTTCAAATATACTCTCATAACCACTTCAATGCTTGGACCAATGCATTGGCCTGCTTCTTCGTGGCAATGTACTTAAGCTCAAACGCTTTTAGTCATTTGCTCATAAAATCTATGGATTGCTCAACATCTTCACTATTCTTTTGAAACAACATGGTAATCAAGGCAAAATCAGTAGTAAAAGAAAAGGTTTCAAACTCTTTAATGTAGTCCAAACTTATCAATACCAACGCTTGGCACAAGCCTTGCTTTATATCATTAAATGCTTGCTTGGATTCATCGGTCCAAGTGATATCTTGCCCTTTCTTTAGCATATTTGAAATGAGATAAGTAATTTCAAAAAAGTTCAAAATAAACCTCAAAAAACTTATGTGCCCAAAAAATCACTAGACAACCTTCATGTTTCAAGGCAGTAGGATCTCTCTTTTAAAGCTTGGACTCTTGTTGGACCTACTTTGACCCCATCTTTAGATAGCAAGTGCACAAGCAACTAGTCTTCATGTTAAATTTTGGTAGCTCAGGGGTACTTGTTGTGTTGGTGCCTAGCATGCATAAGTGACCGAGCAAGTTCTCTCTTTAATAACGTGACTTTATTAAAGTGATTTTTATAAAGTTAAGTGGGTTTTTTATTATTTAATGAATAAAACTTAAAAGAGATTTTCATAAAAAGTTAGGTCACTTAAGTGATTTAAGTGATCTCAATGAGAGATTAAGTCATGATAATTAGATCATGAGAGGCAAGATTTAATCTTGCTCATCGAGATTTATGGTTAGGGAAGTTATTCTATAACGTGATTTAAAATTTCATTAAAGTTAGGTCACTTAAGTGATTTAAGTGATCTCAATGAGAGATTAAGTCATGATAATTAGATCATGAGTCAAGATTTAATCTTGCCCATCGAGATTTATGGTTAGGTAGTTGTTCATTAACGTGATTTAAAATGACAAATTAGAGAGAGAGAGGAGGCACTTGAGAGAGGAGAAAAGAAGAGCAAAAAGGAAGAGAGAGTTGGAGCAACAAGAGAGGGCATAATTTCCAAGGAGAGAGGGCACACAAACCAATATTTTTCAACATAAAAGACAGTTTGTATAGCAGGGTTTAAAGAGGTCGTACATCATTTATGAGGCTGACTGTACAACAAAGATAGAGACAGAAATCGAGGCAAGTTATTTGCACAAATTTCAAGGTGATTTACTAATGCATTAAATTTGTACAAGCTACACTTTAAGTCACCTCATTTAGCGATTTATCGCCTTGAAAATAAAAAATCGGCGAATTTATGAAGTAGGTGTTGCCGCCTTACACACACCTAGGTCATGTGGTAGAAATCTTCAAGCCACTCGGTGTGTCCTTGGGGGCAAGTCTCGAGTCAAGGCTGTCACCTTGTTCTTGACTCCTCCGTTTAGGCTCAACTCCTAACGAAGCCAAGGGGGGAAGACCCTATTAAGCTACTAAGGATAATTACTTAGTGTTGTGATGTTAAATTGAATGAGTTGCTTAGGAGTTTGCAATTTAACTGTAGATAATCAAAGATGGAAAGATATAAAAGATGAACACACGAAAGCACAATGCTGAGACACAATATATATATAGAACAGGAAAATAACCAGTGCCTTAGAATGGAGTCAAAAAATATAAACAATGTACTTGCATGTGCTTGCAGTGAGTGTTTTGCGATTGCCTCTTGGTATATTTTAAGTTAAAATTGAAATGTGAGTTGATTAAAATTAGGCTAAGGGGGGGCTCCAGATATACTCGAGAGTACTTGGAGTATGTCCAAAACTAAACCTTCACGGCTACCTGCAAGGAATATGTGGGCCGAAATGGAGTCTCTGGGGCTATTGTTTGTAACGCACCCGTTAGGGTGTGACAGAGATCGGCGCCCCGAGGTCACTTTTCAGAAGTTCCCGCTTCCTTTGGGTATTTTTCCACCATAAAGGTTTGATCTAGGTGTTGGACTTTCACCTGATGGTTTGTCAGTTGGGGAGAGTGAGTCCTAATTATACTAGTCACCCAAGTGCTTTTGATACAGCTTGACTAATCGGACGAACCGCAGCCAAGTGCAGAGCATACACACTGGAGTCTTGTCAATTTTAGTAAGTTTTAAACTGGGTGTTCTTGTTTAAAAGAAAACCCTCTAGGGACCTCTTTCGATCCAAGTGGATTTCAATCGGGGAATCGAGGAGGGGTTAATTTTATAATTGCTGATAAATAAATGATGAAAAATAAAACAGATATACGATTCTCGTTTTCTAATTAGTCCTACCACGAATCTCTTTCCCCTTTCGGGTCAATCGGGAAATCGTGGGGTAAGTATTACGATTACTTTGAAATGTAAGATATGGAGTATGGAATTAATAATGAAATATATTATACTACCCTGCAGATTAGATCAATACTAGTTTGAAAAGAAATGAGCAAAAAGTAACAAAAATGACACCGACGCAAATCCCCCCAAGGGGGATGGGGAATGGGCTCGAAAGAGCCTATTTAAAGAATAATTTTATTAACAGCGGTTACAATATCAGAGAACTGATATATCAGAAACTTCTTGGTCCTTATACAGGCTGAAACCAAGATCTTACAATTATGCAAAAAATTTAAGATTTTAGTGAAAAGGGAAACCCCTGGGGGGATTTGAACGCTCCTAAGGCCACTTCGGACAGCAGCTTCCTTTCTTTTATGTAAGACCTGCTAAAAGACAGCGAGCATGTTAGAATAACATATGCCCAAAAGCACTTTAAGAGTACCTTTGGATCAGCCTACCTTATCTAAAAAAAAATGAAGTTAAAACTAGCTAAACAGGCGAAAAAGGAACCAAGGAAAGCAAGCTTTCCTTGGGATCTTGGCTTGCTGTTTGTGCAGCCAATGAAATATGCACTGATATTGCAGAATATTGAATTTTATAACAGCGAAAGGAAATCTAATGCATGCGATCTACAAGTTTCTTTAAATTTCCATGCAAAAAGACGATTTCCCTAAAGCTAGATCTAGAATGCTTATGAAACTTTTTTAACTGCAAGATCTAGACTATAGGCTTTGATAACATAGATCTATGTTGGAATTACTGTTAATATGATAGATCTAAGCAAAATCAAAGCTACGAACAAAGTAACCGGGTAAAAATGTTGATTTTTTTATAGAAATGAGAAGAAGAGGAGAGAAGGTCGGATCGTTGCTTGAATGGAGCAAGCTGAAAGGAAGCCCTTTTGTGGAGTGCTGAGGGACAGAGTCTTGAGCTTATTGGATAGGAATGGAGTCAATCTAGATCCACACCTTCATCCAATCAAGAACCTGCAACTAAATAACACAAGCCTGCACACACCTCGTGAGATCTGGATATAGATGCAATGTAAAGCAGCAAAAATGAAATATTATGCAGAAATAACCTTATTTAAGCATATAACTGAAATTTTTGAGCATACATCATATGGATAAACAAGATCAAGTAATCTAACTTGCCTAGTTTACACCCTTACTTGATTCAACCGAATCCTTGAAGCCAGAGCATAGAAGCAGCACAGAATTTGGCAAGAACTTGCAACTACCACATCAGCAGCATAACACTGAGAATCCACACATACACATGCACTACACAGTATAGCCTCCAAAGCTTCTTTATTCACAAATGATGATCAAATACAGAGTTACAATGGCAAGCCCTTCAGTCCAGGTCTAACTAGCTTGGAAGAGGAGGCTGTGCCTGGATATATACAAAATACAAGACATCCAGCCCAGGGGGGGCACAAATCCCAAGGAGACACATCAAATCAGCTGAAGGAGAGTCCATCAATGCCTGATCTGTGTCTAGCTGAGCCAGATCTAAGTCTCATTGAGTGCAATTGTCAATCGAAGAGCTGATTTGACTGACACCTCAACCTGTTGACTGAAGCATCCACCAAAACTCATCCAGATGAGCCAAAACGTGTTGAGGAGAGAGGGAGGGCGAAATTCCCCATAAAGGATGCTAAAGATCAACTCTGGATCTGATTTGATCACCTCCTTCAGTCAAGGATTTGTCAGATCCAGTCAATCTGCTTCAGATCTGACTGATTTCAATCAAATCGGCTGAGAATCCACTGATCTATGATTTTGGATTTGCTCCATTATTCATCAATTTATTAATTAAAATAATCAATAATTGATTTTTGGGGCTTTCTGACCTGAGTGATGGAAAATCATTCAAAACTAAGAAATAGTGGGTCCATGGGTTTACATGGTGTTCTTAGCTTGAAAATGAGCACCTACATGACTGAAACTGATTATTTGGCCACTGTTATTACAAAATCAAATTTTCCAATTAAACTATTAAAAAATAGCCTATGTTTTGAAAAAATTAAATTTTAATAAAAAACACTGAAAAAACTAAAAAATTGAAAAATTGAAAAACACCTAGGGGGACTTAGACATGTTCATATGACTTGAAAATGATGTCTAGCATGTTTATACATTGACACATAGACTCTAATAACGTCAATAGGCCTAAATGCCAAGCCGACCACCCCAACTTTGGAGGTATGGAGTGAAAAACTCGGAAATTATCAGTCGTTTGTTCAACAACCAATAATAACTAAGGGAAAAAACACCCTGGGCTGATCGAATTGACAAATAAAGTATAAGAGACCGAGTCTTTTATAGACACTATCATGCTAGAACATTTATTACAATTCCCCCATGGGGTATGAACATGTGACATGATACAACAAGCACTTCCCAGAAGTACTTCCAAAGGTCTTTTGAAGTCCGAACAAGTTAACCCTGTCCGGTTCACCAGGCTCACTTGATAAAAAACCACTAAGTACAACTTAGGTGGTAACAGTAGGCAAACTAATTCGGTTAAAGTCAACAATTTTAATCATGCGGGTAAACCCTAGTCCCTACCAAAAATATCTCTGCAGCGTCTACTCCATGAGTGAAGCCGTCTATTTTGCTAGTGAAGTTATCGATTCTCATCCTGATCCGTGAGTGAAGACTGAACTGAAAATCGTGGAGGTTGTCGTCGTTCCTTGAGTCGCAGGCCATCGTCATTCCAAATCTATGGAGGATGTCGTTGTTCCAGAACTGCTGCTAAAACTTGAGGGCAACGTTTACTCCAGACTCCAATGACCAGTCGCTTGAGCACAAAGTCCTAACTTCAAAGCATAGTTTTAAAAATCGGCCGAACGGGTTTCAGAATCGACCGATTCACTGATTTAAGGGTTGATCAAGTCAAACCGGTGAGCAAATCGGATCGGTGATCGATTCGTAACCGAATCGACTGGTTTAGTACCGAACCAGTTTTCTCGGCCAATTCATGACAAAAATTGACCAATTTTTGTGAAGATCTGTGCACTCAAAAATCAAGGTATTTTTAATGTTTTTTTTTGTTTTTAAATTTTTTTCCTAACCTAAATTACCTAACCCAACCTATGACCTCTCTAATGACTACCCCTGACCCCCCCAACCTTCAATTCCATGTGTTGTTAACTTGTTGGCATCATGGAAGACTAGAACCTTGGAGAGTCAGCGACCAATGAACTCGGGAGTTAGAACACTAAACCGTGAAGTTTGAACATTGAACAAACTGTGGAACTGGATAGTGGAACTTGAGCAATGGATTGTGCAGTTGTCACTATTATGTAATTGATTATGTAGCATGTTATTTTTTGGACTCTACAGGCCATATACCCTAGGGCCTATAGGCCTCATGGATTATGTATTTTGTTCCAGTTCCAGTCTGCTAGATATGTATTGCGAAGTACACTTTGTGCCATTTTGAGATATTAACACTTATATGGTATATCCCTGAGTAGACTTTGGATATTTTGTCTCTAATGCTTTGAAATCATGGATTAAAATCTTGAAAATGATGTTTTTCATTAAAATTTAAATATTTTATGTATTTTTTAGTAAACCGATTCATTAAAATCAAATTGAGCGATTTATGACCGATTTTGATTTTGATTCAAAGTTGACCCTTGACCGATTCCGAGTCCGATTCCGATTTTTAAAACTATGCATCAAAGTTAGGAGTTCTGCTACAGTAGCAATCGCAGGATTGACTGCCAAATATATAAATATATTTAGATACTATAATATCAATATATTCATATACTTCGATATTATATTATATAAATATAATATATGGCAATAAACTCTTTATATCATAAAAGTTATTATAATATTTTAACTATATATATAAATAATGGCAAATTTTATAGACTATTTTTTCCAAGGCTATTTTTTTCAATTTCATTATTGTCGAATTTGAACACAAACTCGAACTAGGTGACTTAGGCTGTACTGTGCTTGTAGATCTTTGGCACTAAAATCGAGGCAGATTTGTTGTCTGTACAACATGTCTAGGCTGTACAGAAATCGAAGCATAGTTTTCTATAAGTGTCTGCACAAAAACCAAGGTTGTGTTGGAATGATTTGTGAGATAAGTAAAATGACTTTATTGACTAGAAATTATTGTTGTAACTCATTTATTTCTGTGAGCATTTAATAAATATTTTTTCTCTCTATTGGTTTTCCCTTCAGGGTTTTTCCAGGGGCATTCCCAAACATCTTATGTCCATTTATGTGTTTGGTTAATTGTTTATGTTGTGCATTTGAAGTAACGATTCAACGTGTTTTCATTTATGAGTTCCAATTTTGAATATACATTTATGAATCAACATTAAATTGCGAAATTAAACTCATTGAGATTGGAAACCGTGATTGGGTCATTAAAATTTATGCTTCAAACACATTGTTACCTCCCAAACCTACACTTCAAATGTTACATATTTCTTTAACAAAAATGCAACCTTAGAGGCACTTAGAAAGATTGCCCAATGTGACAACAAACAAAACTTTATCTGGCTTTAGGCCAATTCTTTTTGGCACAAGGGGGAAACCCTAGAAAGATTGCTTTTTATGTTTTCTAGGAATAACATGGACAATGCAATCCAAGAAAGGGGTAAGAGATGAAGAGACCTCAAATTTATTCCAATAGTACACTAATGGCAATTCTTGCAAAACCCCTAATAATCCATGAAAAGAATAAGAGATGAAGAAACCTCAACTTGAACTAATGCCCTTCTTCCAATCCTTCCAAAGATGTTCAAAAAGTACTTGGAGGGGAAATCCCTATCTTCCAAGCGCACCTTTAACAAATTAGAATGATCGCTCACCTCCAACAACTCTCCCATAAAATATTGTTTCATTAGAAGGCCTTAAAATCCTCCTAAGGTGAAGTGATCTCTTACTATTTTCATTTTGATGGGATCATTGCCTCTCGTCATCTTTATATTTCATGAAATCCTCTTAAAGCATGCATTTATACTTCATTCGATGGTTTGACCATGTCAAGAATGCCACATGCAGTCTTCTCATGCAAAGAGCTTTCCTCCAAATATTAGAAGATGCCTCAAAAAAAGTGGTTTTAATGCAAAGGCCTCCTCAAAGGTAAAACATGACTTGAAATATGTATAAGTGCATCGAATAATGTGACCTCAACCCCAATGGATCTAAAGGGTGAAATATGCCACCAAATATTTGAAACATGCCTTGAACAATGTGTCTCTACCCCAAAAGTCATCTTCAAAGGTGAAATAGACCTCCAAATGTGGAAAATCCTTTGTGAGGGTATTTCTCACCTTTCCTTCAGCATGCCCTAGCCACCTCCTTGAACTAGGAATTTAACATTAAGTGGGCCTTTGACTAGGAAAAGTGCAATTTTAGTGCCACACGGAACCCTTCCAAGAAAGGCATTTCCCCATGGCTCATCCCCTCCTTCAAGCCAATATTACCCTTTCACATCTTTGATCTTGCCCCAAATGATGAGTAGAATGATGTTCAAGCAATATAGAACAAGGTACATAGTGTCGTTGTTGTCGCCTAATTCGCACCTTGGGTAATGTGGTAGAAATCTTCAAGCCACTAAGTGCAACTTTGGGGGCAAGCTCGAGCCAAGTGTTGTCACCTGATGCTCAACTCCAAGCGAAGCCAACGGGGGTGGACCCTAATAAAATAAGTCTAAGGTTGTTTCTAACTATGAAAGCAGGAAACACAATTTTTCTAGGAGTTTTTAGAAGGAATGAAATTAGAAATTACCAATTATTGCAAGTAAGATTTACTTTAGCAACCCTCAGTTCAAATAGATACACAATATTCAAGACATATTGCGGAATTAACTTATGCAAAAAATAACAGAATAGATCAGTGCAACAATGAAAAGAGCGCTTTGCTAATGTGGGTTGCTAGTGTAGTCTCAATGAAAGTATTGCTATGTCTTGGTTGGTAAATTTTAGATTATTAGATGAATAATTAATGGAGTGGGTAAATTCTTGGTTGATTTTATTAATGTGGTAATTGTCTGGATTATTAGCAAGGAAGGGGATTCTCGATATACCACGAAAGCACAGGGAATATGTTCAGACTCACAAAGTGTGGAAGCACACGACGAAATGTGGGATGAATGGAGTCACGGGGGGATGTTCAACACTACACCAACAAGGATGTAGCCTAACGGGGCCCCATGGTCGCTTTTCAGTAGTTCTCGCTTCCTTTGTACAATTTCCCCACACGAAGCAAAACGCAACGCTGGATTTTCGTTGTTAGGGAGCTTTATTAAAAAATGAAACTAATTACTAGTCACCTAGATCCTTTTCTTATACAACCAATTGATCAGATGAAGCTGCAGTGGAAGTAGAGCATACGAGGATAAGGGCCTTGTTAATTTTAAGGATTTTTGAACGTAGTTGGTTTGATTAGAAAAAGCAAACCCAAGAATCTCTTTCCAGATCCACTACTCGGATAAGCCCTTTTCCATGGACCGTACTCGGAAAGCAAGGGGGTTTATTTTAAATTATAAAACAATAATGAAAAGATTATCTAATTAATTCCTCCCACAAATCTCTTTCCCCTTTACAGGATACTTAGGAGAGCGCGGGGTAAGTATTTCTTTTACTTTAATACCAAATAAAAAATAAACATGAAAAATCAAAAGAACTAGCTAAGAAACACAAATCACGAAAAAAGTGCATCGACGCGGACGACCCAAAGGGGATGAGTAGTGGGCTTTGATGAGCCTACTCGAAACCTTATTTTCTTTTTTATAATGATGAAAGAATGCACTTTGGTCCACAAATCCGGATCCCAAAGGCTTACAACAACTTGAAAAATTGAATTTTTTTGGAAAAGGGAGCTTTGTTAGTCCACTTTTGCTTCAAATTTTCGATTTTTCGGAAGAGCTTCCTCCTCTTTTTTCATAAAACCTGCAAAAACAGCAATGAAAAGAATGTGAAAGATACCCAAAGACACTTTAAGAGTGTCTTGGGAAAATCTACAAAAAAAGGTCTAGAAAATTCTAGGAAGCTTGCCTTCTTAGGATCTTTTGCTTGCCTTCTTGAAGAGATTGGCAAGTAAATCTTGAGCACTATATACCAATAAATGAAATGAAATCCCTTTAATCCTCTTAACCAAGTAATTTTGAATTTCAACTTTGAACTTGCGAAAAGAGAGCTAGATCTAAAGATTTAAAGAACTTTTAATTATTCAACGAGATCTAGAATTAGGAATATAAATCTAATTTAGATACTTCTTTGAAACGTAGATCTAAGCAAAGTAATTGTAACCACAGTAAACTTGAAATTTTTTTGGATCAAGAAGTGATAGAACCAAATGGAGCAAGAAATAGAAAAGGGATGATGACGCCTTCTTTGGTGAGAACAAAGGCATGATGCTTCTTCTTTAAAGTTACTGGAGAAGGGGGAGAGCCCACTATCTCTTTAGCGTGCTACCACCTTCCAGTGGCACCAAGAGATCTGCTGACCTAGATATCGATCCAATTCCTAGATCAGTAAAGATTGATGGTTCTCGACCCACGAGATGTCAGCGACAGCTTCGTACCAGACCTCCCTCCGAGAGGCGCTCAGGACCTTCCAGACCTCATCGACATCCCTCCAGAGGACGCTTTGCGCCCACCAGCTCCTATTCGGGACAACAGACACTATTGCACTTCCCTCAGTTTTCCTCTTTCAGCCTCGAATGTTAGGAGTACTAGACCTTCCTCGGTCGTTTTGACTCTCGCATCCTGTCCACCTAACTTCTTCGCCCCTGTGCAGGGTTACAGTGTTGAGACTGGGGCGAGAGCTCTCCCATGCTACAGCCTAGCTTGCTCTGTACACTTTTACTTCTTTTCTATTTTACTTCTTGTATTGTATTTCTTTTTAACGAAGATCGTTTGGTCCTTCCACATGCACGATTATCATTGTAACCGACAATCCCGTTGACCTACTTTGTGGTCATTAGTGAACATTAATAAAATTATCTTATCTTATCTTATCTAGCTTGGATTTCCTGTAATAAACACTCAACAACTGCAAATAGGATGAAAAGCACCTGTGTGAAATGATAAGAAGATAAGCAACATTATAGATCCATACAATAAATCATATAATACTTGGTAGTCTAATATATTTCACAATAAGAAGTAACCTAACAAGAATCACTTCCTATTTTTACTGAAATGTAAATTTTCTTATAAATACAAGTAATCCCAACAATTGCAAATATGAAAGAAAACTGATCTAGGTTACCTCAATGATTTACAAAGACAACATTAACCAAACATTCATGGATCCCACACCAAAATTGCCTCCAAATCCTTTTATTAACAATACTCAGAAAAATATTACAATGTATACAAACACAGGTTCAACTTTCCGATCCTAAACAATGGAGAAGTGACTTGCATAAATAGAAACTCTGACAGGGGGGTTTGCACCAAACAACTGAAGATGAGGTGGGCGTGAACTAAAGATGACTTGTCGTCTTGATTGGAGTTCACGAGCTAATTGTGGGATTGAGGGAGTTTAAGTGGACTGATGTCATGGAGGAGGCGCCACGTCCCATGAGGTAGGCGACCTCTTCCACCTACTAAGCCACCTCATCCCATCAATTCGCAAGTGTTAAAACCTCTTCACGCTAAATATGAAGTCGTACAACCCAAACATGATGTGAGCTCCAATATAACATATGGTTGATAACACATGTTTTATAAAGTGATGCTTATTTATACCAAGTAAACATATGGTATATCAACTTAAACCATATCCAAAGTTTATTTGTAATACATATGAAGGGGGGCCACACCTCCATGCTAGTGCAACATTCACTTGGTTGGCGATTTCCTCAAGGTTGACATCACCCCCTTATAACCATTCGTTTCCTCAAACCATAACCAAACTTTGAATGCTTTTAAGTGGATGGGGGTCGTATGACATGGGGGCCCACATGCCATGTCATTTCACATTTAAAAAAAAATGAATTTTGACTTATTCAATTTTTTACCTTAGTGCCAGATTGATGCACTTTTAGCATTTAAGTGTCGATTTGATGCTCTGTTAGCCAAATAATGCCTTTCGAGACTTTTTGATCACCTAGAATGTATGAAAAGTGGGTCCCAGGGTAAAGAGTGTGCTCTGAGTGTCAAAACAAGCATCTCCACACCAAATTTTGCCTCCAGATCAAGTTTTATTACATTTTGAAGTTTTTTAATTAAACCATTAAAAAATGACTTAAAAAACAAAAAAAACATAATTTTCTCGAAATCAGACGAAACTCTAGGGGGACCTAGCACATGTCCATGTGACTCAATATCAATGCTTAGCATGCTCATATACATTGACACGTGAACTTTAATAACCTCCTAAGGACTACCCATCAAGACAACCATTCCAGCTTTGGAGGAGCGATGAAAAACTTGAAAATTACACATCGCTTATTCAACATTGCATAATGGACAAGGGAAAAAATACCTTGGAATGTGTTACCAACTTTTTGTACCATAGTTGGGTTACCTGAGGAGCCGCTGGTTTACAAACATGTCGAATGTTTGATTCCAGTTTATCAATTGATCCGTCTTTATGTCTAGCCAATTTTTCATTTGAATAATTTTGACCATCGCCCCGCGGGGTTTGTAATAAAATGTGCTAGTAGGGTGTTTTGAGTGGTTCGGTCTCCTAAGACGTAGAATCTCAACTAAGGTATTCCAAGGAGTTTTTTTCCTTTGACAATTATGCTTTGCCTATAGCCGAGTATAATTGACGAGGTTTTCTCCCGCTTCCTCCAAAGCTGGATTGCCCAATTTTGAATTCTAGGCCTTGGGGGGTTATTAGAGCCCAACTAAGTGTATATAAACCTACTAGGCATTATTAAAATAGAGCATGGTCATGTCCTAAGTCAATACGACCATCAAAAAAAATTCCGAAATTTTTTTTATCGGACGCGTTAATTTTTTAATTATTTCCCTACGTTTTTTGATTAATTTTTTCATAAATTAAATGGAAAAATCCCATTTGCAATAAGTTAGTCATCCGGACCCCGTTTTCAGTGATTGAAGGCTCTAACCTTAAGCCAAAAATCATTCTTGATCGGCCAGCCAGTCAAATCCAACTTTCAGATCATCAATTGGACACATAATGCTCATTTTCTCAAAAAAGTCATTTTTGGGGAAAAAAATGATTATTTTGGAGAAAATTTAGAACTCTCCAAATTAATCCAAATTCAGTGAAATAAAAAGGCTAAATGACATCTCAATGGGCATTTATGATGATTGGAGTTATCATAACTCAGCTTCAGTCAGCATTCAGTGAGCAATAAAGATATATTCAATTAACGGACTTGTCATCTCCAGCTAAACTCCTGAATTGGATGAGATGGAGAGCACTCATTGGTTTGATGATTTGATCAAGGCAGGGACTGATGATTACACCGGCAGTGGCTCCTCCAGACCTAGCAGCAGCTCTCCCTTACCTAGCCCATGCCTCTCTTCAGCTGGTTCACGCCCCTCTTCATCCTCACGCCCATCTTCCTCATGAGGGCGTCATCCACACGTGTGGCTCCTTCTGTGGCTTATTTTCAGCGCCTACGGTTGGAGTGGGGGCGCCTTGCCTAGGTGGAGGCCTCCCCTCACTCTTAACTCTCCAGTTGCGGTCTGGAGCTCTCAGTTATTTGCCGAGCCGGTTAGGTCTGGTTTTCTAGTTTTAGGGTTTTGGGTTCTTCTTTCATTGTATAAATAGACGCTTCGTTAGCTCTATTGGGATGGAACTTTTGGGTTAAAGTTACTATGAGAAAATTGTATCAAGCATTTTTGCTTTGGCTTTGTTAATAAAGATATTCGACTTTGGAGGTCTATGGGCTTTTGATTGTGCTGGATTCCTCATGGTTGAGGTGATATTGTCTCTAACTCATCTCATTTAAATACTTGTATGTGATTAAATATTTTGCTAGCTCAAGAAGGCCATTGTTGGCACAGTAGAGAATAGCCATTTGTAGTTTCAATTTGGTTATATATGCAAAGTAAATCGATATTTTGATGGACATGAGTAGTAAGTAATACAAAATGTTGATCTTCATTTGATTTGCCTAACATACTAGCATATATTTTATCTCACTTCTTGTTTTAAGTTTTGATGTGATTCAGGCTTCACAGATTGTAAAAGGGTGTGAGCTCAGTTGCTTCTATCTCATGCTTCAAAACAACCAGTTGAATCTAACTTTTTTAATTGCAGGACCTACAGGGTTCGTCATCTTTTGCTTCAAAAAGAAAGCTGGGAATAACTCTCTCTTGTGTTCCATCCACAAGTTAATGTTCCTTTGGTTATCGGCTACTTAGGAAGCCCTAGTTTACTTCTTTCCATCCTTAGGTTTCCTTCCCATTGTCTTGTTTGGCTTGCCTTTCCTTCTTCTTCTTCGCTGCCCTCTTTTCACTTTAGTTTGCAGTCCCTTTTCTTCACTTTGGACAGCCCTCTAATGCCCTAGTTTTCACCCCTTTTTCTAGCTTTGGACAGCCCTCTCTTTCTTCTTTTTGGACAGCCCTCTTTAGACTGTTCGCTGCCCTTTTTTTTACTGTTTTACAGCCCTCTTTTTCACCTTTAGTACAGCCTTCTTTTTCACCTTTTCTCTCTCCCTTTTTTTGGTTTTTCTCCCCTCTCTTTCCTCTTCTTTCACCGCTGGTTTTTACCCTCTTTTTCGAGAATTTGGTTTCTAGTTTGTCTTTAAAGTTTTGATTAATGCATAACGTTTGAACTGTTTAAATCTCTTATTTGCAGGAGGAATCAAGAAAATCCCAAAGGCTAAAAACAAGCAAGTGAGCAAGCAAGAACAAAAAAAAGACAATTTTCCCTCTTCTTCCATCCCTTTCTTTCCCTGTTTTTCCAGGAAAAGGCAAAGAACAAGTCATAAAAAATTGTAAAATTAATAAAAAGCAAGTGGGATTACGGCTCCCACACCCTTCCCCCATTTGGGGGAAGCCTGTATCGTCTCACTGTCGTGCTTTTTATTTTTTGTTTAAATTGCTAATGGTAGAATAGGGTAGGATAATTGCATAATCATAATCAAGTAGTGCATGTTTTGATTAATTTATTGTCCATAGAAAATGAGTTAAAAGTTGTGTTTTGATTGTTTAATTCAATATTGCATAAGTTCTTGATGTATACTTACCCCCTTGCTTTCCCGATTAGGGCCCTAAAAAGCCTGAAAAAGACTCTTGGGTAGTTAGATTTTTATTGTTTTAATTTCTTTTATTCAAGTTTAACGAATTAAGTAAGACTCTTGAACTTGCAGTAACACAAGTCAAGAGCACTCTATTGGAGAGCATTCATTGACTACATACCCCTCCATTAAGCATCTTAGATTAGCTAAGTCTCTTGAACCACTATCATAAGACGGGGTCAAGAGCGCTCTCTGTCAAAGGGTCTTAATTAACTGATTTAATAAAACTTGCAACACACACCCCTTAATTAATTAACCTCGTTCTCTCCTTGCCGGAGTATGCTCTAACCGATCTCAGATCGGAGTACCGAGAAACGACACTAGATCTTTAATCTTGCAAGAATAACTAAATAAAATTTAACACCCTGTAACCAACGCACCGGTGTTGTAGGGAATTTTCCAAAGTACTTCCTAGTAGAGGCACTGAAATCCCGCTGTCTAAGCTTCTCAGCTAGCTGGTCAATCTTCGCGATACCAGCCTGGGATACTGGGCAGGCCCGACATGTCTTCAACAGAGTGAACTTAGAATATTCTCTCGGCTTTCGACAAACCTTCGTTGACACCTTAATCAAGAGCACATAAAATCCTTAAAACCTACCAAGAGCACTCGCATAATCTAATATTCACTAGTTTGATTTCTAGACTTATTATTTTCTTTGCGCATTTCAGTATCATTGACTCCATAAGGCACTGGTCCTTGATTAAATCTGCATAATTATCTTATTTTGATCAATTGTCCGTGGTTTATTATAATTTCCATCTCTTAATGCTTAATTAAAGTCTAGAATTTTTACTTATCTTTTTAATCTCTTGCTAGCAACGCAGATTGCTTTTGATTATGCGTCATACTCAAAATAAGTAAACATCTTTAATCATAACAACTCCTAAATAACACCCATCTGCATCCATAACTAATTAAAATACTTTAACCACATTGAGCCTTAGAAAACTCTTTGTTAGGGACTACCCCCCTTGGCTTTGTTAGGAGTTAGCCTAAACAAAGGAGCTAGGAGTAGGTGATAGTACCTAGCTCTGTGCTTGCCCCCAAGGTCATACCTCTCCCACTTTCCTAAGTGAGGAGACAACTTTCATTAGATTTCTGCTGCTGGTGTGCAATCGGCGGACAAGATCTTTTGGCGCTGTTGCCGGGGACAAATCTTTTTGTTCCTGGATGACCTTTGTTTCTTTTAGTTTTTTACCTTTTTCCCCTTTTTTGGTAGATTTTTAGTCCAATCACTCTCCGAAATTAGACTTAAGTCCACCTGGCGACTCCACTGTCAGTTAACACCTCAAGGTATTCTACTAGAAGAAATTCTGAAGGTTTGTTCGATTTCATCCCTGACCCTGAAAAAGTCTATAGGAGGAGATTGAACAAACTAGCTTCTCGTATGATCCTTGCAGAACTTGGACCTGAGTCTGTTTCAGACATCCACCTTTTATTTCCAGAAAACTTAGAAAATTTGCAAAACAATAACTGTTTCCTTGACACAATGGGTGAGTTCTTTACTCAACTCAAATTTACTCAGATAGCAGGTCAACCTCATGACATTCCTGAAAAGGCTATCGACAAACTTATGACCTATAATGGCACTGATGCCTCTGTCTCTGCTGAGCAACATAGTAGAAATTTCTCCAGGCACTGCGGTTCTTATGTTAGGGGTGTTGATAAAAATGAAGATGTATACATGACCTTGTTTGCTTTGTCTTTGGATGGCAAGGTTGGCAACTGGTATGATAATTTTCCAAACAATTCTTTTGCCACCATAGCGGATTTCAAGACTGCTTTCCTTGGAAAGTTTGGCAGTAAAAAGGAACCTAGGCATCTAGTAGCAGCTTTGACTAGCATGAAGAAATCCTCATCTTCCTTACTGTTAGATGAGCTATCCTGCACATAACTTCTCTCCTCCTGAATGAAGTTATCCCAAAAACGGTCGCAAGAGGGCATGTTTTCTCTGTCTACAATGGCCTCCATGAAAATAGCCCATGGCTTTGCCACGCCATTCAAAGTTGTCCGCACTAGCTCACTACCCTCGACCTTCTCCCCAACTGCCCCAAGCTCATCCCAAACTTGAGTGGTCCTAATAAGGTAAGATGCAACATTTTCGGATGTAGCCATCCTGATGCTCTTTAAGTATATTTCCTAAGTTTCCAAGTAAGGTGAGGGTGATGAAGTGAATGTGATGTTAGGAAGAGGTGTTCGTAAATCAATTATCATAGGAAGGTGTTTGAGTTCTAGGTCTACCTTTAGCTTTCAAGAGGTAGGGGTAAATGATTTTTCTTCCTTATGTGTGCCATGGAGTTGAATAATTTTCTTCTTGAATTATTCTTTCGTTGCGTTATTTTTTACAATCCCTTTTTATTCTTTTCTTTTCTTGAGCACAAGTCCTTTTCATTGGATTTGGCTTTGATAAGTTGGGACACAAGGATCATGGCTTTTTGCAAGGGATCATAGCTCACATTTATCATTTGATTTCATTTCCCTTAGAGTGCTTTGACTCTTTCAACTAGGGTACCATATATAGGAATAGTATGTAGAGACCTTGGAACATGACATGATAAGCAAATTGCAAAAGGTGGACACAATGGAAAGGGGTGAAATGGCTAGTGATATTATAGAATATGAAAAATGGCTATGTGAAATGTTGTGAATGGCATGAAATGAGGGTCACACTTACTTAGATCCCTAGGGATACACATGATTCAAAAGTTTACACACTTAATCTGGGGAAGAATTGTAACCACGCCATAATGCATCCTTAGCTATGAGACAACCATCTAAGAGACATGAATCATTATAGATTAGCATTGACACCCTATGGTCATGTCCACACATAACAAAGCATTAACCATAAGTCAACTATAGAGCATATGTCATAACACTGGTGCAAATTGTATGCCCCCATCAATCTCTGGCACATGGCACATATCATGGTGAACTGAGCAAATCGGAAGTGTCTATGTCAAATATCCATGGGTAAATGATAAATCTCATCTATGGAACTGCTAGATGTGATAGAATACCACATAGGAAATAATGATCAAGTTGCCCCATACATGTCAAGGGGTAACAAAATTCAAGGGGTTGGCCCTTCCACTCAAGCAAATACTGTGACCTGCCTCAACATGTGTGCACCAAGGTGAGCGCTCCCTGTAGGGGTTAATATTCATGTTTAATAAAGTGTAATAGGTGCCAAACACCCCCAAATCCCCTGGGGTTCCCACATAAAGAAGCTCCAACAAAACACCAAGCCGCTCAAATAGAAGCAACATCTTCAAAACAAGAAAGGTGTGTATCCCCAGTACATCAAAAACTCCATGGATACCATGATGTGAATCCTGTCTTCTGATGAAAATCACAAGAGTTACCCACATGCAATATGAGGGGTATCAAGGCCCACAAGCAATTCTTCATGCACATCTGTGTTACATATTTGACACTTGGCAGTGAGCAGTTACATTAGCTGCTGCTTGAGAAAAAAGTTTTGCTTCAAGAACATCAGACAATGAAACAAACAGCAGCAAACTGCAAGACAAATATAAGGCCAAAGGATACTCATATAAGATTCAAACAACATGCATACTGCATAGTAGAGGTTGTTCAAATAAACAATGAATAGCAATAGGAATGAGGAGGCAATGAGAGGAAACAATAATGATGGGGTTATCAACAATGCATTTCAAATGCTGAAATTGAAACAAATCATATATTAGACTCTTATACTGTCTGATATGGAACAGCTTCTACTTATCTTCAAAGGAACAACTAAATATTTACAAGCACATAAAATATTTTCCACCATCAGAAGCTATATCAATGCTTATAATGCGACAACTTATGCTTGGGTCTCCATAAATGCGATAACTGTGCCCAACACAAGGTCAACTAACAATCATCAATAAATAGATGTGTTTTGATAAAATCCGCTTCAACTTTAATTATGGGAAGCAAATGAAAATCTACATATATCTAATTCTAAGATCAGTTCCACTCCCAAACTACTTTGAACATGACTAAGCCTTGGAACAAGAAAGAAAATGGAATTTAAAAAAAAGAAGCATCTGACATTTATGTAACCATTGAGGCAATAAACAAAATCAATACCTTTGGTGTAACAATATGTTGAGACCGGCTTTTGGCAGTGTCAAAAGAATGAGACGCAATAGCAGCTATTGAACCTGAAATTCCAGCTGATATACTAAGCTGTAGAGGAGATAATGGACCAATTTCTTCAACTGACCTGCATCGTCAAACAATCCTCAATTCAGTCTGTAGAACAAGTTTCACTTGCCATTGGAAGGAACAGTTACCTTAAACACATTAGAATGTATTCAAATGATTAAAGGTTTCTAGAAATATCTTAGCTGTATCACAATTGTCATATTACCACCAAATTACAAAAATGCATATCAATATATTCAAATAACTAGATGCAATCAACTTGTTACCCCCTGAGAATGTTGGGCTCATTTTGCATATTCACGGGCTTTCCTCTCTCACCAGCATAGCTGAAGATGTTAGGTGTTCAGTGATAGTTATAGGTTGCACGGAAAGACTTGGAGGTTATGCACATTGCCTGAACACAATTCATCATCTGGAGCAAGGACAAAGGTGTGGGAAGTGTTGATGGCTTGATGGAGTCTTTTTTGGAAACATATTTCAGCATGAGGTTCTATTTGGGCACACTTGAAACATTTGGTTTACATAGCTTACATCATTTTTGTTGCTTCATTGACGAAAAGCCGTGTCCCTAGGTTGAAGCTAAATCCTAGGACGGTGTGGATGGAGGATGTGAACAAAGCAATCCCTTAAAGATGAACACCTGTTAACCCCTAGATTTGCTCCATAGCAATCTGGATGGGTTAAGGGCCAACACATTCCATTAATCTGGTATTTAGACAAGCATCTACAGAGATAGTTTGTTAGAGCCAAAGTTGGTTCCCATTGAGTTCAAGTATATGTAGTTTGTTAGAGCCAAAGTTGGTCCCCATTGAGTTCAAGTATATGATTGGTACATTGATGTTTCCTTGGTACAACGACATATATCCATATATTTCACAAGTTTCATTAGTTTTGAGAATATTCCTATTTTTTAGGAAGTTTTCCTAATTTTTAGGAAACAGGGTTTGAAGGTCCACATCACAGAGATGATCACATTTTCACATCTTTGCAAGCTCAGGATTCCAATGAGACTTTCTTGGGCAACATAAAAGATACTTCATTTTCACAGTTATGGCTTTGACTTGCATGGCGTTGCATGGCACATGCACGGACATGCATCATTTTGTATGGCAGCTTCAAGTGCATGCATGAACATGCAAAGCTTTGAGGAGAAAGTGGTCGCTAACTACAATGCATGCATGGATCACAATCTTCAAGAGTGTGTGCCTGGATTTACTTCAATTAGACAGGGCGCATGCATGGACCACTGGAGCTATTGGAGCGCATGCACGAGTCTCTTGAGTGATCCAAGGCACATGCATGGACGACTGGAGCTATTGGAGTGCATGCATGAGTCACTTGAGTGATATAGGGCACACACATGGATAGCATGAGTGAGTTGGCATCAGTATGAGTAAAACCAGGGCTTGGATCAAATTAACTAATGCACCGCCTTAGTAGACTAGAGTGAGGAGGACTTCACTTCAGTACGCATGGTTTTCATTCACTTCATCGGAGTTTAACTCGGAGGATCACCCTCTTTGCATGACAAGTGCACCTATCTCTCTCTGACCTAATACACCCTGCCTCTTCACCTAAAACATTCTTCATCCTTTAAAAGGAGGAGGTGTATAAGCATTTGAGGTCAGATCTTTTTCAGCAAGAGCTCATTCTCTTCTGCTATTTGTTCTCTTCTTTCTAGCTTCCATACTCTTGTGCATGGTACCGGTTTTGTATGTCTTTTTGGCGCAATCAACCTTTTGGTCATACTGAATAAAGTTTTGTTATGATTATCTTAAGTTCTCAAAGCTTGTTGGTATGTTGATGATTTAATGTGCAAATGCATGGAAGTTCTTAGCCTTTTACTTGGGCAAATCTACCATTTAGAAGTGCTTTTCTATCTTTATTTTTTGTTTTCTATTGAGCTAACATTGAAAGGGATCACACGCCGGGATCACACGCCATCATTTTACATTGCTTTACAAGGTCTTTTTGGCTGCTTAATAGCAAGCCAAAACACTCTTTCCTCGCTGTTCGTTGTCTATTATTGCAGATTACAGGTTTCAGGACAGCTTGTAAAGACTTAGGGACACTGAGCTAACATTGAAAGGGATCACACACCATCATTTTACATTGCTTTACAAGGTCTTTTTGGCTGCTTAATAGCAGTCCAAAACACTATTTCCTCGCTGTTCGTTGTCTTTTATTGCAGATTACAGGTTTTAGGACAGCTTGTGAAGACTTAGGGACACCCCCTTGAAGCTAGCAAGCACCAGCCTAAACAGAGAGGAGATTTTTCGGTGATAGTTTGGGCATTTTCTCCTATTACTTACCTGATCTTAGCTGTTGATTTTTACACTTATTTTCATTCATTTGGTGCAACAAATCATGCTAAGAAATTGGTGTCGTTGTTGGGGATCATCCTCAGTTCTCGACTTTCATGACGACATTGGTGAGATTTACTTTATTTGCTTTATATTTTTTCATCTCACCTGGCAACTCCACTTTTGAAGGGTCTTATCAGGTTGGAAAATCATAAGGACTTTATGATTTGACCATAGAGATCTTCTTAAATTTCGAAACCTAAAATCATATTTCAGAACACGAGGGTAGACTGCTTGAGCCTCCCCCGGCGACTCCACAGAGGAAATAATCATGATTGATCATGCGTGTTGAGTACATAAAATGGATGCGGGATAATGAAGCCTTCATGGTGGAGTTATCTTGCATTAAGAAAAGGAAAGATGAAACTATACTTGCTCTCCATGGTCGTTTTACCCACACATTGAATAAGATTCATCCATCATTCAAAAACGATATTGTATTGGATTATGTCTTTGCTTTTGAACCAGAATTTCGTTCCCTCTTATGGAATGAGCAACAACCAAGTATATGGCAAGATTTTTGCATTTCCCTAAGAATAGAGGAATCCCTTACTACTAAGTAGGAACAAAATAATGGAATTTGTGCATGTAATGAACTACTGGACAATGACTCTTGGATGATTCCAAACCAGCTGTTGCACTTTTTGAACCACATGCAGAATTCTATGAAGATGAAGATGAAGATGAGGAGTCGAGTTTACAAATGGATTTGTTGGTTCTTCCCAATGATAAAGTTCAGAATGACGAGGACCAAATCATCCTTGCTTATTTTATTCTTTAGGAAAATCCTCTAGTAGATCATTGTTTGGATATCAGGGTCAGTCGTGATCCAATTGAGTCATGGATGATGGAGGTGTTTCAAGAAGCAGATTTGAAAAGTTTTGGCTTTTCTGTTTTCTTCTTGATTACAAATGAGGAAACATGTCCCAAGTTTCAATTAAAAGATGCACTAAGTGCATATTTTTGTCTTCGAAGACTGCATGATTGGTTGCACCGAAGGGTTGACTATGTTGATTTTTCCCACATCAATGAGTCCCTAAATGCATGGTTACATTGGTCATTTGGGTATATTGATTGATCATGTTGATTGTGACAAACACTCAGAAATAAGGGTCACCGCGTCAATATAGAGAAAAAAGAAAAAGAAAAAGGAGGAAGAATTTCAAACACATTTTCTAGGTTTTGCATAGTAGTTTGATAATACCATTTCCAGATTTCAGTTTGCTGGTTTTTCATGATTTTGGACAATAATTAGAGTATTAATTTGCTGATTTTTTCTGTTCTTACAATTCCTAATTCAGACCTAGATAGGGGTTGTTGATTTCCCATGTTTATATCAACATTTTAGCTTTGTTTTCCTTGCTTTACAAGTGCCTTAATGAGGCTGGTCTGTTTTTTTGGGTCACTTTGCATTGATGTTATTGTTGTCCATTGCAGATATTGAGTCAGGCTTTTGTACCTTCAAGAGTATTTTCTACGTATGCCTAGGTCAAGTTTGGATGAGAATGGTTTTCCTTTGTGAAATATCGAGTCGGTTAGGATGGGTAGAGTTGACAAGACAGTAGGGGGTGTCTTGAGTTATCTTATTGTTTTCTCTCTTCAGTCTCTTCATTTGAGTCATGTTTCCTAAGTTAGCTCCTCATCTAGCATTAAGGATATGGCACCACACCATTATACTATCTATGTTTTTCTCTATGCTATGGGAAGAGCTTCTTCATTGTTTTCCTCTTAGCAAGTGATTCCTCATTGACCCCAACACACTATTTGGGGAGTTGCCCAAGTGTTGGAGCACCTTGATGGTTGTTAGTCTCATTGGTGACCATCTCGCACTTGGCAGGGATGATCATTATTGGGTGATCCTTTTTAGTGTTCAACTTCAACACAACTTTGACATTGATAGGTTGTGCTCGTACCTTGGAACCTATTTTCCTTATTGATGGGCATCCTTGTGCCTAGAAGGTGTTTACATTATTGACATTCGATCAGGTGATTTTCCCTTGCATGTCGACTTTAGTTCATTTTTCTAGCAAGGGGAATCCTACTTAGTTGCAGGTTGCAGGTTGCGATTAAAGATGGACATTATTGTATGACTTTGTTCTTTTCATTTCTTGATTAGCAGAGAGTCACAGATTTTTGACTCCGTAGCCCATGGTATATGCATCATTATTTTACAGGCCAAAGATACAAAGATTCATAGGATTCTCGGCATCCCGTCGGCTCGTCCCCCTGAGTCCCTATTGTGAACCCCTAGATTTGCTCCATAGCAATCTGGATGGGTTAAGGGCCAACAAATTCCATTAAGCTGGTATTTAGACCAATGTTCCCCAAAGGTTCCGAGACGACAAGACGCGGGAAAGGGGAGACGCACATTCGGTACGCGTGGAGACCACCCCAAAAATTTAAGGAAATTCAAGGGGAATGGGGAGACACCGGGGTCATAAAAATTCTAAAAATATAATTCCCAACAATAACAATTCATCCCATGCAAATTAGTAAATTACTAAATACCACATTCATCATTGTGCAATCATGCAATGTAAATAAGAATCTGATAAATTAATAATGCAAACACATTACACAATTCATCACGATTTGGAGATTCGCTGGAGTTTTGGAGTTTCGTGCGAGACGCCTAGAAGGTTCGTCGAAGTTTCGGAGTTACGTAAATCTTGCAAAAGCAATAGAAGAGGAGAGCAATCGCGCTAGCTACAAAGGATCTGATACCATGTGAAAATTAAGCCCAAGTTTAGATCAACTGAACTCACAAAATTGCTTGTAAAGCATGCATAGATTCACTCAAATTGGACACTGTATATGGTGCCTAACACAAACTTCTATTGAATAAGTTTGCATCAACCAACCTCATGAAGTCATAGGTTGTCCAAATATATAATTACATCAGAGATTCGAATCCATAAGGAGTCAATTCGAATCAGCACAAAAGCAAGCTTACTAAAAAGTCAAAATCCCCCCTAGGTGCATAAAACACTTTCCTAATCTGTCAAGAAGGTCACGAATGGGTTGAATGAAGTGTATTAGCTGATAAGCGAAGGAAAGTGGATAAACTCATGCTTTTGGAAGAGAAAACGATGGAGAGGATGAGTTGCACAAAAGACAAGGCAGTTGCATTAAGACTGGCTTTACCTTTTGCCTTAAAAGCTGCTGAAAAGCAGTCTAATTCTGGATAAGGAAGGAATGCGCACTTACTAAATTGGGCAGTCTGATGGGTTGTCAGAATCTTATCCAGAATCTTTCCAAGGTGCTCCTGTAGGCAGTTTAGAAAAGTTTGACCATGTGGTGCAAGTGGATGCCAACTAGCTAGTGTAGGACCTAGGAATTTAACTAAAATGATTAAATATTATATCCTAAGTATGGGAATAGGTTTTGATTATTTTAACACAATGATGTAGTCGACATTGGACAATAGAGGTTTGAATGTACCAAATCAAGCGTCCTTGCTGTCGTTACTTGGAAAAGTAGTCTTGACATACTTGCCAAGCGTGCACCCCTTGCACACATCATTGTGCTCTATGTTAAACTCTGGCACACCTGTCACAATCTCCCTCAAAATCCTCAATGCTAGATGATGTAGGTGGCCCATCCTCATATTTCACAACTCACACAAGTCACAACCATCACTGTTGTTGCTATGTGTGAAGGCATGATAACGCTGAAAGTTGAGCTTGTATAGCTTCCCTCTACGAGCTCCTATCCTCACTGTTGTAGTATCACTGGATCCCTTAGGATGAACAAGTACATTCCCATCTCGGAATAGTACCCACAACCCTCTATCGTCTATGGTGGAAATTGATATCAAGTTCTTCTTCAACCTTGGGGCATACAAGACATCCCTCACTGTCATGGACTCTCCAAACTCCCTCTGAAAGGTGACTGTCCCTCATCCAACTGCCCTGATTGAAGTGTTGTCTCCCAATACAACCTCGAGATCTAACTCACTCTTGGTAAGATCTGTAAAGTACCCTCAAACACCTCTCATGTGGTTGGAGGCCCCACTATTTATATACCAAACATCGGTAGTAGATGCACTTAATGAATGACAAGAAATCAGGGACAATTCCTTGTCAAGCTTATCTTGGAATGCTCATCCACATCTGCTAAAGTACAAGAGTTACAAGTAATCAGGGAGAATTCCTTGTCAAACTTCTAAGCAAACTCATCAACCTGGGTTGATGCCGTAGTTTGCTACTTCTTCTTCTTCTTGGAACACACTACTGCATAGTGCCCCATCTTGGTGTAGGCAAAACATTTTACCTAACTCATGTCCTCCTTCTGATGACCCTACTTTGCCCCACCCTTGGGACCTTTCTTGGGTTTCTTCTTGCCTTTCGCTACAAGTGCTACATCCTCGTCATCATGAACAATAGAAGAGCTACCTGGGACATATCCTCTCCAGGTCTCTTCTTGTATGAAATCATCCCAGAGATGATCCCATTGGGGAAGATTTTCCCTAGTAACAATAGCTTCCACGAGCACTGCCCATGGCTTGGTCACGCCATTCAGGATTGTTCGCACAAGGACATTCTCCTCAATCTTCTCCCCAATTGCCCCTAAGTCATCTCTTACTTGAGTGATATGGGTAAGATAAGTGGACACGTTCTCAGATCTGATCATCTTGATGCCCTTCAATTTCTCTCTTAGTACCATCTTTGGATTCTCATTGGAACTCTAATATAGATTGGTTAAGGCATCCCGCATTTGATAAGTGTTGTCTTTACCAGACACATGCCGGATAACATGGTCTTTAATGGACATAGATTTCTTAGACAATGTGACCATTGAAAAACCCTTGTGGGAAAACCAATGAGAGATAGAATAGATTTTATTATCTCAAGCAATTACAATGAGGTACAATAGTATAGATCCAACACAAACTTATCTCTAAGCCAATGGCTCTGATGCTCAAGCCAGATCTCTGCTGGATGACTAGGAAATGCGCCACTATTTGAATTTGCTATTAGAAATGTGCCCCCTCTCTATCTAATCAATCTCTAATCTCATTGCTGATGAATCCAATCTCTCTCAGAACCAGTCTCAACCTCCAATGAATCCTGCTTCAGCCTAAGAAGAAGTGTGCTCAATCTCTTCTCAGACCTGTGTCCTTCCTATGCTAGAGAATGCGCCCTCTCTTCTCATGAACGGACTCACCCTTTTCATGCAAATCAGTCGCCCTCTCTGTAGATGAACCCATTACAACACAATGCGCCCCCTTTTTCCATCTCAACCCTATTTTATTGTTCACTGCCTTTTAGGTTTTCAAATATCTAATTTGATTTTCATGCAAAAGTTACACTTCCGCATTAAAAATATGCATGCATGCTTTTTCCCACATGAAACCTCAAAAAAAGAGTTTTGCTTCTACATGAAGCAAGGTTAAGGGTTCTGTTATCATAGATATGTTGTAGCTGGACTACTATGACGCAGCATACAAATTTTCTCTTTTTCCTCTGAGCCATACATATTGATAGGGATACAGTATGGATCATCATTATAGCATAAGCCAATTAGAGCCTTTATTCAGCAGCAGATGCAGAGTATTTCCTTGCCAGGATTGAGATCTACTTGTCCTTCAAGATGACTTCAATGGTGACTTAGTTCATTCGAGCAGAGCAACAGAGATGGTACACAATTCATAGATGGGAATATTAGTTAGAGACATGTATATGGTGAGATCAGGTATATTGCTTCTTGGTAGGATTTTGCTCTCTGATGTGTACTAACACTTTTAACTTGTTAGGCTATGATGATTATGGTGACCTATGCTCATATTATATGTTCCACTAATGATTAACTTGTGTTGAGACTGATTGGAGAATATGATGTTGAAGACCATTGCTTATGCCATGCTTTACAACTTTTAAACTTTAGTGCTATGCCGGTTTCATGTATCAATTGTCCTCGTCCATCCAATTTCATATGTGATTGATTATTCCCATGACTTATGATTGATTGAGACCTATGATATTGAAGATCATCTTCCCCACTTTGACCCCTATGCATGATGGATCCCATGTTGTTTTGTGTCTCATCTTTGAGTTGTGCAACAAAACTTGTCGACGCCTTGATCCTTCTGGGCTATAGGAGAACCCGCTAGTGTTGGGTCCTAAGTTTAGGTGAGTTGGGTTTTGAAGCCTTAACCTCTTTGGTCAGTTGCCCCCAAAGTTTGGTCCTGACTACGGTCCATTTTCAGTATCTCACTTTCAATTTGGGTACTTTGACCAGGTCAACCCAGTTGAACAAGTTAAACACGGTTCCCAAGGTAGTGACTACAAAAATTGGCAATGCTTATATTTGCTCCAGACATGCCCAAGACCAATACCGCAGTATTTGTTTTCATTGGATGGTCATAGTTATTGAATTCCAGAGTTTATTATTATTTTTTATTGACTCTGGCCATTATTTTTATTGTGAGATGATAATATTTTTGGCATTTCAGTGCATTAGCAGGTATGAGTAGTCACAAGTACCATTCTACCATGTCTCCAGACACTTCTAAGCAGTCTGTTTGCCCCAGTTCTTAGTCGGAAGATAGTTATGATGGATTTTATTATTTTCAGAGGTTGTACCACTAAAAAATGAACTATGGAAATCACTGAAGAAACCAATTTGACTTGTGCGGTCAAGAAAATGTCAAGGGAGTGATTATTGATGATGTATTTTGGCTCTCCGGATCATTTGGCGCTAGTTTCATCCATTTTCATGCTCTGGATTATTATTTTGGCTTTCTAAGGGATGACATCCCCCATAGGGTGAAATTGGTTAAAATGGCCAAAATAGAAGTGTGTAAATCAAGTTGTATCTTTATAGATATGTATGGGGGTACCCCCGTAACGACCCCCCCATGTCCCAAAGTGTCGAACTTGTAAAAATAATGATTTATCATGTTGTAAAAATGGGCTTTATGAGGTAAATCACTCCCCTCAAATATATTTCTCTAAGTTAATCCATGTAATGTAAAATTAAAAAATATCCACCGTTGATGATGTCTTAATCTCAACCATTGGATGGATGTTGGTTAGAAAGTGGACACACTCTCGATCTGCTTAAGAGTTGTGATCCCCTCATTGTATCTCATCGGGAAATTTGGCTCTTGGTTATTGGAATAGAGAAAATATTTTCAGAGGAATCCCATGTCTTCTTTGTCATAGATTGTTCTTGTGCTTGATTGCAAAACTATTTCCAAAAGTGTGCCAGTTAATTTATGCTTGTTCCAAATATATTTTTGTGAGGGTTGTGTTGTCTGCAGGAGGGCGTCTTTCTCTTGGGGCGTTTTTGTAAGAGATCCATCTCTCTCCATCTGAAAACGTTGGCAATCAAGGGGTTTTCTAATGTGTCTTTGATCATTGGTTATGCTTCTTGATTCATCTTGCATTCATAGTTTCTTTTTTTTCTGTGGATCAATTCTAACTTGGCCTAGGTTACTCTTGCAGGAAGAAGTGCGCACTAGCTCAACATAGGCAAATCGTTTTGACTTGGAACTTCATCGAATTCACTCAAAATTGCGTGAAACCGAGGTAAAGTGTCATTGCACATGGCATCTGCAAGATTTCCAGGTACTTGTTGATTTTTTAAAGCACCATCGAGAACCATTCTCTGGGAGAATGGAGGCACCTGGTCAGTTACCAGGAAATCGACTCGGTTTAGGACTAGGACCTCAACTTGGGGTTGAGGGCCATTCTTTGGGACAATGGAGGCACCTGGTCAGTTACCAGGAAATCGACTCAACTGGGACTGGGACCTCAGCCTGGGACTTGTAATCACATATGCATTATGTAGCTAGGCTACCATGATGCAGCATACAAACTTGTCTCTTAGTCTATTTCGAGCTATTTTTCACATGGGGTATTAGCATGGATCTTTACAAGTGTGACAAGTGTGGCCTCTTTCTTTACAAGAATTGCTCAAGTAAGAGATCAACTCTTTGCTATTGGTGTCTGAGTAGATGACGATGATCTTTTCCAGGCTGTTTTTTATGGTCTTCCTAGTTCTTGGGAAACCTTTTTGGCTACCATCAGTGGACATGAAACTCAGCCAAACTTTGATAGACTTTGGCATGATTGCTTGGAAGAAGGCACAATTCAAAGCAAAGCTAGTGGTGCTAAGGAAGCGAACCTTGCCCTCATAGCCAAGACAAAGAAGTTCAAGAAACTCTTCCCTCCAAAGAAGAAAGAGAAGAAGCCTCAAGGTAAGCAATCTGATGTGTCAAAAATTGAATGCTTTAATTGTCACAAGATGGGACACTATGCCAGAGACTGTAGGAAGTCAAAGAAAAGGTTCAAAAGAACAACCAAAGGAGAAGAAAAATACTAAGCCTTCCAAAGAAGATGAATCAAGAAGAGAATACTACTTGATTTCTGCCCTCACCGGAACCATCACCAATAGTGCTAATTCCTAGTTGGTGGACAGTGGAGCCTCAAGACACATGACAGGATTTCGTAAAGCCCTCACAAATTACAGAAAGAAGTTCACTACTCAGGTAGAACTTGGGAATGATACCACCTATAACATTGAAGAAGTTGGTTCGGTATCATTTCAACTTAACTCAGGGACCATGTTGCACATCGAAGAAATTCTAGTTGCTAGTTTAAAGAAGAATCTCATCTCAGTTGTTGGTTTAGAAGATAGAAGCTATAGAGTAGTCTTCATGGCAAAACAACTCCTCCTATGGTCGAAGAATGAAAAATTGAGTTCAACAGAATTGATTGGAGTTCGAGAGGAAGGCCTCTACACAGCATCCAGGCATTCCACTCAAGCATTGGTTCATAATACAATCAATCAATGTGAGTTATGGCAAAGAAGATTTGGACACCTCCATTATACAACTCTCCTTGGTCTTTAAAAGATGGTCACAGGTATGCCTGAGTTTCCTCATGAACCGAGTGGTATTTGTGAAGGTTGTCTCTAGGCAAGAATACCAAGAAATCATTTTCCAAAAGTAATGTTAGATTTACTTAAGATCTGATTAGATTATCTAGGATCTTTATCTGAAAGAATAACAAGTATAGCAAAATGCATAAGATATAAAAGATACACAAGACACAAAGATTTTCATTGGGAAAACCAAAAGGAAAAAACCCCGCAAACCTCTTCACAATAGTAAGATGATCAAAAGCAGTAATAAGAAATGTTCAGCAACTATCTTTCTCTCCTCCTTTGACTGTCTCTCTCTCTCAAACGCCTTAGAGAGTGTGTGAAGTGTGTATAAATGAGGGAGAGCGCCTCCCTATTTATACCCTTTCAAGTTACTGACCAAATATAAGACTCAAGCCTACATGTCATCTCACATGGGGCCCACTTCTCTTAGAGAGACCACAATTACATATTACATGATGTTACGCGAGGGACTATTTCCCCGACTTACAATGGAGGTTGTAAATCAAGGTCTAGACACAATTTAGACATCTCGTAAAGGGGTAACACATCCCCAATGGGGGTACAACAACATACAATGATAATATACATCAGAATACCTTCCGAAGTTTCAAATACATCAACACTTCCTCTTAACTAGGAAGGTATTCTCTCTCTATACAGTCATCAACACATCTGGCCAGGTCTTCATCGCATCATCATCATCACGGAGTCATAGAGTCTTCATCATAGTTGTTGCCATCATCTCCTTGTAGTTTGCTCATCGTCCCATACTATCTGTCATCAAAAGTTTCTACAGTGCCAGCCCTTTTTCATGCTGGATATAGGCCTAGTCCTCTGCCAGGTCTTCATCTAAAGTGCCAGCCCTTTTTCATGCTGGATGTTGGCCTTGTCCTCTGCCAGGTATTCATCTACAATGCCAGCCCTTTTTCATGCTGGATATAGGCCTAGTCCTCTGTGGTCTTCATCTACAGTGCCAGCCCTTTTTCATGTTGGATGTAGGCCTAGCCCTCTGCCAGGTCTTCATTTACAGTGCCAGCCCTTTTTCATGCTGGATGTAGGCCTAGTCCTCTACCAGGTCTTCATCATCTCTGTGAGCAAGCCGTCAAGTAGGTACATCTTAGGACTTATTATATGTCGCTTGCAAAACTTATGTACCCTACTATTACCTCTGCAAATCATCTCATCGTCACACGGAGCACAGCCCAGATGCACATAACACAGCACTTACATCCACAAGCATGGGAGGACAAACCTACCACCATTCGGCAAAGGCTCAACATTTACATCAACGACAATGGGAGGACTAACCTACCACCATGTTGGAAAAGCTTCAGCATTTACATCAACGACCATGGGAGGACCAACCTACCACCATGTCGAAAAGGCTCCAGCACTTACATCAACGACCATGGGAGGACCAACCCACCACCATGTCGGAAAGGCTCCAGCACTTGGATCAACGACCATGGGAGGACCAAACCACCACCATGTCAAAAAGGCTCCAGCACTTACATCAACGACCATGGGAGGACCAACCTACCACCATGTCAGAAAGGCTTATGTGTATCTATGTCTTCCGGACTCATCACTTCCCCTTGGAGGAATCCTTGATCAAGCTTCTATCTGAATTATTCAAACTTCACTTTGGCCATTTCTAGCATAGAATCACATCAGGACTGATTACATCCAAGGATAACTTGTGAGCATCGCTAGGACTGATTACATCCGAGGACAACCTACAGGATTGATTACATTTGAGCAACCTACGAGCTTCGCCAGGTTTTTATGCTCAGACAACTTGTCTCACCGGCTATGCTAGAACTCATCACTCCCTCTGTCGAGAGGTCTCGATTTGGATCACATACTGGAGCTTCACTGCTCCTCTCTGCATCATATAAAAATGCAAGTCAGATCGATCTAATCAAATAGTAGCTTTCAAAAGAAACATACTACCTCACAAATAAATGAGCAAGTGGTAACATATTTTTCCTCGGTTGTACTTAGAGCCATGCAGGAGTCCATCCTGCCAAACCAATAGCCCATACTGAATCTCAAACTGAAGAAGCAACCCAAGGTGCTCTTCTTCTCAGTGGCGCTACCAATCCAAATCAACATAACCATGCAGGTTAGGCTTCTGATTCGTATCATACTTGAGTCCATACTCAACTATACCCTTCAAGTACCTCAATGTGCTTTGCAACCAAGTGAGCATGTCTCGGATCCATCAGGAACTGGCTCAGGTCGTTCACAGCAAAGCATATGTCTGGTCTTGTATTCGTCAGGCACATCAATAAACAAATCATCTGATGATACATTGTGGCATCAACCGACTCTGATGAAACATCACTCAATAGCTTCAGGTTCGATGCCATAGGTGTGGCCATGGCCTTGTAGTCCATCATCCTAAACCTCTTAAGGATCTCCACTGCATACTTCCCTTGTCCAAGCAAGATTCCATCCGCACTCTGCCACACCTCCATACCTAGAAAGTAGTACATCATACCCAAGTCCTTCATCTCGAACTCTGCAGCAAGTCTCCTTCTTGCATCTTTAATGAGTTATGCTTTTCCTGTAAGGAGCAGGTCATTGACATATAACAAGGGCATCACTAGTCTTCCGCCTTCAACCTTGAAGTAAAGGTTGGAATCCGCTTTACTCTCAGTAAAGTCTAGAGCCATCAGTAAGTTGTCCATCTTGTCGTACCATGTCGAACCTCAAGATCTTTTGTAGTCACTCCCTCTGAAGCGGAGCATCATTCTCCCTCTGCCTTTCGTACTCTATGTTTTGAAACATTCTGTAATGGAGTGACAAGTAGCTTCCTCTGCTACTAATATTCTATGTATCCATCTAGGCTCACTAGATACCAAGATCCTCTATCTTGAACTTTGTTGAAAAGTTCTTTTCGCACCCATCTGTGAGCTTGTCATCCTCTATAGGCTTTCATCTTCAATCTTGTAGCAAAGGCTAAGATCTTCATCACTCTAGGTGATCTTCAAGCTTCTTATGTAACTGTATGTTCTATCCCATGGGTGCCTTCTAAGCTCGTACAAGGCTGCCTTTAATTTGCACACATGAGTCTACCTATCATGTGTCTCAACTCCCAATGGCTGCTCTATGTATACTTGACTCAACACTGGTGCAAATGTCTCTTCGTAGTCTATGCCTTCTTTCTATGAGAAGCCTCGTGCTACGAATCTTGCCTTGTATCACACGATGTTGCCATCTACTGTATGTTGGATCTTGTAGATCCATATGGAAAACACTACGAACTACCCTTCAGGGTTCGACACCACATCCTAGACATCATTCTTCTTGAACTGGTACTCTTTGATCATAGTCTCCTTCCCTTTCTTCTTGTCTACCTCTTCATAGCTGAAAGGTTATACATCAATGATGTCGCTCAACAGTGCCACATAACTAGAGTGTGTCTGAGGCCTCTTTCTTTCTTTGGAAGTATCATCATACTATTCTTCATCTTGGATTATTTCTCGTGCTGAAGGTGGTCTTCTTCTCTCGAGGTGGATCTACCGTTCTCTTTGTATTCTTTTGAAGCTCTTTCTTTCACTATGGTGTCTCTAACCCGGGAAGCTTCGCGTTCCTCTTCTGAACTGTCATTACTTGTTCTTCGGAATGATGTACAAGTCAATTTTAGTTGCATGATTAGAAACATATCATGATTTCCAAAATATATTAATAGCGACAAATATATGTCACATAACCATGCAACTATTTTAGCCAATGCTACAACATTCATCCATATCATGTATACATACAGTAACTTCTAGATGCATTCTACCCCAATTTTATTAAGAGTGTGTACTACTCCTAATATGTCAGCAAAGAGGTTTTAATCTAGATTAATAATGGAATGCTGTACAACATCATTGACTTCTTACCCATCATGTGCAATAAATGCAAATACTCAAACATGCATAACACATCAACTGAATATAAACAAATGCATAACCAAAAAATATCATGAAATGACAATTGAATACTTATCTTTATTTGTGGGTAGACTCCTTGAGCCTTCAACTTCATCATCTTCTTCATTCATAACAACATCATTTCTTATCCAAATGCTAAGATGGATAATAGGTTCTTCAAGAATTGAGTCCTTCATATTCCTCATCGCTTGAGGGATCTTCTTTGAATCATGAGAGCTTGATCTTCAATTGCTCCCATCTTCTCCTCTTATTTTGAGTTGAGCTTCTTTTGTGTGCACTCTTCCCAGAGTCTGCTGAAGGTAATCACCTTCCTTCTAGCACACATTCCTCAAATGAATGAATCCCATGATCTTGGGAGGCCATTCAAGGTGGTTATAACAATCTCTTATTCTTCTTCGATTGCCTCGTCATAGCATCGAACACTTCCTTTTGGTGTCTTCAAGGATGACACATGAGGGATGAGATGATCTTTACTAGAATCTGCAATAATTCTCTTAGCTATAGCCTTAGCCTCATCTCCCTGTAGCTCTTAGAACTTCCTTACTGAAATACTGATCCAAGTCAATTTCTTCAAGGATCACGGAGGTCCTATACTTCCATACTCGAAAGTTGTCAACTTCACCAAGCGATTTGAGGTGTTTGTCTTGGTTTCGGAGCTGGTTGATCTAGGGTTTGTCAAAGAAACCCTAATTTTCAAAACTTGGGATTTCAAACTTCTAATTGGATAGAAATATGGGCATCTTCAAGGCGAGTTGTCCAATGTACTCCTTTTCTGAAAACAGTGGAGGGAAGCTCCCGAAACAGGAAGCCCTAGTTTCGTATCCTTAAAGTCTAAAACTTCTCACTGTGATAGCCTGATAAGTCTTCTTTCCAACCCAACAGGTTAGAGCATAAATGGATTCTCCAAGTGGGACTTATGTTTATTTTCCCATGGTGATTGTTTTGGGGACTGTTCAGCATAGTGAACTTGTACGAACTGCCATGCGTCATTGTTTCACATTTTGGGTTTGAAAAGTGTACCACATAAACTACAGTCCATGCCCTACCTGAAACATCTTGCAAAATTTCGTTTGGACCTTCCTAGCCCGAGATATAGCAAATCTCCCTAGGTCACCTGTTTATTACTGTATTCTGGACGAGGCTGAAACCTTGATTTGGAGGAACCATATCTCTTGAAGTATAGCGAATCTGAGGCTGAAACTTTTACACAAGGTACAACATGAATTTCTCTTTGGCGTGTAAAAGTTTCGGCTTTTGAGCCTTCTCCAATCTCGCGTTATAGCAAAAGTGCTAGAATGAATAAATTCAGTCTTCTAGGTTTTTCAGGCATGAAACCCTAATTTGCATTAGCTGCCATTGTAGTTGTATTTCGATTGTACAGTGAAAGTTCTTTGATTCAAAAACTGCTACCACCAATAGTTGCGCCCTAGTGAGGCGTGTTAGCTTAACTCTCCTTGCTTGATGATCTATGGAGAGAACACCTTCAACTAGATAGCCCTAGTTCCTGCAGCTGCACAGTGCCTTCTTTTAGAGAGGCTCTAATACCATGTTAGATTTTCTTGAGATCTTATTAGATTATCTAGGATCTTTATTTGAAAGAATAACAAGTACAACAAAATGCATAAGATATAAAAGATACACAAGACACAGATTTTCATTGGGGAAACCAATAGGAGAAAACCCCGCAAACTTCTTCACAATAGTAAGATGAGCAAAAACAGTAATAAGAAATGTTCAACAGTTATCTTTCTCTCCTCCTCTGACTGTCTCTCTCTCTCTCTCTCTCCCAAACGCCTTAGAGAGTGTGTGAGGTGTGTAGGAGAGCGCCTCCCTATTTATACCCTTTCAAGTCACTGACCAAATATAAGACTCAAGCCTACATGTCTTCTCACATGGGGCCCACTTCTCTTAGAGAGACCACAATTACATATTACATTATGTTACACTAGGGACTATTCCCCCGACTTACAACGGAGGTTGTACCTCAAGGTCTAGACACAATTTAGATATCCTGTAAAGGGGTAACACACATCCCCAATGGGGATACAACACAAACAATAATAATATACATCAGAATATCTTCCTAAGTTACAAATACATCAACAAGTAACAGTAGATCTAAAGGGATTTTGGACATGATTCATTCGGACATATGTGGACCCATGTCTTCACCTTCTTTAAGTGGTTATTTATACTATGTATTGTTCATAGATAATTACTCTCGCAAATCATGGATTTAACCTCTAAAGGTTAAAAGTGAAACTTTTGATAAGTTCAAGGAGTTCAAGGCTCTAATTGAAAACCAGACAAGGAGGTGTATCCGTATCTTGAGGTCAGACAATGGTGGTGAGTTTGAATCTAATGAATTTAATGATTTTTGCCAAGAAGCAAGAATCAAGGAGCTAATGGTACCATACAATCCTCAACAAAATGGGGTTAAGGAAAGGAAGAATAGAACAATATGTGAAGCTGCCAAAGCTACGTTGTGTGATCTAGACATTCATTTATCTCTGTGGGCTGAGGCTGCTTGCACTGCTGTCTACATTCAAAACTAAAGTCTTCATTCTATTTTGGGGTAAAAGACTCCAAAAGAAGTATTCCCAGGCAAGAAACCCGTAGTTGATCACATGAGGATCTTTGGCACTCCCATCTATATTCACGTGCCAAAAGAAAAGAGATCAAAGCTAGAGCCTTCTGAAAAGAAAGGCACATTTGTTGGTTACAGTGAAAGTTCAAAAGCATATCGCATCTATGTTCCTGGCCAAAGGTACATTGAAGTTAGTAGAGACGTGATATTTCATGAGGAAGTCATTTTTCGTCATTCTAAAGAGCTTTCAAAAGATATAGACGAATCTCATTCTGAAATTCCAGATTCAAAGAATCAGAGCGAGGAAAAGGATGAGCCTTCAATTCCAGGTGCTCCCTGTTATCATGGATCTTGTAGTTGCCCTGATAGAGAAATCCAATACAGGATGGAAGAGGGGACAGGCAACCAAAGTCGTGACCTACGGAAATCCCAAGCCCCAAAAAGATGGATGGTTGTCACGTCGGTTGAGACTTCCTTCGCTTTATGCCACTGAATGCCCAAGTAACAATGGGGGAGACCCGATCCTATCCTGAAACGACAGATCTACAGCTAATCACCAAGAAATGTGAATACGTAAGGTGAGAGGTGGAAACCCTAGATATAAGGGATAAGCCACAATTTGAGTATTCGAGTACGGGTGCTTAAGGATTATTGCGTCGAGAGGCACTCTACAGCCCAATATGGGGAGATCTTGTAACGTGATGTAACGTTACTAACATGTTAGCAAAAACTAATAGTGAAAGTGAATATTATGGGAGAGATCTTGTAACGTGATGTAACGTTACTAACATGTCGGCAAAAAATAATAGTGAAAGTGAATATTATGGGAGAGATCTTGTAACGTGATGTAACGTTACTAACATGTCGGCAAAAAATAATAGTGAAAGTGAATATTATGGGAGAGATCTTGTAACGTGATGTAAGGTTACTAACATGTCGGCAAAAAATAACAGTGAAAGCGAATATTATGGGAGAGACCTTGTAACTTGATGTAACGTTACTAACATGTCAGCAAAAAATAACAGTGAAAGCGAATATTATGGGAGAGATCTTGTAACTTGATGTAACGTTACTAACATGTCGGCAAAAAATAATAGTGAAAGCGAATATTATGGGAGAGATCTTGTAACGTGATGTAACTTTACTAACATGTCGGCAAAAAATAATAGGGATAGTAGTAGTGAATATTATGGGAGAGATCTTGTAACCTGATGTAAAATTTGTAATATTGAATAACTAATGTAAGAAGTAGTAAATATTTTGTTGGCCTAATAATGTAAGGTCATAACGTTTCATGCTTAATCCCCTATCGCATAATAAGAACTATGGCATAACTTTCTATATATAAAAAAACCCGAAACTATGGCATGTTTGTTATAAAGTCATTGTTTTCTTCATTATAATAAATACAACTTTCTTGTAAATAAAAAAAATCCAAAACTATGGCATTATAAAGTCATAATTGCCTTTACTAAAATAAATACAACTTTTTGTATATAAACAAACTCAAAACTATGACATGTTCGTTATAAAGTCATTGTTATCTTTATTAGAATAAATACAACCTTTTGTCAACCATGTCACTAAATCCCAAAACCCTCAGATTTCACTTGGCTAAGGATGTGGGGAAATCAGAATGATTTTCACAACCAAATATAGAGTTATTTTAATGGCAGAGGGTAAACTCCGAGTCATTTAAGTTTTTTCCAAAAATCACGGGATCTTTCCAGGGATAAACAATTCAAATGCAGATCATATCAAGAGGAAGAATATGGAAAATGTCTCATACCAATACAGGGGAATCGATTCCAAAACGAATTGGACTCAGCCAAATCTCAAAACACAGACAGTATCTAATGGCATAGGGTTCACATAAGCAGCGTGTTGGATTGGGGAAATCGGAAGTTCAAGTTCTAAACACAGATATGCAGTGAAGACAGGTAAGGGTAAAATGCAGTGAAGACACTGCACCACGATCCACATAAATTCTGATCTGATTTCAAATCTAAAAACTCAGGAGGAGATTGTTTAAACATTACCGCAAACATATATATATATATATATACTAGATCATGGAGGTTATTCACAAAACCGCTTGGAAAATCGTGGTCAAGGTTCAGATATATATATTACAGAAACGCAGACCTGTTTCCATACTTTTCATCCCACTCATCCAATTAAACCAAAAACACGTATAAGATCAACACAACAAGTCTTAATTCAAAACGCAGGTATTAGAAAACAAAATGCAGAGGAATCAACAAGTTAACAAAGCATGAAACCAATAATCCAGATATGAAATGCAATTATAAAAATGCAAACGTCATCATAACTCATACAGAGATATACAAACAATGATCTGAATATATTGAGCTCTAGCTCCCCGATCCACAAATGGTTTCCACCCCTTCTCACTCGAAATATTTTCACTATCATTTAGTAGCAACAATGCATCACAACCCTCCACCAAAAAGTCATGGAAATGAAGCCTGAGTAAAAAACGTTGCTGCTCCCCCCAGCTTCCTTCTTGAAGGCCTTCTATACATCTCCACTACCAAGTGGCGTAAAAACACTTCCCAAGTGTTTGATATTAAGTCCATCAAGAAGACAAATGGAAAAAGTGACTTGCCACGCCGAGGCAGACCCTCCCACAAATCATGGAAGCGTATCTTTTCCAGTCACGAACTGAGGGATGTTACACATAAAAATGTGTGTTACAATGTA
>LPNX010779290.1:592239-625415 GCA_001517045.1 Pseudotsuga menziesii
ACTCGACTTTATACCAGGGAATTGACCTATATAAGATAAATTTGTAACAAGCATATTCCTAACAAAGGTTTGTGAGGTGCAAGGTTCAATCCTCCTAGATCAACTTTTTGTCTTAAAAAATATTAAATTTAGGTATGTCACGGGTATATATAAAAAATCTTTGCCATGCATAATAGGAACTACATGTGCTATATTGGTGAGGGTGTTGGGATAATGGGTGTGAGCTACAAGGTTCAATCCTCCTAGATCACCTTTTTGTCTTGAAAATATATACTTATTACGTACATCATGATAATCCTCATAATTATATCTGTGTTTTCAAGTTAACCTATTCCTTACAATGTTGATCAAACTCCAATTTTGTGTCACCGCCTATGATTGGAACCAGCCTAGATCCAAATCCTAGGCTCTATCAAGCGCCGAGAGGGATCAAATCTCCCGAGGTGCAAACCTCTCCTCGAAAAGCTCCTTGAGTGCATTACTTGAGAAGAGGTTTGCACCTCAGGAGATTTGATCCCTCTCGGCACTTGATAGAGCCTAGAATTTGGATCTAGGCTGGTAGAAATGTTACTCGAATAAAGATGGATTGGTGATTTAAAGAGTTTAAATCAAATCTAGGGTTGGTATGTTTGTTCAAACGATCAAACCCGGGACCTTGGGGGATTTAATCAAGAATATGGAAAGTTCCCAAGACGAGGTTGATATAATGAAATTAGACCTTCAACACACCTACTTGGTTATAAGGTTCAACAGTATAGCAAAATCCAAGCCAAAACCAAAAAGACAACCAAGAGGAACTGGTAGCCAGATAGAGAGGGGTCTCTTTTCTCCTGGAAATCAGTGCTTGAGTAGGCAAATGGAGTCAGTGGCTGACGCCTAGGAGGGAGAGGAGGTTTCGAAGGATGGCCGACAAAACCCCAGATCGCCGAATTTGCAGATTCCCAGTGCAAATCGATCCAATGATTTTTCCTAAGTCTAAACAAAGGGTTTTTCAGTAAAAGCAGTGATAGGCAATGCATACAAAAATTAAAAGACGGAGAATTTACCTGTGAGACGTACATGGATCTTGTAGATGACCTTAGAAATGATGAAGAACACTGCTTTCTTGATCAAATGAGCATTTCCAAAGAAGATCTTGTTGTTGTTGAGCTTAAGCCAATCACCCTAGCGCCCCCTTCAACCTGCCAAGCCAGAGAAAATCAAATGGTAAGACAGATGAACTAGATCTACAGAATAAGGAAAGGACAAGAAGTAAAAAATCATAGAGAAAGAGATACTCCCTAAACCGAACACCCAAGAGTCAGGGCAATGGTGAGTTTCCCTACAGATGCGCCCTCTTCCCTAGCGCGCCTCCTTCCCTATAAATGAAATGGGTAAAGGAAAAATGTGCAAGATCTATCCCAAAGAAAACTCAGTACAAAAGAGCAGCAATGCCAATCATCAAATCATCAACTCATTTACAAAAACCAGAAAGTAATCCCAGACAAATCTCTTTATTCCAATTCTGGTGCCAAAGATCTTAAATAGTTTGAGAGTGTGTCCACATTTCAACTAACTATCATCCGACGATCGACCAAGGGGGGCGCACTTTGCTCAAGGATGCCTATCCTAGGTGAAAGTCATGATATTGTAGACACTGAGAGGGGGGGGTGAATCAGTGTAAAGCAATTTTCACAACTTTTCTTAACTTCTCACACTTAACTACCAGATCATCTACCAATATCATAATCATTTCATCATTCACATATCATGGGATTTAAATCATCAAGAACCATAACACAGAAGAACACCACACCATATAAATTTGTAATCTTTTTATATTAGTTTTGGTTCGGCTACAACCGTTTGGCAAAATCAGCACCTACTGATACATAGAGCACCTACTCTGCATCCAGGACCCTGCCTGGTTTTCTTAGACCCTGCTAAGAAGGGTTTGAGGTATCCTAACCTCAAAAGCAAGTCAAGCTTGCATTTACATTAAAGCTTACTGTCACATCATCTCATCAATCACTTGTCTCTTTAATCTGTTCTACTGCTAGTCAATACTGCTGATCATCTGCTCAACGCTGCTCACTGTCAAGTCATCAAAGTCTGCTCATCTCTGCTCATCATCTCTGGTTAATCTGCTCGTGACTATCTGGTCAATCTGCTCATCACTGCTGTTCAAGATGCCACGTGTCAACATCATAAAAAATTATGTTAGCCTGCATACATCATCACATCATAGCATGTCTCATATTCACCATCTCTGTCATGTCAGTCTGCTGTAGGTGTATTGTTTATGCACCACAAGAAATTAGATGTGTCAATACTGTCATCATCATCATGGTAGTCTTCACTTTGTCACTGAGCATAACTTGACAGAGCTGAGCATGTCAAGTCATCAAAGAATTTCAACTTAAACAAAACTTTGTTGCTGGTTCATACTACAAGTACTCCACCCAAGTTCATAACAAGACAAGTCATAAATCAGACTCCTGCCATTCTCCACTTATCATCATACTTACAAGGCTTCATCAGCATCAAGTACTTGTATCACATTTTCATGCTAAATCACACCATTGTATCAACATAATATCATTTATACAGAACTTACCTTTATCTATGCAAAATACCTGTGTATGTAACAACTCACACTTCTTTACTCGAATCAAATATCACTGTCTGCTGCTATAGACCATTTAGAGATAAAGACTGTATATTTAGGGCATTAACAACTTCAACTATCCTGTAAAGAGTTGACTGCTCCTCCCCTGAGTTCTTCCTTGAGACAAGAAGACTTCTCTGCTGTAGAACTCGTTCCTATATGATATTGATCTTTGTCATCAATCAATCATCTGCTCAACAAGCTGTCCACTTTTGTCACTCTGTCAAATCATTCTTCTGTAGGTGTCACTGTCATCAAGCAAGAATGTCCCGAACATTCTACAGGACCTCTGAAGATCTTGGACCAGAGGATGTAAAAGATGCCTTGCAAATATCATAAAGCCTCTACACTGCTGTCATAGTGCAGAACCGCAATTCCTACCAAAGGTTGAAATGCGACGCCCACACCAACAAACCTACCAAATATCTTCTCTGAAAAGCTCAAGCTATATACTTTGTTATAAGGAAAACACCAGTTCCTTTGAATTATAATTGCCTCCAGCAATGTAATTTGCACTGTGCAGAAGGTATACTAGCAATTTCTTCAAAATTTGTTATCCTTCACTATAGCATCTCCCAACATAACATGAGCATGTGCTACAATTGGTCAATAATTCTATCCAAATCAAATGCTTACCTTGTGGGTCGTCAAGAAACAACAATAGCGACATCACCTCGGGATTGATATTCAATACTGATAATCCCAAGCAAAAACATAATTTAAGCTTCCAAAATGCCGATTGACTCTGGGTAAACTTCAGAAAAATGGCATATACGAAACTGACATTAGCAGTTAAACTCTCCTGTGTGCAATGTAACTTTTCAGCAGTCTATACTCAAATAACGACAACTATATTATTCTCGAGATAGTAATTGGATGGTTCCATGGACCATAGAACACTTGCTGTTTCACCACCACGGCCATAGCCAAATCTAGCATCTGGTTTCCTTTCAGAAGTAAGTGAGCTTGAAAAGACACACCCCATAGAACATGTGCTCCAGTCCTTTTCCTCTCCAACAACCCAGATTGGTTCCGTGGTAAAATTGCGAGAACACGTGAAACGGTCTTCTTTCTCCAGCCACGCTTCGCATATGTCATCAACTGGGCCCCATGTGATTTTAATTAGAGGATCATTCGTGCCAGTAGAGCTATTCACTTCATCAAAATATAGACCGCCACGGCCCAGACTGTTGGTTTTTCCAGAGGGTAGGCTCAGTTCATAGAAATTTGATTTCCAGGTAGCTAAAATTGAGGATTGCTTTCCGATGTTCAAATTACCAAGAAAAATAATTTTGCAAACCCTCGCTGCAAGTACCAAAAACATTAACCATCTCGTCCATCTCCTCGCTGATCTGGATCCTCCATCGAAAATTTCCACAATCTAGCGAAAATTCAGAGCATTCTTCTCCACCAAAATTTTCATCTTAAAAAGAAGACTCGAAAGGGGTATTTATATTAATTTTTCACATCCTTTTGGGGCCGACTTGGCAAATATTTTAATGGAGCCGACATCATAAATTTCAATTTATATTTTTAATGAGGCCGACCTTACAATTGTGATTCATCTTCTATATTAGTGCCCAAAAGATCCTGCTTCCAATTGGGTTAGTAGTTAACATAAGCTTTTCTGTATGTGAGTATGTGCTATAACTATCCATGTGCATGTGCTATGATAGAATGCATGCCCTTCAGTCACGTCTCATGATCTACAAAAGATGTTCTCTCATATCCATGGCTGCTCCCTGTCTGATCCATTCATTAAGACTAGTTCTGCTAGTTTTGACCTATTACTGGAATATTAGAAATCTTCAATCTCTTTGGCTATCCGTTGTGCCCATTATGCAGGGACTGCAATACTTGGATTTTATCAAACTCTTCAGAGCAACCTAGTAAGAGTCAAACATATCCAAAGGTCTTCAACAAATGAAGGTGCCATCATTCAAGGTTCGAATGTAAGAGAATCCTTTTAAACTTCTGTCCATAGATGATCTATATTGACTGTTTAAAGGGCTGCCATGATGACTATAGACCATGCCAAAACATCATGAAACTTTTGTTAACTATCCAAACCTTATTGCTAAGGATGAATATCATATTGCTGATCTGAAAACTGCCTTATCATGCTTTTAGCTCAGTCAAGCACATCCACTTTGTGCTGCATCTCAGGCTTATCTTGCCTATCCAGTGGCATGATTATGTTACCACATCATCATGCTACATCATACAGCTTACCCACATTGCCTTCACCATTCCTTCAAGGTTCCAAGGGCTTCTTCATCAGGCAGGAGGTATCATGGGCTCCTTTAACAACTTCAGCAAGGTGATGGCATCAATGACACCTTTTAGGGCCACTGCAAGTCCATGTTGGCATCAATGACAATTTCAGCAACAGATATAACATAAAGTGTGACATGATAATACATGAGAGGGGGTCACTATGGGGCTTAATTCACCCTAGGCCCCTTTTCAACTTCATAACATATGATATAACAACGAAATACATCATTAGCCAAGTAGAGGGGGCACCCCTTGGGGGGCTTTCCTCACTAATTGATCCAAAATAAAATAATCTGGACAACTTGTTGACTTAAAATTGTTGAAGGACTATCCGAGATGCTGAGACACATCATTTGCCAAAATTGCAAGCCAATTCCTTGACCCAAGAGGCCAAATCGTTTTTTTCAGTGAAATTCCTAGTTCATTTTTGTTGGTACAATCTCTGGTAAATGATAAAATCACTATAACTCTATCCAGGATGAGAGCTGGGGCAAACTGACTGCTCTGGATGATCTGCAGACACAGAATAATGGTATAAGTGACTACTCGTACCACGTGGAGCATTGCATTGCTCTAGGAGAACCAAAAACACTGCCATTTGTAATAAAATTTGATCATTTGGCCAATAATAAAGTGATAATAATCACTGATCAAGATATCTGTGACCAAGCTCTCAAAACTAAAAGCGCAGTATTGGTCCTAGGCATGTCTGGAACAAATATAGACCATGTTTTATGATTCACTGCCTCAGGAGCTGTGCTTGACTTGGTCAAACTCGGTTGACCAGGTCAAAGCACCCAAACTGAAAGTAAGATACTGTATCCATATGTTCTTGTAAGCATCAAGGGTAAGAAATCTTCGAATGGTGAATATCAAAACCAAGCTTAACTCAAGTTATTCATAATTATGGTGACAGTAATACTAATAGTAGAAGATATACCTGTGCTTCTAAAAAATATTGGAACCTTTTGGAAGTCTGCTTGTTCATGCCATACTTACAAAATGTAAACAATGTGCTACTACTGGGTGAGGATGGAAAACAAAGGCTAAGGCAAAAAGTAATAACTTTTGACTGACTTTGACTTTGTGATCTCTCTAAATGACAACCAATACACTCAACCAAAGTGACATATACATGACAGATAGCAATAGGGGATGGAGGTGTCCTTGGGCTTGTTTCCTTCAGACTCTAGCAAGTTTTCCTTTGGATTAATTTGCAACATAGGTCAACCTTCAAAGGCAGGTGCCCTGGAAGCCTTCTGGGCTCTAGTGCTGACAAAGACATAGCCTTTGCACGCTAGTCTCACTTTGTTGCCTTAGGGGGGCAAATGAGCCAAATAATATACAAAGAGTGAGTGCTCATCCTTTGACCATTAACCTTTTATCAATACACTTCACATTTCACATAAGATAGTAGCCAGCCTACAAGAGCAGGTACCCTGGAAATCCTTCTGGGCTCTAGTAAATGACTAAGGCTTAGACCCACTGCCAGCAAGCAACCCATAGCCCTGACAGGTTTACCTCTCTCTGCTGCCCTTGTGGAGGGCAGATGAGCCTTACATTATACAGAAACTGAGTGCTCAACCGCTTGGCCACTTACTACCTTTTAAAACATTTATTCTTTTGCATCATTTAGATATAGCTTTTATGCGTTCCGATGCTTTAGTGTTTAGCAACAATGTTTGGTGGAGCACTTATTTAGAGGACTAAAGGAGAACTTCCCAGTAAACCTAGCCACACTGGCCAAGCCACATACTTCATAGCCAAAGACACATAACAACATGTAGTCTATCATGTTTAGGGGTGAAGATGGGGAAAAGATCTTCAATCTCACAAGTCTCAAACAGTCTAAGTCATGGGAAGAAATTCATAAATGGATGAACTGGATGTACGGGGACGTGACATATGAGACCAACCTAGCACTAAGGTTTGCTATTTGAACAAGCGTGGCATCAACAATAGTCTTCACATCAAGTTCTTTGATTAATCATGGCACAAGTTCAATCATTAGTACAATATAAGCATAGGTCACCATAATCATCCTAACATGACAAGCATAGGTGTTTGACATACATCATAAAGAAAAACTAAACCAAAGAAGCATATACTTGATCTCACCATATATACTAGTCTCCAACTGATAAGGCCCCTGTGTATTGTGTGTACCAATTGTGATCTGTTGCTCTGCTGAAATGAACTAGGTTATCACCGAAAGCATTTCAATGGACTCTTGAATCTCAGTCCTGGCAAGGAAAATCTGATGAACAAGGCTCTGGAATGGATGAAGCAATAATGATCCATGCTAATACCCCATGTGAAAAGTAGCTCGAAATAGAACAAAAGATAAGTTTGTATGTTGCATCATGGTAGCCCAGCTGCAATTGTATATGTGATAACACTTTCTTAGAATAAAAAAATCTGCTAAAGAATTACTTGATACTCCTCCCTCCAAGAGAAGACCTGCTTGGTTTCACGAAACACTCCAAGAAGTAGAGAAGCATAAAGTTCCTCCTGGAACGTTCAGAGAAAGCAAGAAGCCCCAAAAGTATTCAGTTCTTATGAGCAACCTCATTAATACAAAACCTTCTACATATAAGGACGCAGTAAATCAACAGGTATGGAATGATGCCATGATAGAAGAATACAATTCTATTGTGAAAAATGATGTGTGGGAAGTTGTCCCTAGACCAAAAGGGAAGTCTGTGGTAACTTCTAAATGGCTCTACAAAATAAAAAATTTCGCTGACGACAGCATTGAAAAATATAAAGCAAGGTTTGTAGCACATGGTTTCTCTCAAAAAAAAGGCATGGATTATGATGAAACTTTTGCTCCAGTTAACAGATATACCACCATCAGAACAATCATCTCCCTTGCTGCCGTCTTTGGATGGAAATTCCACCAAATGGATGTAAAGACAACTTTCCTTAATTGCAAAATTGAAGAAGTTTACATTGAACAACCAAAAGGATTTGTGACTCATGGGATGAAATCTCTTGTGTATAAACTAAAGAAAACTTTGTATGGGCTCAAATAGGCCCCAAGGGTTTGGTATGCAAGGACTAATAGCTATCTCCAAAAGTACTGCCGACTCCAACCTTTATTTTAAGGTTGTCCAGAACCATCACTTAATCCTAGTTCTATATGTGGACGACTTGTTCCTTACTAGAGAGGAACAACTGATAGCTCAATATAAGAGGGAGCTCACCTCAGAATTTGAGATGAAGGATTTGGGTCTTATGCGTTATTTTCTTGGTTTAGAACTCTAGCAAAATCCAGATGAGATCTTCTAGACACAAGGGAAGTATGTAGTCGTTATCTTGCAAAGGTTTGGGATGCAAGACTACAAGCCCATGAGCATACCCATGACCTCAACCTTGGAAGAAGTTATGTGACTCGGTTACTTGTTCAAAGGCAATGGATTCTACTCAGTATCGACAACTCATTGGATCCTTGATGTATCTAGTGCATACTAGACCAGATATTTGTTATGCAGTAAATGCATTGAGTCAACTCATGTCCAAACCTAAGCACATACATTGGATAGCTGGTAAACATGTGCTTAGATATTTGCAAGGTACTATTACTTATGGGCTCAAGTTCACTTCCAGTGACGGAGTGATGTTACTTGGGTATCCTCACTCTGATTGGGATGGTAGCGCAATAGACTGGTAAAGCACATCCGAGTACTGCTTCAATATGGGATCAACCACCATCTCTTGGTCCAACAGAAAACAAGGTCCCATAGCAAAGAGTAGAGCTGAAGCTGAGTATATTGTTGCCATTGATGCCTACAGAGAAGCAATATGGCTTAGGAAGCCTCTCTCTTATTTGTTTGGTAGAAAGTTTGAGTCAACTATTATTCATTGTGATAATCAAAGTTGCATAAAGCTTGCAGAGAACCCTGTGTTTCACAACAAATCAAAACACATTGAGATGAAGTATCAGTTCATCAAATATTTAGTTCAGTGAGGTGCTCTGAAGATTCAGTACATCCGTACAGATGACTAGATTGCAGATGTATTGACCAAGCCTATGTCATCGACGAAGTTTGTGTACTTTCGTGACAAGCTTGGTATTACAGAGAATACCTCTCTCGCTGAGAGGGAGTGTTGATTTTTCTAAGCAGCATCGAGAGCCATTCTCTAGGAGAATGGAGGCACCAGGTCAATTACCAGGAAATCGACTAAGTTTGGGACTAGGACCTCATCCTAGAGCCGAGGGCCATTCTCTGGGAGAATGGAGGCACCTAGTTAGTTACCAAGAAATCGACTCTGTCTCGGACTGGGACCTCAGCTTGGGGTTGAGGGCTATTCTCTAGGAGAATAGAGGCACTTGGTTAGTTACCAGGAAATCGACTCAGTCTAGGACTGGGATCTCAGCCTGGGGCTGAGGGCCATTCTCTGGGAGACTGGAAGCACTTGGTCATTTACCAAGTAATCGACATTGATTCAACCAATGCAGCCTGGGGCTGTGCTTGGAGCTGAGGGCCATTCTCTGGGAGAATGGAGGCACTTGGTCATTTACCAAGTAATCGACATTGATTCAACCGATGCAGCTTGGGGCTGTGCCTGGTTAGTTACCAGGTCATCACTATAAGCCCTAGACTGGGTTTGGGCAAGTGATGCACTCCTCTCCTTCACTATGGACTATGAGACTTTTTCAAGGGATTGGCCACCCCTGGTTGAAATACCTGGCACATGATCTTGGTGACATTGAGGAAAACGAGGTAAACAATTATTAATCCCCTTCATTTATGACGATGCACTTCGAGTTGATATGTATGAACCACAAAGACCATGAAGAGCACTTGAGATGACTTATTGTGCTCATAGAACAACTTGAAGGACCAAGAAGCCCAAGTACCCTTTGTGTTGATCCAAGTACCCACCAAATGAAGGAGCAAGCACCTTAAAGGTAAAGAACAAAAGATTAAACGGTTACTTGGACCACAAAAGATGGAAGGTTAATGGTCAAAAGAATGCAAGCCTCAAGGGAAGTCTCCTATTTGTATGGAACCATCTTCCACTTGAAGATAAATAAAGATGTCGCCTCATCATTAATTGGATAAGAATCTTCACTGCTCCTTAAGGACAACTCGTGGATCTTTTATCGATTGGTATTCTTCTCTCTTTCATCTGGATCTTGGAGGCAGCTACAACAAGGACTGGTTCAAGTCCTCTTAGACCATCTTTAACCCACGATAGCCCCGCTTGGGCCTCTTCACTGCTATAGGAAAGTCATCAAGCCATCCAAGCCCTGTTAGGGCCTGCTACAGTACACTCGAGCCCAGCTAGGGCTATCCTCGGTGCACCCAAGCCCTTTTAGGGCTATCCTTAATGCACCTGAGCCCTGCTAGGGCTATCCTCTGTGCACCTGAGCCCTGCTAGGGCCATTCTAAGTACACTCGATCCTTGCTAAGCAATAGCTAGGGCACACACAGGGTCACGACAACCCAGCTAGAGCATATACAGGTCACGACAACCATCAGCAAGGTTTATATCAGTGAACATTCAGTCTTTACCATAACTCTTTCAAAGTTGATCTACTCATGTACAAACTTAGTAATCTCATTCAAAGGATGAATTAATAATTGTTTTGAGGTTTTTGTCCTCCAAAGGTTTGCCCGTGAAAACTTTTGTGTTCATTGTTGTGGATGATTGCATTACTACCGTTGTTGTTTTACTGCTGCTAACAATCTTAGTACTGATTGCATTACTACCGCTCTTGTTTTACTGTTGCTAACAATCTCAGTACTATCTCTTTTACAGTCTGTAAAATCTTTAGAGAGTTGTTACTGCTATTAAATTTTATACACATGTTAATTTTCTACACTTCTCTCAGTATTTCTTTTGTTTTAATTTCTAATCAACCCAACGTATAATTAAAACCTTCAAAAAATTATTTGGGTCATTCTGTTAGGATTTTTGGCGAAACCTTTCTAGGTTATTTCACACTCCCCTAGAGCTAAATGGGTTTGTCAAGACGTCATCATTGGGGACTCCATCTTCCCTATGGTTAAAGCACTAATCTTTAGGCAAATCGCCCTCCTAGGGTTTTCAACTAAGTTTCTTGCTTTATGATGCATCTTTTGGCTTGTGCTTTTAGATACTGTCAAATCCATCTCTAAGCCATCTTAATCAAGTGTTAGATTACCTTATATGCTCCTCAATTCATCCCTCTGGGTGTACTCTTATTCTCCACCATCAATCCCCCCAGGGTAGTGACATTGATAATTTGTGCTAGCCCTTATCACCTAAATCCTCATAACAATTATATGATCATTGAACTTAAGTGTTTTGGGCCACTTGTCCACTGTTCAAACCATAAAAACCCAAAACATTTATATCAGTGGCAATCAACCTTGGCTCTAGGGTTTTCATCCATCAATTAACATTGGATGTATTCTATTGCTTTAGTTTGATCTGGTCTTTGGTCTTAGTTAGGGTTTCCCCCTTTGTCATTTAGATCATCAGTGGCATAAAGTGAAGGGTATCTTAACAAGAGTGACAACCGATCTATATCGAGGGGTTAGGATAATCATCGTTCACAACTTTGGTTGCCTTCCCTCTATCATCTTGAATAAGATCATCTTAAAAAGGGCAACCTCAAGATTTGTGATAATAGGTCCAACAACTTTCTAGTTAACTTTTCAACATTCTATGTGACATGAGTGGTGTGATGACCATGAGACTAAGTTACCAGGACTTGGATACAGATCCGGATCCGCCTGATTTTTTAAAAGCCAGGATCTGGATACGGCGGGAAAACGACAAGTACAAACAATATAAATATATATTTTAAAATATTTAAAAATATAATAAAAAAATTAAAATATATATTTTTTTAAATATATAACAGTTAAATTATATAAAAAGTTAAAAGATTACAAAATATAAAATTACACACCATAATAATTACACTTACATAAGATAATTATTATATGATACTTTTAAAGTAGTACATTAGTTATTTTACCAAAAGTTAAAAAAGTCGATTATATAAAATAATTGCCGGAAATTTTTTTTACTAAAACATAGTTCTCTGCCCACTCCCTCCTTTCACTCTCGGCTATAATACTGAATAATCTTTTGCTCCTGGCTCCGCAAAGACCGATGCTTGCTTAGTTAGTGCAAGGTATGGCCTCGCCTAGAGTTCACTGCATTATATATATATTCAAAGATGGTTTCGTTTGGTGGGGCTCCCTTGCTGCCCATAAGCTCACCTGTCAATAGAAATAGTGTTAACTCCCGAGGAAAGCAACATGATCAACATATTGTTGTTTCATGAAGCACGTAAGAGCCAAACCATAGCAGTATATCCTCATACGAGCTGCTCATGCTAGTCGCGACCCATCAACCACCATGATTTTTACAATATGCGGTCATTCTTATTAAGACAAAGGAAAAATCATGGAAAGCATCATGAAGCGACTCAACCCTTCGCCAATCGTAAGCAGCAGAGCATACTGCTAAACGTCTACGAAATACGGCTCATGGGTGACGGAAACCTTCCTAAGCGGATCCTGGGTGGATTCGGATCCGAATTGGGGATTCGCAGATCCATGACCCAGGGCCGACAGATCCAGTAACACAGCCATGAGATGATGTTAAATTTCTCCCTTGTTTTGTGACTATGCCATGCCAGATGATGATGTATTACATGATGTTGTACTATACTGTCTACTCTTACTTCATAATATATTATATCTGATTGTTTTGATGAGTATAGCTAATAATACCTTGCATAGGTCGATGAGGGTGAAGTCTTCTTGAATTAATGGCATACCACTTGAGGTGCACTCAATCGGACTTTCAAGTGAGTCGACAAAGATGAACAAGCACTTGTTCAAACTCAGAGCTCAGAGGTCTATCAAGCCTTCTTGGCCCTTTTAAAATTTTGTAACACATGTTCATACCACCTTGGGGAGATCGTAATAAATGTACTAGCATGGCAAATTTTTGTAAGGGACTTGGCTTCCTAAGACTTAAACGTCAATCCAATCATTTCAAGGTGGCTTTTTCCTTGTCAATTATGCAATGATGAATAAACGATGTATAATTTTCGAGTTTGTCATCGCTCCTCCAAAGCTAGAATGGTCGTCTTAGTGGGTAGGCCTGAGGAGGCTATTAAAGTTCATGTGTCGATGTATATGAGCATGCTAGGCATCGGTATTAAGTCGTGTGGACATGTGCTAGGTCCCCTAGAGTTTCGTCTGATTTCAAGCAAAATAATTTTTTTCGTTTTTTAAGCCATTTTTTAATGGTTTAATTTAAAAACTTGTAAATAGCATAAAAGCCTGATCTAGAGATGGAATTTAGCATGGAGATGCTTGTTTTCACACTCAGACCCACTTTACATACACTTTGAGTGATCAAAAAGCCACTTGAGGTCATTTTTCGCTAACGGAGCATCAAAGTTACACTTCAATGTTAAAGATGCGACATTTTGACAAAAAGACAAGTAAATAAAAAAGTCAAAATGACATGTCAAAAGTGTTGGGGTGACATGGAAAATTTGTCCCCCATAAGGTGCTACTTAATCCAAGATTGAAACGTCATGTTTTGGGTTGTATTTGGAGGCTAGCGAATACATTAAAATTAAGCATTCGCCCTCATCTAATGTGAAGGGTGGCCCATGCTAGTTGATAGGCAAATGGGAGTGAATTGACTGGCGACCTCATCATTTAGTGAAGGCGTGACTATTAAGTATGTTTTAATAGCATGCAAGTTAACCATGGTTCATCTCATGGCTGACGTCATCGCCCATAAGAATTAGTGTGAAGTTGGTTGGAGCATGCGAGTTGGAGTGGGAAGGTGGCATGGTAGATGGAGTGAGGTCGCCTACCTCATGGAGGTGGTGCCTCCTCCATGGGATCACCTCACTCAACTCTCAGTCAATCCCATAAATCACTCTCCTCTCTGGAGTTCTATTGCCAGTGTTGGTGGTGCCCCCCTGGGCCTGCTTTTGCAATAAATAACGATCCCTCTCCCATTTCAAACTAGTCAGAGTTTACTGAGCAGAGGCTGGAGAATTGTAATTGTTGTACTGTCTTTTTGTTATTGAGAATAAAAGAGGCTTTGGAGGTCCATGTTGTGTGATGCTATTAATTGAGTGGATGTATTATCTCGATTTCATGAGGTAATTTGTATTTAGTCTTTGTGCACTTGCTTTATGAAAATCTAGCCTACTGGTAGGATTGGTATCAATTTTGTCGGAAGGATTACGAAAACTTATTTGATTTAGTTAATCTTTTATTTGCAGTAAATTAGAGATTCAAGATTTATATGTATCATTTGCTTATGCTCATATTCTTTTGGTTTCTCTCTTATTTTATTTCTAGATTTAATGGGGTGTGTGCAAGTATGTTGCTAGTTGTAGGTCACCCGATTTGAAGAAGCAACAAGCTTGCTTGCTCTTGTTCTTTCAGAAGATCAAACCCTCGGTGTCCCACACGTGAAAACCTTCGAAGTCTTCTTTGCTCAAGGATACACGTTGCTCTTCTCTTTCTCTTCGTACCTTCTTTTCTTTGGTTACTATTTTAACTTGCAAATCGAATTAGATCTATCATTTCAAAGTTAAAATCATATTTAGATCTAGTTTCTTTTGCAACATAAATAGATGCTAGTTGTTTTATAAACAAGTTTCATATGCAAGCTAGATGTAATATAGAGATTCTACGTTTCTTAGCTGCCTTCTTATCAAGATATAAATGCTAGGATGAAAGTTTTATCTTTTGGTATTTTTAAAAAAATAAATTTTACAAGATAAAAGTGCTTTCTATTGGCTACCCTAAAACTGAGCCAAGATCAGCAAAGGACTTGTCCTTTTGTGTTATTTTGTCATTTGTTTAAAGTAGTTTAACTTAGATTTTTATGTAAAAATTTTTGTAGTATTTTCCCAAACACTCTAAAAGTGTTTGGGAGCATTTTTGTAATGTCCTCGTTCGATTAGGAAACAAAACACCCGCTAACCTACTTAATCCCCATAGGTCCGAGTGGGTACTGCATAAGAGGGGATTGACTGAGGACATTTGGTACTTAGAACAACTCGGGAGACACATTCAGTACTAAAGTCAGTAGTAGGCTAGAAGAAGCCTTTTCTCTTTAGGCTTAAAAGTCAACATCAAATTAGAATCGCATGCATGCAAAAGTAAAAGCACAAACCCTAAAAGTGACATGCGAACCCTAAAAGCACATAAGGATCTATTTAAGAAGAATGAGGGACCTAAAGAGATACTTATGTTTATTATTGATTGATTTGGATATTTGAGCAGCAGCACAGCGTGCGGCTATGGCAGTTGGGATTGAGGACGGTATCTTCAACTAACGAGGGTTCGACAGTGCAATATCTACACTAGTCTCCTTCAGGATAAACCATCCAGGTTTGTCACCGCATCTATCTCATTCATCATTATTCAGTGTTCCAGTATATGCTAGAAGATTATTTGCAGGTCCATCCGTACAGCTGAGGGCATTTAGCTGGAAAACCCAAGTCATTCACTGGGACTCCGGATCACCATATTTCTTCCACATGTGGCCTGCATCCTCACTGACAGGATCACTCTACTGCCTCGAGTGATTATCAACCACCGGATTGCTCACCTAGAGCAGCTAGCAGCAAAATACAAAGGTGTGGTGGCGTGAGCATCAGTCAGGTAAATCAATTCGCTAGTGTATCTGGAGGGGTCCAAACTCCTGCATGCTCCGACCATCCTCTCTGGCACGGGCACACCTACAATGCAACCAACTTTCAGCTGAAACTAACCATCCCTTCATCAAAAACGTCATCCTTAGCTAATTCAAACTGCTGGGAGTATTACAGAGGAAAAAGAGGTTATTTCTTCATCAGTTCAGTTATCTTGCATGTGTATTCTCTCTGGAGCATTATCAGTCGGCTTATCAGTGGTAAGTGTTCATTCTATCTTGCAAACCCTAACCCTAAATTCAGCTATAATATAGGGTAATTTTGCATGGAAGTTTTGCATGCCCGTCTTTTTCGAAATTTTGCATAGAATTAAAAAATATTAGTATTTGAGATATTACAATTTTTCTAATAAAGACGTTGGCTTTTTTTATCTTTTGTCAAACAGGTAGAGAGGCACACTGCTCAAATCCTGAAGTTTCAAGCGAACTAGAGCCTCCTTACTGTTATCTACCCAAATGGCACTTCTCCGTCCGAGTGCTGACATTCCTTATGTTGGCACACAAAAGGACACTCATGGATTGAAGGTTGCCTAAAACACGATAGATGGGCATGTTATGAACTACATTCATTATCCATTTAGCTTGCCATTTTTACCTTTGAATATGTCAAGTGCCGTACGCGCCTTTGCCTATATGCAACCCATGTACATACGCGATTTTTCCTACAGCATGTCGCGTACTGTACGCGAGTCTTTGTAATTGCAACCTGCGTACAGATCTGTACGTGGGCTTCCCTTAGAGCAACTCGCATGTCATACGCGGGTTGCCAGTATCAATACCCGCGTACACCTTCCTTTGACATTAAAAATAATAAATCGCGATTATTTGAGATTTGTTAAGCCCTTAACTCTAACTATCTTAACTGTCTCAACCTCCTCAACCCTCGAAACTACCTTATTTCACTAAGTATAAATAAAGGCCTTGGGGAGGGTATTAATCAATAATACTTGGAGAGCAAAATTATGCTAGTGGTGTCTATTCAGAAGTCTTTGGAGCAGTGGAACTCAGAATCCTTTGGTTGCAGAGGAGTCCTTGTCTTAGGCGTTGGGTTGTAATCTTAACTCATTCACTATTGTTAATAAAGAGAATCCTTCTTCCACATGTTTTGAATGTCTTTCATGTATCATGGTTCAATGAATATTTATGATTAAGCACTCTGTGTATGATTTATCTAACCTGTTCTATATACATGTATAAGCTTGCACTTGGAGGATTTGCTCTTTACAGGTGAAAGAGAAGCATCCCTGAAGGCTTTGGAGGAGAAGCAAAGCGGAAGAGGACAAAGCTAGGATCAACCGTCGTGAATCGGGTGAGTCTTTTCTATCCTCTTGTTTCCTTTCTGTACTCTAAAGTCGATTCCCTGCAAGTTTTATGAGTATGTTGGTAACCCCAGACCTTCGGTTATAAGGTGTTTATTCCTGTACAACAGAACTGGCAACTCCGCTAGGGAGCCTAGACTGCTGTAGGTTATTTCTGTCACCCTTGACCAGTCTTTGCTTTGAAGTTTGTGTGTGGTGTTTTATCCTGGTTCATGCTTATCATAGTGTTTGAAAGCCTTGTGGATTTTTCTTTTCTTTTTTTGAGAAAAATTTTGTACTTGTACACGGGTTGCTCTCATACATAGTCGAGTACAGAGGCTTGCATACGCGGGTTGCTCTCTTGGACAGTCACGTACAGTATGCAAGTTGCCCTTATACACAATCGTGTACAAGCCTGGAAATACGGATTTTTGGGCTAGGGTTTGCTTGTCCCTGTCCTTTGGTGATTCCTGTTTGTTAGTTGGCTTTCTTTATAAATATTGTGCACTCAGTCTGAAGACCTTGGTGACCACACTTTGTGCTTTCTTGTAAAGCCCTTGAGTCTTTTTATTTGGATTGTCTTATGTTGGCATTTTGAAGTAGGTTGGCCTGTTTGGGTTATAGGTTGAAGTGTCTCTGTCCGAATCAGTGATCAGGGTTTTGGACATTGTTTTTCTAGTCTATCTTTTGATAGTGGTTGGTTTGTCACTTACCTTTGTGAGTTTACAGTGATTTCTTGTCATTGTACACACCCAAGCTAGGGTTCCCAGTCTTCCCTTGTTGGTTGATTCTCGGTTTTATTGACCTGTTTACTTCAGTTTGTTTATTTTATACAGTTGATTTGATCCAAGTATACTCAAGTTTAGTGCATTTTAGGTGCATGGTAGAGTTTGAGCATTTTAAAAAGTGAAAAGAAAAACATTTTCAAGCTTTTGCATTTGCTTTTGCGTAAGTAGTTTTCATTTCAGTTTTAAAATATAATCTCAAAAACTACAAAAAAAATAGTCTTAGTTTCTCTTTATCGTTTGCATTTGTTCATCAATCTATATTTACAAAAAGAAAAAGAAGTTTGCTTTAATAGTGGCAATTTGCTTTGAAAAAATACCCCTTTACTTTTTTATTTCTTATCGAGTCAAAAACACCATAGTTCATCACTCCATTTCCTTCTAAGTAAGAAATAGCCCTTTAAAATGAACACAATAATTAAAATTTACTAGTAATTTTTATTTGTAGGGGCCTTTCACCTACTAGCTTAGGCTAGACTTGTGGGATAGGAAGTGTAAACTTCCCATAAGTTTTAAAATTCAGACGTAGTGGACCATTCTTTAGGTAAATCCTTGACTTTATCAATTGTATCTGGGAAACTCGTCTCAAAAGGGAGCCAAGCACAAGGCCGCGTGGAGGCATTGGACTGAGGAGATAACCCTCTGATTCCTTATCAAAACGTAAATCGGGACTTTTACCCATCTGGGGATTCTGTCCTAGACAGATTTTCGGGCTCAGCTACCCTGCCCATGCGTACGAGTCAGGCTTGCGACTGTCCCCCCTGACTGTTGGTGTAGCTAAGGTAGCCTTTAGTCTCTTGACATTTAGGGTTCATACGTAGGTAAACCAGAAGGCTATTTCTGGTTCACCTTGGATGGGCTTGGAAGGTAACCCTTGTTGTAAGTGTGGGAGGGTAGTAGGTGATTCCTCCGCTTGTGCCTAAGAACCACTTCAAAGACGCCAAGTAATTGTTCTTCAGCTTTCTTTGGGAAAGCATATCTTTCACCCTTGATTGATTGTTTGAGGCTTTAGGATTTTTTAGTGTGTGCTCTGTGGTTTTGCCTGTGTTTAGTTGGCCTTAGGGTTTGATTTGTTAAATTTTCAATCGTGGAGGACCAACCTATAAGAAGGTCAAGAAGGTTACAAAACCTTCCTCCTCTCGTCACATTGGAACCTCCACCTCCACCCCAAATGCATAGATTGGACACAAACGGTTCATTTGAACCGGTAGGAGTAAGTAAAGTTCCAGGTGAACCATCACTTATAGCTAACCGTCTTAATCTTGATACAGTTGAGATAGAAGACTTGCAAACTGACGAGTTTGCAAGGAATTTTAACACACCCTTGACTGATTTAAACGATCCTGTGATCGTTCAGGTTAGACCTTTTGATTCACTTGTTTTAGTTGTCCCTATGGGTAGGATTATGTCTTCTGCGGGAGAAAGTTCTTTTGTGTTCACCTCAGCCATTCCGGTTGAAGGGGTACTACCTCCCCCGGTAAGTGCCCCTAGATCTAGTATACCTTCTACACCTTTGACTCCAGCGAGCCGGGTGGTCCAACCACCGGTTCACTCAAACCTAGCAGGTACTTCTGGTGATATGATTACTGGGATTCCTAGTATACCTACCGTTCCTTTTTCCTTCCCATACACTACCCAGAGTGGTCCGGTAGGATCCTCGACTTTCGTCCAAGGATTTCTTTGGAATGGGGGGCACATTCCCCCATCCACTCCATACGTAGGCCCATCACCTTCGTATGTAGGAATGCAGTTTGGAAACAATACCTCTTATGGGCAAAGTTTTCAAACTCCAATTTCGGCCCCGTTTACGAGCTCTCCCTTTTCGTTGTTTAGCGGAGGGATATCGACTCCTGTCTTTCAGACCCCAGTTTCGATTGGAATGGCCCGAACGTCTTATACTGCACCTCCCACTCACAATCCTGTGGCTTACGGATGGAATCTATTTCAGAGTAATCTATCCACTTCGCAACCGGTGGCAGGGGGCAACCCCACCTTTACCTATATGGGCATTCGGGGGCAGGTCCCTCTAATCCCCAGGCTGGCACTTTTAGTGCCCCGGTTCGACCCAAGCTTCCGTTCCTAGCAACGTTAAACTTGCCAGATTTGTCAAAGTTAATGAATGACGCGGTGAGGCATGACCCCTCGTGGCCACCTGTTCCCACCAAATTGCCATCGGACATCCCTAAATTCGAGGGCAAAGTTGGTGAAGATTCTGGGGCTCATGCCACCACATTTCATTTATGGTGTTCTTCGAATTCACTGAATGAAGATTCAGTTAGGTTGAGGTTGTTCCAGAGAACCTTAACAAGTACCGTGGCAAAATGGTATATTGAGTTACCTTCTGTTGCTTTCAGTAGTTTCTAGGACTTGGCTAGTGCATTCCTTAGCCACTTTCAGCTTCTGGTCCAATATGATTTCGAAACAGAATTGTTATCTACCTTTAGGCAAAACAAGGTTACCCACATCTCGGATGATATCCAAGAGTGGAGGAGGCGAAAGAGCCTTATAAAAGCCACTATAACTCCTGAGTTCCAACTAGAGTGGTTCCTTAAATCCCTGTTACCCTACATATCTAAGGACGTATCCACCTCAGGAGTGACGAATGAAGAAGAAGCCATTCTCAGGGCCTGGCAATTGGATTTGATTTATTCACAATCTGAGATCTTGTATGAAGTTATCCCTGAGGCACTAAAACCTACGCACGATGCAGAGAAGCCTAAACTTGGACCCCATGCCGATGGTGTGGTTGGGTCCGTCAACTCTCCCACCGTAGAGTCTTTGGCTAAGCAACTTCATCAGTTGTCCGTCAAGCAGTCTACGGTGGAGGCAGCAAAGGCTGCTCCCTCCCCCAAGAGTGCAAATGTTTTTGCACGGACCTCTCAGAAGGGCGATCAGCAGCCCAGTGGGAAGAAAAAGAGAGGAAAGAAAGGAGAGGAAAACCAAAACAAGCAAAAACCCGCGAACAATGCTGATGGGGGCAAGAAAGAAAAGAAGAAGGTTAAGTTCCCGTGTAAGTTGTGCCACGAGGACCACCTTACTCACCTTTGTCCCCTTATGGAACAAGCCCAGAAGCTGCTTAAAGCTCAACAACCGGCTGTCCTGAAGGATCCTTTTCCCCAAGGACAGAACTCTGCTTCAGCTTCAAATGTAGCAAGGGGCACTCAAAATGCCCCTGACCCAAACTATATCAACATGGTTCGATCTTCGACTTTGTTACAAACAAGGAATAAAAATTATGAGAAAGAGGCTTCTGAGAAGGGTAAAGCTATAGGTGAAACTTCTAACCCTCTCACGATAGAGAAGCCTGCTAAAACTATGCCAAAGATACCGAAAAGTGTCTTCAAGAAGACTTTGCATAACCCTAACGCTAGGGCTGCTTCAAACTACTCCGTGGTTGAAGATCTAGCCCAAACCCTGTGTGCAATGTCAGCTTTAGAGGTGTTACAGAGTTGTCCCGCCCAGCGGGATACCCTCTTAGTAGCTTTAGGCAGCATGGACTCATCGAGTCTCATGGCGAAATTTCATTTGTCTGATTAAAATTCGCCTACCTTACCATGTAGCCTCATCAATAGATGTCATCCATGGTGGAAAAACCATTGGAAGGGCAGTTGTTGATGAGGGTGCTTCTACATGCGCTATGTCCTTGACATGTTGGAAAGCTCTCGGATCCCCAGAGCTAGTCCCATCAGACACTCTACTTACTGCTTTCGATGGAAGGTCCTTCCGTCTGCATGGTATCCTGTCGGCTTTTGAAATTAAGCTGGCAGGGAAAGCAGTGTCTGTTGAGGTAGAAGTGATTGATGCACCCTTAGACTATAATCTGCTCCTGAGAAGAAACTGGACTTATGCGATGTCCACTATTGCGTCGGCCATCTTTCGTGTAGTGGTTTTTCCACATGAGGGCAAGTTGGTTACTATTGACCAACTTGATTTTACTCGAAAAGGTCGTTTAGAGTCTAATGAGTCCGCTGTGCCATTGGTTGATCAGGTCAAACCTGCTGCACAGAGCTTGGGGGCTGGAATGTACACATCACTGATGGGCACATTTGATCTTCCAGCCCCGGTTAATTATATTGGTTCTACTAGTGTGGGGAGGTCCATAGCCACGGTTGTTGATAGGACCGATCCTTGGGTTCTCCCTTCCCCCCACGAACCAGAGGTGCCCTTATCGACAGTGGAAGTAGCTTATCAAGCTATCACTCAAACCATTGTTCATCCCATTCCGGATCCTCTTACAGTCCCAAAGGATCTGGAATAAGTCTATTTGCCCGCATGGGCAGAAAACTCTTTGCACTCTATAGATTGTTTAGACATGGTTTTACCTTTTGATGAAGCCATCTTGGAAGCCATGAGTGGACATGGTAAGATTTGTGAGGACCTTCACCATCGATCCTATTTTCTTCTAGAACTAAGCAGAATAGAAAATCAAGAGTTTCGTTTGAGACTGTCAGAAGGAATGTTTGATACACCCATCAATCCCTTACCCAAGGAAGGAATGTTTGCCAAGGGGAATATGGCAAACATTTCCGCCACTATACCTATTAACATCTCTGTAAACCCTGATGTCGTGGAAAACATATACATAGGTGCAAACTGCTCTCCTGAAGAGATTGTTATCTATACTGCCCTGTTTAAGGAATTCCGCGATGTCTTTGCCTGGTCATATGAGGAGACCCCAGGCATAGATCCATCGATTGTTGAACACGAAATCCGAACATATCCTGATGCCAAACCGGTTCGACAAAAGTTAAAACATGTTAACCCGCGCAAAGCGGCGGCTGTGAAGGCTAAAGTTGAAAAGCTGTTGAAGGCTGGTTTTATCTATCCCATAGCTTTGACGAAATGGGTATCGAACCATGTTCCTGTTGATAAGAAGCAAGCGACTATCCGCGTCTGTACTGACTTTAGAGATTTGAATAAAGCCTGTCCTAAGGACAACTACCCCACGCCATTTATAGACCAGATTATAAATGCTTGTGCGGGAAGTGAGGTGTTCTCGTTTATGGATGGTTTCTCCGGATACAATCAAATTCAAATAAAACCGGAAGACCAACATAAAACTGCTTTCATTTGTCCTTGGGCGACCTTCGCGTACAAGAAAATGCCCTTTGGATTGAAAAATGCCGGGGCAACCTTTGAATAGGCTATGAACTTTGCCTTCCATGATATTAAAGCCATTGTCGAACCATACCTTGATGATCTTCCTGCACATTCTCGTAAGAGGATCCAACATCTAGATCAATTACGGTTGATATTTGAGAGATGCAGACATTATAAAATCCGCTTGAATCCCCACAAGTGTGTATTCTGTGTCGAGTCAAGAAGATTGCTCGGGTTCATTGTCTCTAATAGAGGCATCCAGGTGGATCCATTAAAAGTTGAGGCCATTGTAAATCTGCCTCCTTGTTCTATAAGGCAACTTCAAAGCTTGCAAGGGAAGTCTAATTTTCTTCGACGTTTTATTGTTAACTATGCCAAGATTACTAAGGGTTTCATGCGCCTGCTCAAACAGGACACCCTATTTGTATGGGATGAAACTGCACAACTTACTTTCGAGGCATTGAAAAAAGCTTTGTTGTCGGCACCCTTACTGCGTCCGTCAGATTATTCTAGGGATTTTATATGATATCTGGCCGCGTCTGAGTTGACCATTGGGGTGGTGCTGGTCCAGGAGGACGATAAGCTTGTACAGCATGTCGTTTATTATCTTAGCCGTGCTTTGGCCGGACCTGAACTTAGATACTCCCACGTTCAGAAATTAGCCTTAGCAACTGTTTACGCTGTTCAGAGGTTACGTCACTATATTTTACTGAGGACTACAACAGTAGTGGCGGATTTGAATCCGTTTCAATATGTTTTGTCCCGACAGATTGTTGGGGAAAAATTCAACAAATGGATAGTCATTCTCCAAGAGTTTGACTCGGATTTTCAGTCTGCTAAGTCTAAAAAGTCCTTAGTTTTTGCTGAGCTTATAGCAGAATTTCCTACTGAAGAAGATGTAGCCGTTGAAGATGACTCATTCCTAGATGAGCATATCTTCTTGATATCCACCTCTGATCCTTGGTACGGGAATATTCTTATATATCTCAAGACTTTGAAGTACCCTGTAGCTTCCTCACGAGAGGAACGACGTAAATTACACCTTCATGCTAAGAACTACCTCATCATAGGAGATACATTATATCGAAGAGGGGTAGATTCCATTTTGCGTCGATGCCTTACCCATGAGGAAGCAGAGATTGTCCTGAATGATTCCCATAGTGGAGCGTGTGGAGGTCATTTATCTAGGTTAGCAACGGCCCAAAAGATACTGTGTGCCGGTTATTTCTGGCCCACGATCTTCAAAGATTGTGTGGAAGCAATGAAGCGCTGTCATCCTTGTCAGCTTTACACCAGGAAAATGCGGTCACATCCCGCTCCGTTATTTCCTGTTGTCTCAGTAGGCCCCTTTATGAAACGGGGGATTGATTACGTGACATGCAACCCAGCCTCGGCCGGGGGGCATAAATATATCATTGTCGTTGTTGACTATTTTACGAAATGGGCAGAGGCAATGCCTACTTTTAAAGCTGACGGGGAAACAGTAGCTTTCTTCGTATTCAATCAGATTATAGCACGGTTTGGTATACCCAAAGTGATTGTCATTGATCATGGTAGTAATTTTCAAAATAGCATGATGACAGAACTGACCACTATGCTCGGATTCAGACAAGAACATTCATCTTCGTACTATCCGCAAGCAAATGGTCAGGTTGAGGCTGTAAACAAGACTTTAAAAATTATCCTTAAACGTACAATTGATGCAGCCCGTTCTAACTGGCACATCATGCTATATCCTGCTCTTTGGGCCTACTGAACTAACGTAAAAACTGCTACGGTCTTCTCCCCCTTCCAACTCATCCATGGAGTGGAAGCAGTTACCCCAATCGAGTGTGAAATCCCGTCTCTAAAAATAGCTATTCATGTGTTACCTGATACGACAGAGCTTGAGGAACGTCTGGTACATTTAGAACACCTTATTGAACAGCGTAGAGATGCGCTGACTGCTAATCAAGCTCATAAGAACAGGGTCAAAACTCAATATGATAAATTGGTCAAACCTCGGGTTTTCTCTGAGGGGGAACTTGTCTTGCTTTGGGACCAAGACAAAGAACCCTTGGGGGCAGGAAAATTCAAGGCCATGTGGTTAGGACCTTATGTCATGTCGAAAGTCTTGAAAAAGGGCGCATATGAGTTAATTGATTTTGATGGGAACAAGCTGCCTGAGCCTAGAAATGGGCTCTACCTGAAGAAGTACTATGCTTAGGCTTAGCACTTTTTCTTGTACATTAAGTTGTACATTAAGAATTATGTACATTAAGTTGTTGGTTTTGTTTTTTATACCATCAACTGGTTGTTGCAGATGTCTTTTGAAAGGTATATAGGGTTCGTCGATGGCGCCAGTCGCCACACTTGTAATCTAGCCTCAGCAGCGTGGGTCATTTACTCTCCCTCGGGACAGCTAGTTGCCGCGGGAGGCGCTTGCTTAGGTCATGCTTCTAATAATGTTGCTGAGTATAGGGCTGTAATTGAGCTTCTATGGGATGCTTTGTCACGTGGTATCACCCAGCTCAAGGTCCATCTGGACTCTCAACTGGTGGTCTCCCAGCTCAATCGAGCTTATCAGGTACAAAATCCTATTCTATTACGTCAGTTCATGCAAATTCGGTTATTGGAAAGAAATTTTGAAGTTATTATATTCAATCACATTCCACGAAATCAAAATTGATTGACTGATGCATTAGCTAATTACATTTTAGATTGGCATCTAACACACATGTCATAAAAATATACAGCATGCACATAAAAACACTTGTAAATAAACCGACAACAATATATATATATATATATATATATATATATATATATATGTAAAATATCTGTCCATAGATAGGTCGAGTCTGATCCTCAGATCCAGTCATAATTGTATAATATACAAAAATATACAAAAATGTGGATCGCAGTCCATCAAAATGTCCTAGATCTAAGCAGGACCACCCTAGTCACTTGGACCACCTTGGTCCCCATAGTCTCTTTGTACTCTGGCTTCCTCAGCCTCTTCGGCTTCGACAGCCTCCACAGCATCTATGTATACAAGAACCGCTCTAGCCACTCGCCTCAAAAGGCGTAACCAGATCGGTGGAACTCCAACAACGAACTCCTGCATGACGGTCGGGATATGCTCTATCCGCAAGGTGGGAACTCTTTGGGTCAGCCTGGCCAGCTTTCCCTCTAGAACCCTAAATAGTCCCGGGTCTTCGCCTATGACAGGATGAACAAACATGCGTTGATGCCCCTCAGGGTGGACCGGTCCAATATCTGCATTTTGACATGTTTATAAGATTAAGACTTGTACATATATGTATATATCTATCATTTTAAAATTCATAAAAATTTTAAAAATGTTAAAAAATTTAAAAATTGTTTACCTAGCTCTCTCCATGCTCCTCCTGGAAGGAAGACAAGGTCTGGATCACCTCGGAAATTCATGCCGGCATATGGAAACTGCTCTAGTGCCGGTAGTAGTCGCTCCCACCAGATGTAGAAGTCATCAACGTATACACTCTGCACTGTGTCTCCTCCTCCTTGACAGAGGAAGATGTCTCCCAATCTGCTCATCCTTGGCTAACGTGGAGATCGGACTGGTAGAGGTATGGCAGGGCTCAACCCTGGTACTCTCTCTCGAAGAAGGCAACTAATATGCTAGAATACCCAAAATTCTTTTGCCTTCCTCTCTTGCAATCGGAGAGTTGTCTTTTCATAATGGAGACAACTCCTGAACACCAATCATAGAGGGCACCATGCATACAATCCACCGCCAATCTCATTTGGTTCCATGTAGCTAAATGTAATGATGAGGATCTTGCAATCCTCACGATGGTGCTCATCAGTACCTATAGTGTGAAATCACGGATATGTGCAATAGGGACACAACTCCCTCTCTTCTGGGTACCTGGTGTGCAAAACACATCTATGTGGTTCTGGACACTTAAAGGATCACCGCCTCTGTCGGTGCCCTCTAAGTTGACCGGTGCTCCACGTTGTGACAGACCGGTAATGAAATATATGTCCTCGGAAGTAATTTCCAAAGTCTCACCCTGTAGGTCAAACATCCCCAAATCATGATCCCAATAGTTTATCATCAACTCCAATAGACGGACATTGGCCCGCATGGGTGACGTGCAAAAGAACTTTAATAACCCACTCGTTCGCAAAGCATGTACGGTGGGCGCACTTTGGAGCGCTTCTTGGTCCATAGTTTCATGTTCCCGTTCCCTCCATTCCAACACCATCTTCACACATAGCAAAACAAGTAATTTGATTCATCAATTTCATATAAAATTTCAAAAAATTTTGTTTACAATTAGCCTTTTATCCTTCACGCAGTACATGCGACTGTCTAGTTAGACATGTCGCGTACTGTACGCGACTGTCTCTATAGGCAACCCGCGTACAGAACGCGTGTATGCGAGTATTTACACTGTGAACCCGCGTACGCGCCGTGACATGCTTTAGGATGCTTTTAATAATGAAATTGGGACTCAAAATTAATAATTGCTAGGATCAAATTGAAGAGCTCGGGGTGTAGGCTTACCTGCAACTTGCGGAATTTGATTTCATCCACTAGATTGTTCACAACGATCGAATGAAGGTAGAGGTAAAAACTTGCTCCTTATGGCTAAAAATTCAAAATGGTAGAGTTTTGTTTTGATTTTGGACTATTTATAGAAATTTTATTTCTCAAAGTGGGTTTTTTCCTATAGTTTGAAATCTATTCAACTAATCCCATATCTCTTTTTGCCTTGAAACAGGTTTTCATCATTATAAAGTGTTTTTTGCTCCCATAGGGTGGTTTTGTCATTTTCAATGCATTTTTTGCATCTATACTCAATCCACATTAACCTTAGCAATAAACATTTTTCCACAAACTATGGTATTATAAACCATTAGTTCCCTGTTTTACCATTGTTCTTCTATGGATAGGACCATTTTTTCATGAGTATCCTCCTTTAAAACCTATGTTGTCTTTTGATACTCATGCCGCAACCGTTTCAGGTACAGGGGTATCCTTTTAGCTATTTTTCACGCCAAATAGAGCTTTTTTAACTTCTTTTTACAAGCTATCCCTTTATAGGACTCCCCGCCCTTATGGAGTTTCTTTAGGCCCAGGTCTGACTCCTTTAAAATAGACTTGACTGCCGAGTTAACTTGTCCGTTCAAGCTCGTTAAGAATATGTGAATGGGCATCCGCATCGGTGGTAGGTTATCTCTTTCTCGGATCATGCGGAATAATACGAGAAAGGATCCCTCTCTTTTCTATTTGAATTGGGAAGAGTATTCTCAGGCATAGGTTTATCACTTTTCCGGACCCGAGGGACTGAATTTACGAAAAAGGAACGCCCGGTATGAGCTTAGTTTTCTCTTTTTCGTGCTCTGGACCTAAACATGAAAAAGATTCCGAGTGTACTTTGTGTCTTTGTCATGCTCGTTAAACACCTAAGAACAAAGCAACAAGTTTATTGTTGTAAGCTCCATTTCTCGTAATCAAATGGATCTTTCCGAGTGATCTTGCTTTCCTTCACACTCATAAAACTCAAGCTATTCATGCTGTTTTGGAAGGAGTGTTGGGTAGGTGGTAATTTAACCTTTTTCGGACCTCCCTGACTAAGTACGAAAAAGGTTCACCTTTTCTTCTAAGGAAGTTAAGAGAGTTCTTCTGTGGTATGTTCTATACTTTTCCAGCCTTAGGAGACTAAATTGGACGAAAAAGGACCCCCCTGGAGTCTTCTTTGGAGTTTTCAGACTCTCTAAATATGAAAACACCAACTAAGCATGTACTAGTTTGGGCTCATTAAATCCACGAATCAGTGACACTATCAAGCATTATTTTCCCGTCTCTTCAAGCTTGTTAAAAAATGAAGAGGGATCCGAGTTGACTTTCCTGAACTCGTTAAAATTTAACAGGGAAGGTAAGGAAGAAGTTTTCTCTTGTTTTCAGTAGTGGTAGCATGTCCTCCTTGAACATAGCACTCTCTGTTTTTCCCGATACCCATGTCTTAGTGTTCACTTTCCGTTCAGCTATTACTTTGAGTTTCCTACTCCTCCTCTTGTCCTTTATACCTGGGGAATCTGATCATGTCTCCTACATGACAGATAAGTCTAGTTGTTCTATCTATAAGTAAAATGCTGCCTCAGGTCATCTCTGTGTCGTGCTCACTGTTCAAGGACTCAACCCAATGTTTGATCTTTATCCTGATCCCATCATTGTTATATCTGTTATCTATTGTGTCTCCTTTCTTTTGCCCAGTTCCTAGTCACTCTTGTGATCCATTGGAGGATCTATTGCCTTCCTTATCACAGCATGGTTCTGTTTCAGTACTTCCTGATGACGAAAACCTAGAGTTTTAACGATAGTACCTCAGGATTTACTCCTTTCTTTCATCCCCCTTGTTTCCATTTACTTTTTCCAAAGAAAACTTGTACATTCATTGATCTAGATTATGAAAATCACAGGTGTTCCAAAAAGAGTTATTTTAAGCTTGTAACATTTGTAATAAAAGATATCGGGAGGGTTGTATTGAGCTTTCTCAATCCCCATTCGGGGATTGGTGTGGTGTGCTTAGTTAGCTTTGTTTAATTTCTCTTTGATAGTTTAGTTGTTTTTTTTTTCTTCGAAAGAAAAGAAATACTTACCCCAAACTCTCCCAAGTATCCCGAAAGGGGGAAAGAGATCCGTGGTAGATTATTTAAAAAATACTTCATTTCCTTCTTTTTTTACCTTTTGGCAAAGTAACCGCCTTTCTTTCCCAAATAAGGTTTGCATACCAGAAAGAGACCCTTGGGGTTCTAATAAACAACAAAATTTGTTCAAAAAATATTAAAATTAACAAGGCTCTTATCTCCATATGCTCTACCTCCACTGTAGCTTCATCTGATCAGTTGGTTGTATCAGAAAAGGAACTCAGTGACTACTAATTAGTCTCATCTTTTAAACTGATCCCAAAACGAAAATCTAGCATTTTTCAAATATTGCTAAGTTGTGGCAAAAGTCTTCTAGTGAAGTGAGAACCACTAAACAGTGACCGCGGGGCCTCGTCAGGCTACACCCTCGTTTGGTGTAGTGTTAAACACACCCCTGCGAATCCGGTTTATCCCACATTTCGTTGTGAGAACCACTTCTGAGTAATTTCGAACATATTCCTCGTACCCCTTGGGTATATCTAGAATCCCCTCTCGTTTCGTATAATCCAGATCATTACCATATTAATAAAATCGACCAACAATCCACCCACCCCCTTAATCACTCATTAATAAGTTTAAAACTGACCAACGAGACAACTGCAATACTTAAACGACGCAACTACACTCCACTTTTAAAAAGCACTCCATATTCATCGGCACTGGTCTATGTCTTTTTTCATGCTTAAATCAATTTTGCAAAATGTCGTGAATCATGTTTACACTATCATATGTTGTTGATGTGATTTTTACTTGCGATAGTATGTTGTGATATTTTATCCAGTTCATATTAACTGCTAGAATCAATTATTTCTTTCTTAGAGTAAAACCCTTATATTTTACTTTTCATAGGGACCACCCCCCTTAGCTTAGCTACGAGTTGGACTAGATAGAGGAACTGAGTATCAGGTGACAGCACTTGGCTCGAGCTTGCCCCCAAGGTCGCACCCAGTGGATTGAAGATTTCTTCCATATGACTCGAGGTGTGAATTAGGTGGCAACACTCTTAATTTGATATTTCTGAGGACTATTCCCCCTTTTTAGATTCCATTTTTTAGCCTTTATCATTTCATTCATACCACTCCATCTCATGTTTGCATCCCATTGGCTTGAAGTTGATTGATTGACTTTTGTTCTCCCCCTTTTGTGAAATTATCACCATCTATGCTTCAATATTCCATAACCATGTCTAAGGGTTGTTTTGTTGTAGTGAATCCTCAATACAAGAAACTTCGAGGTATGCTCCTCGTAGTCAACTGCCAAGAATCAAAAAGAGCTATAGTTGAGAAAAGACTTCTCCTAAAATCCATAATTCCTTATGCTAGTGTTATTAAACGGTTATCGGTTGGAAGAATAGGTAATCATTGTCAGGACAATGGATGCTCGCTAGCAACAGGGCTATGCCTATTTGCATACATATGCTTTACGGTGGCAACTTTATCGAGGCTCTGGACGCTTGATGGTAATGGAGATAAGGTTGGGTCATCACTGGTATCCAAAAGGTGTAAAACCATGGACAATATCTTCCAATATGTTAATCCTATGGTAAAAAGAAAAGAAAAAGTTACATAAAGGGAAATATTACTACTAGAATGAAGGGAAAGGTACCTCATAACACCCCTTCTGTGTTGACACGTTGCTATTGTTGTTCGGTTCATAGGTGTAGACCACAAAGGATTCCCTAAACCTCTTCCCTCAAGTCAAATAGTCGATTAAAGCCAAATCACTTTCGAACCATTATGAATTATCCATCTCCACCCCAAAGAAGAACTAGTCCTTTGATAAATACTTCGATATAATTTTGCATGGTATCGGCTAAGTCACCTGGTTCGAGTTCGTGTTCGAATTTAGCGACCTTGAAATTCGGCAAAAAATCGGCACTTAAAATTTTGGCGATAAAAATCGGCATAAAATTCGTCATTAAGTTCGAATTTTTAAAATATATGAAAATTAAAAAATATATGAAACTTTTCAATAAAATTCATTATGCTCATTAAACTATGAACATTAAACACATCAACAATGAACATGATAGTCATAGAATCATAGAAATAATGAACACGATAACATTCAATGAAGTATGAAGTTTGAACATGATAGTCATTAAATCATATAAATAAAAATATGGCATCAGAAATGATCAAACATATATTTTGAAAACATTAGAGTCTACATCTTCATTGAAATTTAAAAACATGTTCATAAAGTGATAAAACATAATATAAAATGTCATCAATATTTATCCTAGCAGCTATTTAGCAAAATAGCATCCCAAAAAGAAACTAGAAGTCTAGAGACTAGACCAAGAACACAAGTTTTATTCTTGTTGTTCTCGTGGCCTACTTGTTACATCAAAAAGCTCTATATCATCAAGAGCACTCGGGGGAGTGAAACCACTAGAATCACGATCACCATTGGATTCATGACTCTCATTGTCGAAATCATCTTGATCTTGATGTGCATTTGAAATAGTCTCCATCCATGGAGTAGAAGAATTTGTCTCATCTTTAGCCACATTGCTTAAAGCCAATTGCAAGTTACTACGAACATAAACAAGATCTCCTAATTTTCCTGATAACAACCTATTTCTTCTCTTGGAATGAATATGACTAAAAGCACTCCAATTCCTTTCACAAGCTAATGCACTTGATGTCTGGCTCAAGATACGAATTGCAAACTTTTGCAATTCTGGGGCTCCTGATGCATAAAACTCCTACCACACTGCTGGAGTTGCCAAAACCTTATCTCTCTTTGTTGCTGTGGTTCCAAATAGGCCTTCTTGTAACCTGTATGCTCTAATATGAGATCTAATCAAAGTCGCAATAGATTCATTTGGATGCATCCTGTCAATAGCCTCATAAAGTCCACCCATGACCTCCTCATCTTGATGTCTTTGTATCCCAAACAATGTAGGGTCCAAATAACATGTTGCCGCATGTAATGGGCTATGCATCATCTTCCATCTCTGATCAACCACCTCCCATATCTCTTTATAATCAGCTTCAACATTATCAAAAGCACTTGCAATCTTTTCCTTGCAACGATCCATGGCCTCATAAATAAAACCCATAGAGGGCTTATCGCCATCAACCATGCAGAGCACCTCAACAATTGGATCACACATTTTTAGAACTTTTTGAGCATTTTCCCAAAAGTTATTGTTGCTTAGCAATACCTGTTCAACATGCTTTCCCCTTGACGCTTTTGAAAGGTGAGATCTCTCCCACTCAGCAGTGCAAAATACACTTCTTATGCTTGTTTTTTCCTCAAAAACTCTTTTCAAAGTGATGTAAAAAGTGGCAAACCTTGTATCACAAGGCCTCAACAACTCTCTAGATGCATTTTTCCTATACAAGCTCAAAGTGAGACGATGGTTAATAATGAAGTTTGCAGTAGTTTTTGCTCTTCAGATTGTCTCATTTACCCATGGATATTTGGCTAAATCATGCAGCAATAAATCCAAGCAATGAGCCGCACATGGTGTCCAATAAATAGTTCTATACTTCTCCATAATTAGCTTTTCTGCACCAACACAATTTGAGGCATTGTCGGTGACAACTTGGACCACATTTTTCTCCCCGACTTCTTGAATCGCTTCATCCAAAATGCTGAAAATGTATTATGATGTTTTCACCTCATTCATTGCATCAACAGCCTTCAAAAAATATACCCCTTGAGGGCAATAAA
>LPNX010779290.1:625563-689466 GCA_001517045.1 Pseudotsuga menziesii
CCACCTATCGTATTTGTTGCTGGGGTGGAACTTGAGCCACCAAATTTTGAGGTGTGAGAAGCAATTTCAGGTGAAGAAGACACATCAATCTCCCTCTGAATTCTGTCTTTTTGCTTCTTTTTTTCCTCTTTCTGCTTTTGATTTCTCATAATCTTGTTGTACTGCAACTTTCTGTTCATCTGATATTCCTTTGCATGCTTCCACACCACCTCCACTGCCATTACTAACACCAAGAAGGTGGTCCACTACCCGAGTTAAAGAACCACAAAACTTGTGCCCACATAGCATACAAGTAACATATAACCCTTCCCTCTTGACATATTTCCATGCCTCTGCAGAAGATTTATGGGGTGCCATTTGATGAAAGTTTCTGCAGAACAAGTGGGTAAAAAATCAGTCTGAAAAATAATAGGTAAAAATTAAGTCTGAGAAATAATGGGTAAAAAAACATAGTCTGGACTCTAAATTTATAAAAAAAGTAATAAATAGGGAGCATTCCCTAGGGATGCCAACAGTCAGATTGACTTCATATTGCCTATAACAAAAATCCTAAATGTTAATGATAAATAGCTGTCAACACTAAAATAAGACTTAAGCAATGGTTGAGATTGATCGAGATCCTTGAAGTATATCAGCATTTCCATCCATAGAATATCCAACACATGACATTCACTGAAATTTCAAAATATATAATGTATAGAAAATCAAAAGAAAAAGATGTTTCCCATTTTTTTTGGATTTGACATAGCCACAATTTGCAAGTACGCTGGAAGAAGCAAGGAGCTCTCACTCATGTCCTCGTTTATATAGGCGCAAATAATATTTTGGAGGCTGAGACAGGAATTGGTGCATTCATTGAAAGTGTTTTCTGTACTTCAGAAATGTAGATCTCCATTTATGCAAAAATATATGTATGAAATAAACGTAGTTTGAGTCTTGACATATACTGATTGAGGCACAATGGCATATACTGGCATCTATCTGATGCCATTATATTGGGCAGAACGTGTCTTGAGTTTTCAAACCTGACATTGTATCCTATGGCTGTTTGTCGATTTTATCTATTTCTTTTGGGTTGTTATTAATTTTGTTTGAACATGATTTCCACACACTTCATTCACCATAAAGTGAGAAATCCCCAATTGAATTCACAAGGCAGATAGCAAATACATTTTGGCTTCTAAGTCTCCAACTCCAAATAGGGCTTTCCTTTTAATTTTTATTCAGAAGATGAACTTTGTTCTTGCTTTCGGTGGTCAGTAATTGTACATGTAAATCATCTCTACAGTAATCATATGTGACAGTCTCACAGCCCACAAATGGACTCATCATGAGTATACAAGGACTGGCGCAGAGGATTTGACATAGCCACATGACCCCGGTCAACTAGTGTGATATGTCTAACACCCCAAGCCTACATATTGATAAAATATTAAAAACACATTTCTTTTAAAGCAAACAGAGACCGGAAGATGCATTCCCATGTAAACTAACGGCACCTACCATAAGACTACGAGCAACCTGACACCCAAGTGTACCAGCTCCCAGAAGAAGGCATTTTGTGGATGACAAAAGTTTCAAGTCTAAAGATGGTAAAGCACGCCATCTCATAAGTTTCAAATTTAGATTTGCTGCTGATATAGCCAACCTGCTAATTAACATGTCATTGCTCTTGCTGAAACAAGTAAACTACTTAAACTAACCTCTTCGGATGATCCGGGATGGAGGCTAGAGCTTGCCAAGCGCAGTAGCAGCCACATTTCAACTTCACGCTGGTTCAAAGTTCAAACCTCACATTAGCAACCACAGTTCGCTGCTCACGCGAAGTTTCAGTTCACCATTCACGCAGAGCGGCAGAGTTCATGCAGAGTTCATGCGCGGGGCATATGGGCCCGACTCGGTGAGTAATGTCGCGGAGGACCGAGGTTAGGTAACAGGTTCGGAAATAATTAGGGTTGGCGAACACCAAACCAATCACGTTTTTTGCACTAAATTCGTCGAATATCTGGCGAATTTAATTGAAATCGGCGTTTAGAATCGGCGTTCAGAATCGGCGAACCAAAAAACGAAATCGGCGTTTAGAATCGGCAAACATGATCGATTAAATTCGTGGAGGGCAAAAAATAAGCGATTTTCGAACTTCAAGTCTAAAAATCGCCGAACACGGTGATTTAGGGTATCGGTATGCTCTTAGATCATTAATCCGACCACCCTGTTTGAAAATACTTATGTATTTAAACATAAAAATTAAAACAAACAATGTTATGTATATTTGTAATTAATTAATTTAATCGTAATTACTAAAGGTCACTTCACATAAAGACACAACTTTATCTGAAGAGACACCAAGAAGGCATACATATTCAGGCCATTCACTCGTTGTAATCATCAATCATTTTTTTCACTCAATTAATTATATATTATACACTGGAGAACATTTTTGTGTCTATTACAGCTTTCGCTGCAATAGTGGTATCAGAGGGAATTAGTGGGTTAATTCCCAAGGAAAGTACCAGCTTCAAACTACTGCAACCATCAGTTGAAATCAAATCTGTACACACAGTCAATCGATCATCCGTCCCATCACTTTGTACTTCTTCCTCTGCACTCGTCTGTACAGTCTATCATATCTTCCAACCGCCACTCCAACTTTGTTGTGTCCATACACCAGAGCTGCTTCTGTGCAATCTTCGTTTTGTCTGTGTCGCCCACCTCATCTGTACAGTCGCCATCTTGTAAAATCGTGCCCCATCACCATGCACCTTCTGTACACAACTGTAATATCCCTGATCAGATATCACCTAAAAATTCATCCCAAAATTAAAACTTTAAGACATTGACTAGTAAACAGGAAAACTAGTTGCAAAACTAGTCTCGGGAAAGCTAGTTGAGGGTTGACTTGTTAGACACACCAAGTACACAGAGAGGGGGGGTGAATCCGTGTGTGCAGTCTTTATTACTTTTTCAATTTTAATAATCAACAACTAATTCATCAATGCATTATTCTACCATTTGCATAATCATTTCATAAACATCTATCACTTCATCATTTATAAATTATAAACATCTGAATCATGAAGTCATAACAAGAACCATAGCACAAGAGAACACAACACCATATGATTTTGTAACCTTTTGTATTTGTTTTGGAACAGCTACAATTGTGAGGTAAAATAAGTACCTACTGATACAAAGAGCACCTACTCTTCATTCAGGACCCTGCCTGATTTTCTTAGACCCTACTAAGAAGGGTTTGAGGTATCCTAACCTCAAAAGCAAGACAAGCCTGCTTTTACAATTAAAGTTCACTGTCACATCATCTCATCAATCACATAAACATCACTTGTCTCTTCAATATGTTCTATTGTTGGTCAATCTCTGCTGCTCATCCTCTTCTTTGATCATCATTCTTCACTGCTGCTCATCTTCATCTCTGATCATCATTCTTCACTGCTGCTACTCTACTCATCATCATTAGAATGTCACCATCATCTTCTGTTGTGCATTCCTGGATCTCTGTTGCTGCTGAGTAGAGTGAAAAGGCCTTCAACACTTTATCATCATCCTCAAACTGTGGAGGTTATCTTCTTAAGTTGTGCATACATTTGTGTCACCTCAACCAATCAAGACTTCAAGCTCATCACAGGATTTTGCTCATACCCATGTCATAGGTCTACTCATGTCAAATATGTCACCAATCACCGTCAACTATCCAAGTCAATTAATCATCATTGTCAAGAAACATGCACCTAGTATTCAATCAAATTCTTCTTCGAAACTTCTCTAGGTCTTCTTTCAACTCTACTCAAGGTCTTCTTCACACATCCAAGTCTTCTTTATAACTGTCCAGAATGGTCTGCTAACAGTCTTCAATGACTGTTCATTCATCAGCTCTTTCAATAGGATATAATTCTTCCTTTAACCACCCTTAGTCTCTGTCAAGATCATCTATAAACAGTACATCAATTCTGTTCAACTTTTGTCTCCGAAGCCACATAATTTCAGTCCTCAAGTCTGTCTTTATTTGTTTCCCATACACCTTCCCAAACTGTCCTCAATCCAAGCATGCTTACCACTTTAGCATAGGACAAATCTGTTCCAGATGGCCTTCTTTCAAATCTGCATTAGGCAACTTCAATGACTGTACATAATCTGCTCTTGTACTAAGTGACGTACTAATACATACCTGATCATGGCTTGCATCATATGGAGTACATCATTGTATACTATGTACTATACTGTTTTCTTCACAAAGGCTGTAGCAAGCTTATCCATCAAGTCTTTCTCTGCTGCTTCTATCCTTGAGTTGGAGTAAGACCCCAAGGAAGACAACAAAACTCTATCCACCATCTACTTCAAGAATTCGGATCTCTGTTGTTTATACTTTTCTTGCTACTCCAAATTTAGGGCATCCACAACTTTGGTTCTCCTGTAAAGAGTTGACTAAGATTGCCACTGAGACAAAAAGAAAAACTTCACTGCTGCAATTTGGAATTCTTCTGCTGCCACGTGTTCTTCTCTGCTGCAAAATAAGGTCTTTCTTGCTGCTGCCAAAACTTGGGTCTCAGTCAATCTCCTCCTCAGTCTGTGATTTTTTTTTAACCAAAAATTGGTTTGTGGCTGCCACAGTGCACCATTAAAAATCAGAGATAAAAAAAATCAGACTTTAAAAATGTCTGTTGTTGCTGCCACCCGAAATTCCATATTGGAAATTGTCTGCTGTTGTTGGCTGCTTACAAAACATAAAAAATTCCAGTAAACAGTCTGCTGCTCCACGAAATTTTTACAGTCTGCAAAAATCAAACTGTCATTTCTCTGCTGCTGCCACAGTCAACGAATTTTTTCTCAGTCCATGAAAACCACCTCAGAGCTCATCCGAAATTATTTTTACACACTAACAAAATGATGGCGTGACTTGGGTATTTATACACATTTCGTAGGATTTTTTACTGGGCCGACCTGTTTAAAAATTTTAATTTTGATTTTAAAAAAAGCTCTTTTGGTTGGTCGGCTGCCCCAAAAAGGTGGGGTACACCAACTTCAAAAAATCATATCTTCTCAACCGTAAGGAGTTGCGTGACGTGCCACCTACCGTTGGAAACGGCATGATGAGGGCTATCATTCTATGATGGGCTTATTTGCAAACACATGGTCCTTCACCCTTAAATTCTTCAATTTGTGCAGGACATCAGATTTGACTTGAATTCATATTGAAGGTATCTTCAAGTACTTTTATGGCACCAAGGGCTACATCACCAACCAAGAGCCCTATCATGACACAAAAAACTCCTTAACAAGGCAAGGAGGACACTACCAAGGCTTCATCAAGATTGAGGGCTAAGCAGGGATCCATGGGCATGTCCAAAGGCTCCTCCATCATACATCATCAAAGGTTGCATCAAGCCACTAGGGCTTAATCAAGGAACCAAGGACAAAGGACCATATACAAGAAGGTCATATGCCCACCTCCAAGGACTCCATGACCTCATCAAGAGTGTCAAGGTCTTCATCAAGGGTCCCAAGTTTTGATCAAGCAATTAATGATCACATCATCACCTTTAAGGAGACAAAGCCATCAAATGTGGGTCCAAGGAATTCTTCAAGGCTTCCTCATCAAGCAAGAGGCTTCATAGGCTTCTTCAACCACCTTAACCACCTCAAGAGACCTCCAGGGGTCAAGATATCACCTGTGGGGTAGTTGGGCCTTCTTCTGGGGTACCATGACACCATCAGAGCATAAAGGACCACAGAATGGGTCATTAATGTTTCTCCAAGCCATCTAGGGATTCTCCATCGTCTACCAAGGCTTCAGGACCATCTCTGAGGTCTTCAATTTCTTCAGCAAGGTGGTAGCTTCAAGATCCAAGCTTGTGGGTATAGGGGCCTTGTCAACTGGGTACAAGGTGTTTCAAGGCACAAACCTACTCTGTAAGGGATCCAAGGCACTGCAAGGTACAAACCCGCTCTGTAAGGGGTCAAGCAACTGCAGGTGGGACTTGGTGGCATCAATGACATCCTGTGAGGCCATTGCAAGTCCATGTTGGCATCAATAACAATTTCATCAACATGACTAAGAAGGTTCTAGAAGTGAGTTGGAAAGGTTTAGGTTCTGGAATTTGTATGGATGTGTGGAGCAGCAAGGATAGCACTGTAATTTACCAACTTATACAAGTGATACAAAAACTCAAGACTCCTCCAAATGGACTGAAACAAAGACTGTGAAAGCTAGAATTGCTCGATATAGGCAAGGTCAAAGGCTAAGGATGGATGAGAGGTTCTGATATGAGTTTATACCTCTGCACAATGTACTGAGACCATTGATGTTTCAAGAGCAGCAAGCTGCAATCTACTCCAACGCTCCTGGGCTACTCAGCATATACAGACTAGTATGAGTGAGGTAATTAAATGGAGAATGGATATGGGTGTTTCTAAGATTATAGAGGTTAAATATCATTTATTAATAGTCATTCAACAGTAATATATCATTCCAGGAAGTTACAAAGAGATCTGAGCAAGTATTATAGCATAACTAGTAAAATGACAATTGAGGACAGCTCAGCTAGCTCGACTTTTGTACTCCCAAACAATACTCAAATGCAATCAAATTTCTGAAATAGAGGTTGAATCATGTCATGTGATATATTAGCTAACTCTAGGAACTGGAATGACTTCAATTGGACTTTACACATTGACTTAAGAATCATTCATTGAAAGCTAGTCAAATTCTAGCTAAATCTAGAAGGGGTGCATAAATTGGAGAAGAAAACAGAGTTCCGTAATTTGCGTTGAAGTGAAAGATATCAGAACATTACATACTCTGTTATTACATCGGAAATAGGCCAAGATGCCTCTCAGAGGATGATGGAAGAATCTCTCCTCTTGCATATAGGAAACTAGTTGTAAAATAGAAGGAGGGAGGATTTGATCTCTGAACTTGGTGATGACGATTCTGAACTTTCTCTTCGACCTGATCAACTTCAGTACTCTGTTATTACATCAGAAATAAGCCGAAATACCTCTCAAAGCATCATGGAAAAATATATCTTCTTCTACACCAAAAACTAGCTCTAGAAATCCATAGGAAGCTTGGAGATTCGATCTCTGGAATCGATGATGATTTTTCTAATCTTCGAATTCAACTTGATCAGCTATAGGACTTGCAAATAAAATCAATGACAATGGATGAATGCCATTATCCTCTCACAGAAAGCTGGGGCACATCTCCCATGCTTGACTAGGAGCACATCTCCCAAGTCTCAAATGCACAAATGTATTCATAAAATTTCTCAAACTAGCAAAAAATGTGAAAGGGAGTTGGAATACTTCTTTTATAGAATTAATGTTGACCTGTTGAGCAAGTTACTTGGTTTGGTGACCTGTGAGAATAGGTTACCCATGAGTGGGCATACTTTCCTTGCTTTGCTTTGCTTTAGCTTTCATTCTTTTTCCTCTTTTTCTGACTTTCCTTCTTTTCTAAACTTTCCTGCTTTTCATACTTTCCTAATTTTCCTGTTTTATCCTGCTTTTTGGATTTATGCTTGCTTTTCCTGAAATATTCCTCTTCTATTTTTTTGCATCATTTTTGGACTCTGGTGCTTACTTGACTTCTACTACAAGTAATTCCTCCAACCTTATCCACTAATTCGAATTGGTGGGCCAATTTCTCCATTTATTCAGCATAACAAATAAAAATATTAATTGCACAAATAATATTAAATGCTCCATAATTATTTATTCCAAGTGGGTAGCAACTATGGATAAATTTAAATGCACTCTCCTAATTAATTAATTGCCTCATCTTAACCACTCATTAATTATTTAATTCAATCTGTCACTAGGATCTAGGGGTTCGATCTGCTTCATGGTGGTGTCAAAATGGGAACATGACACAGCCCACATGTAATTTATTCTGTACATATACGTATTTAACTATTCCATAGTAACCATTTTCCTATAGTCACAACCCTTGTCATTTATTTAATTGTAGTTGTACCCTTCCCTTGATTAAAAAATTGTACACTTCTTTTTAATCAAGTCAGCTTCCTTTTAAAAAAAAAGGTGTATTTATTAAGATAGAAGTTTATGAACTTATAAATTCATAAAAACTTAATTTTATAAAGTTCACCTTTTTTTAAAATATAGTTATAAATAAAATTACAAATTTATAAAACCTTATTTTTATAAAATGACCTTTTCTATTATTTAATTTTTTTACTTATAAAGTCGAAATTATAAAGGGAAATAAAGTAGGGTCCACAAAGAACCCTAATCTAAAGATCATTAACAACGATGAGTTAAATGTCGAGCTAACCTGATATGGAGATGAAGTCAAGAGTGTGAGATATCGTCTCGGTAACGTTGAGAAAGGTCAAAAAGAACTGGCAGATGGTCAAAAAGATTTGGTGAATGGACTAAAAGCACTAAACGACGAATTCGATAAATTGATTGAGACCATGAATGATTCTTTCACAGACAGAATAAACAAGGTAGAAGAACAATTTGAAGATCGTTGGTTAGAAGAGTCAAAGAAAAGGATCAAGAACAAGGAAGAAGTAATGGGCATAATTTACAATGATGCAGAAAGAATCATTAACCTAATGGAAAGGGTAGATGCATTATCAACACAACCATTAGTAAATAGAAGACCACCACCAAGCCCCGAAATCAAAATGCAAATCATTAGAGATATCAAGATTGAGCTTCCCAAGTATGATGGATTAGACGACCGAAAAGCTATCACATGGGTCAATAAAATGGAAGGAATCTAAGTTATGAACCTACCTACTAATGAACTAGAAAAAATATCAATGGCATGCCTACACTTAGAAAGTGATGCGTATGATTGGCTCACTTGGTGGTCTAAAAAACCCAGTGGGCTATCCATAAATTGGCAAATGTTCATAGAAGACTTACTTAAGCGATTTCATGATGATGAAGAAGACGACGCTTTTACAAGGTCCACTCATCTGCAACAAATAGGGACAATGAAGGAATATACCCATGAATGGGGAGTCCTAGCTACAAGATTTCCTGACCTTACAAATGATCAATTGCTAAGACTATTTATTTCAGGGTTGAAGTCCATTATCCGTAGCGAGCTAAAACTTTCGAGACTAAGTAATTTGGTGGAGGCCAAAAGTATGGCAAAAATAATCGAAAGAAAGCCCAATACTCAACATGGGAATACTACTGTGACAAAATCATCCACTTATAGCACATCAAGAGATAACAGATATGTACATTCAAAAAAGGACAAAAAGAAGGAAAACCCTTGTCGTAAATGTGGGAAACATTGGAGACTCCAAGGCATAGATGTGAAGACGCATCATTACTTTACTATCGAATAGTGGATGGAAAGCAAGTAGAAGTATCAAAGCCAGAAAATGAAATCACAGTAGACTACAATTCAAATTCAGATTGTGACGATTCAGTGCAAAAAGTATCACTATCTTCAATTTCATGCACATTATCAAATAGTAGTGATGATAAAGTGACACAGAGAAAACATTTAAAAAAAAACACAAGTAACCATGAAATATATTCTGCCTCATTGTAGGAAAACTAATGAGGTCAAGGTTTCAAGAAAAGAGGTAGAAAAAATGACGAATTCGTCTACAGTTAAGACCAACAACTCATAACCCAAGACATTGAAGCTCATGGGAAGTGTTAAAAACAAGGAATTAACAATCCTTGTAGATTCTGGTAGCACGCATAATTGTGTAGACACAAATGTAGCTAAAGAGTTAACGTTTTTGTGTATCCCACAAGGGATCTCACTATTAAGGTCGTTGATGGACATCATGTCAACGACAAGGGAAGATGTCATAAAATTTATGTTCAAATACAAGACCTAGAAATCAAATCGAGATTTTATGCGCTACCACTTGATGGGATGGACATGGTGTTAGGTGCAGAATGGTTGATGCAGTTGGGTACTTATCCCACCAATCTCAAAGCACAGTACATGGAATTCCAACTTCAGGGTAAACATCATATAATATATGGAAATAAAGGCTCCAACCCCAACGAAGAGAAACTGAAACAACTAGAAAAAAGGAAGAATTTATGGAAAACATGGACCAACAATACAAGTCTACATCTAGGAAGCATTAAGAGCCTAAGTTAAAAACCCAACTCAAAAAGCTGCAAGACATGATGCAGAAAGTACAAAGGAATCTTGCAGACACTCAAATTAGAAGCTCCTTCAAAATCCTAAGGGTAGACAAAGCCAAAGATGACGCTTACAAAGAAGCAAGTTCATCTAGAGAGAACCCCATTTACTATGCATTTGGCGACCTGATTGGTAAAATTATTGCAATATACCATGATGACTTAACATTTTTCTCTAAAGAAAGGGGTGACCATGTGAGACATTTAAGAAAGATTTTTTATAGACGCTATTTTGGGATATTTTTAAATTTGAAGAAGTTGGCTTTTGGGATTGATGAGGGAAGTTATTAGGGCATATTATTTCAAAGGATGGAATCTAAATTGATCCAAAACAAGTTCAAGCCAGAAATGTTATTCCCCCTCCTCATGATGTTCCTTCTCTCCAGTCTTTCTTTGGGAAAATTAATTTTGTACAAAGATTCATCGCTAACGAACTAGCAAAACCTCTAATTGCTCTATTAAAAAAGAATGTCAAATTCATTTGGGATAAAAATTGTGACATGTCATTTTCAAAGCTAAAGAAAGCCATATCATCTTCACCTGCTTTGGCTTGCCCCGACTATAACATAGAATTTATGGTTTACTCGTATGCTTCTAAAGACACTATCGCAGGGGTTTTATAACAAAATAATAGTGAAAATCATNCTTCCCCTGCTTTGGCTTGCCCCGACTATAACATAGAATTTATGGTTTACTCGTATGCTTCTAAAGACACTATCGCAGGGGTTTTATAACAAAATAATAGTGAAAATCATGAACAACCTGTAGCCTTTATGAGTCAAAACCTTAGGGATGTTGAATTCAAATACACTACTACTGAAAAACAAGCCTATGTGTTAGTTAAAGCCTTGAAACACTTTCGAACTTACATTGGCTATTCCAAAATTAAAGCTTATGCTCCATACCAGGCAGTAAAGGATGTATTGTCTCAATCTGAAGGAATAGGTGTGCAAGGAGATGGGATTGCACGGATTCAAGAGTATGATTTAGAAATTAAACCAATCAAGATTGTGAAAGGGCAAGGGCTAGCTCAACTTTTAATGAAAAGAAAGTTGATGTTTTGGTAAATTGTGTTGAGAAAAATCACACTGACATGAATGGTACAAGGACATCATATATTATTTGAAAAATCTAACTTGTCTTGATCATCTAGTTGATCATCAAAGAAGGGCTTTGAGGTTGAAAGCATCAAAGTATGTTTTGAACGAAGATGGTTTAGGGTGGAAGAATCCTGATGGAATCATTCTTAAATGTGTAAACCCTGACGAGTCTAAAATCATTATAAAAGAGATGCATGATGAGTTATGCGATGGGCATTATGCACCTAGAACAACTGCTAAAATTATGAGTGTAGGATACTATTGGCCTACGTTATTTAAAGACGTCCATTGTTTTGTTAGGTCATGTCAAGAATGCCAATTCTTTACAAGGAACCCAAGGTTACCAGCTTTACCTTTGAAACCAATAATTGTTGAAGCTCCTTTCCAACAATGGGGAAGGGATTTTATTGGGCCACTTGATCAAAACTCAAGTAATGGATTCAAATACACTTCTGGTTATTTTACCAGATGGGTTGAAGCCATTCCAACAAAGAAAGCTATTGTTAAAGTCATAATTAAATTTTTAGAAGAGTATTATATCAAGGTATGGTTGTCCTTTAAAATTGACTCCAAACAATGCCAAAGCTTTCAATAAGATAGAGATGATGAATTTATGTTTTAATCACGACAAAATTTTGTCACATTTTTCCAACTATTACCCACAAGAAAATGGTTTGGTTGAGACTAGCAACAAGAATGCCGTAAGACTTTTGAAAAGAATGGTAGGTAAAAACAGGAGAAGTTGGGATAGTAAATTGAAATAAGCCTTGTGGGCTGATTGGACAACTATTAAGATAATCACAATAAAATCTTCGTTTGAGCTATATATGGACAAGATTGTAGACTCCCAATAAACATACAAATCCCGATATATGAATTATTGCATCAATGTACGTCTGATCAAGAAGCCATGCAAGCAAGAATAAATAAATTGATAAAACTTGATGAACAGATGAGAGAAGCCTTTGATAAAACAATAATAGAACAAGAAAGAATTAAAGGCACTTTTGACCAAAGTACTCGGAATGAAGATTTCAAAGTTGGAGACATTGTATTGTTAGGAGATAAGAATAAAGAAAAGCGAGGGAATCATGGAAAGCTTGAATATTTTGGATGGGCCCTTTTAGAATAGCAAGGATAGCAAGAAAGGGATCATTTTGGCTTGAGTCTCTAAATGGGGAGGAATTAGAAATTAATAACCAATAAATGGGAGATTGTTAAACACTACTTTGCTCCCATAAATTAAGAAGATTATCATTGTAGCGTGTTAGAGTAGGTAGGACATAATAAGCTCACTTGAGCTATAGGATTTGGGTCTCTTTTTCTTTTTCTATCCCGAGTCTTTTGGCCATTGAGTCTGGCCCTTTTCCTTGTTTGAGTATGTCTTTAATTAATAAAACTTGCCACTGTTTTAACAGTTCTTAAATTAGCTTGTTATTTCAAAATTTTATTTCCAGTATTTATTTTTATGCATGTATTTTATGCCATACATGTTGCTCGGGTATAGTCTGTTTCCATGTGCAAAGGAACAGATACATTGAAGGTGAAGCAGATATTTGAGTGTTGGATATTTGATGATAAGATGGTGTTGCAGACCAAAGACTTTTGAGGTTCTCAAGCACTCTCTCCCTTAAAGCACTTGTCCTAGTTGGAGCCAGATGTTATCACATACATTGTAGCTGGGCTACCATGATGCAACATATGAATATTTTCTCATTTTTTAGATCCAGTTCCATTATATGGGGATACAGCATGGATCGATTTTTAGCATGAGCCATTCAGAGCCTTCTTCAATAGCAAATGTAGAGCACTCCCTCGCCATGGTTAAGATTTCCTAGTCCATTGAGATGACCTTGGTGGTGACATAGTCCATTTGAGCAGCAGAGATGGTACACATTTGACAGATTGGCACTTCAGGTAGAGACATGTATATGGTTGAGCAGGTATACAAGTGATATCTGGATTTATGTTGTCTCTATTGTTTATTTAGTAGCTATGACTTGACATTGATTAGCTTGTTGTGGTACTATCTTGTTTTGAATGACTTATATTGTGAGTAGTTATGCAAACTTTTATGTAAGGCCTTTATGTATGCACATCTTAAATAAACGTAGTCTATCCTGCTATGTTGGCACCACTTACACCACCCACTTGTATCATCCATATAGACATTTACCTAGACTTGAACTTTGACTTGTGAGATTGAGGACACCTTTCTCCCCCACTTAAAATTATGATGACATACCCCATGTTGTTTTGTGTCTCGGCTTTGAGTTGTGCAACAAAACTTACCCAATCCTTGATCATTTTGGGCCAAGAGAACCCGCTGGTGTTAGTTCCTGAGCATAGGTGAGTTGGGTTTTGAAGCCTTCACCTCTCTGGTCGGTTGCCCCTTATGTTTGGTTCTGATTGTGGATATTCCCCCTAGTTGCCAGAAGAGTTGTCAGCTAAAACTTGAAGCATTATGTTCTGCCATCATTACATGCATTATGCTACTTGTTGTTATATCTTATGAAATGCAAACCCATTAATAAATTTGCAAATTGTTTCTTTCGACACATACGAAAGGGGCTATGAAATGAAATGTGAAAGGCCTAAAAAGCAGTGGATAAATAAATGCTAAATCTAAAGACTGTTGGCCATATTATTTGAAATGTAATGATTATATCCTCGCGGAGCCTATGGGTTGGGATGTGAGATGGAGAAAGGGATAGCTAATTCTAAGTGTCTACTAGGATTTCTTCACTACAGTTTCTTGTGTACTCAACGCAAGGGTCTTAGAAAAAATCCTCACGGAGCTTGTTTCAAGCTTGGATGTGAGTTTTACACATTTGTTAAAGTTGAATGGACACTCTTCAAATCAACTCATCCATTTGTGAGACACTTCCATTCCCTAATGTTCTTTGTTTATTATGAATGCAATTGGATTCCTGTTTCCCATGTCCGAAAGATCACTATGTTAAAGTAATAAGTCATCCCCTTTATCTTTAGCCTTTGTTTCATCACCTCACCCATCATAGCTAATTGTCTAGGTTTGTAAGTGAGCATACTTAAGGGGCTTTATAGAAGGTTGAATGGTTACTCTGATTTTAGTCTAATATTTATTTATGTTTTGTACCACTGTCATGCTATTAATGCTTTAAGTTTGGCTAATTACATAATAATGTGAGATACATTTATTCATGATGTACTCAGGATCATCCAGGTTATTGCTCCACATTTATTTTGGGTACTTTGAGAAAGTCAAACTAGTTGACCTAGTCAAACACGGTTCCCAAGGCAGTGACTACAAAAAACAACATTGGCTATATTTGTTCTAGACATGCCCAATAGACATACTACAATCTCAATTTTCAGGATTTGCCTATAGTTTTGAGTATCAATGATTATTATCACTTTATTATTGTTCTGGTCACATTTTTATGATGAGATGCTTCTGATGATAGCACTCCCTATGCGCTATAGAGGACCATAGGGTATGAGTAGTCACCAGTACCATTATACCATGTCTCTGGATCCAGTTTTGCAATCAGTTTATCCCAGTTTGCAGCCAACAGAGAGTAATGAGCATCTTATTATTTTTGGGAGATTGTACCAGCATAAAATGGATTATGGAATTGCTTCACGAAATCGATTTGGCTAGGATACTCTAAGAAATGGCTTAGGATTGTTTCATAATGATGTATGATGGCTTTCGGGATCATTTTACGCAAGTTACACTCAACATCGGGGCCCAGATAATTTTATTTGTTTTCCTAGGGACGACGTCCCCCATGGGGTCCCTCACCTTAGCACATGATGTATTCACTTGTTATATCTTATAATATGTTGTTAAGGTGGCTCCTAGGGTGATTTATGTCCCTAGGAGACCCCTTAAATGGACCAGTGTTTTAAAACTCGGCTCGAGCCTACTCGGACTCAGTCGAGTCACCCGAGTTGACCCCGAGCCAAGCCGAGTCGGCCTTTAACTCGGGTCAGATGGCCGGTTCGGTACCGAACCGACCAACTCAGCTGAGTTAAAGGTCAACTCGCCGAGTTGGACCTGAGCTCGAATTTTTTTATGTGGATGGCATGTTTGTTTGGTAATGGGATGGAGTGTGTCCAGGTTTCGAACCTCGACTCATAACTATCACGCCATCTTTTGAGGTATTATGGATTCTTAGTTTGAGTTTTACTTACCGTTCCTGAGATTGTAATGTATTTTTTTTCCTGGTTAATAACTTGTTTTGTTTACAACATTGTATAATTTGCTAGACTTTCCTTGACTTGACGTGGATGTGGCATGCCCAACGTTTCCATAAGCAAGCTTCCTGCCTTGGGTAAGCTCTTGGACATTCATAGCCCATTTCCCTTCGGTTGGAGGGTTGACGTTATAAGAAAATGTTCAAGGTTTTTGATCGGGGTTTAGCTCCATGACTTAGCATTGCCAGATTGTCCGTATGGCTTTGTTTGATGAGCGAGATGATTTATAGGCCTTATCCTTAACGTTAATATGACGTGAATTTAATTTTTTTCAGTGTTCTTTTAGCATTGGAATTTATATTAGAAAGATTTTATTACACTATAATATTATTTATAGTGTTAGCATAGTGTTAGTTTAAGGTAGTTGTTCTTGAGATTCACATTGGATCCTCTCCAATCCTATATGATATTCTAGAGATTTCTCTCTAGGGATGCCAATCCCTTGAAATAATAGTTAATAAGCTATTTGTTTAATGTAGTTATTTTATTACCTATTTGCTTATGTTAAATAAATTATGTTTTTTTTAGTAAACCAAGTCATTAAAATCAAACCGGCCGAGTCATTGCCGAGTCCGAGTTGACCCTCAGCCGATTCCGAGTCCGAGTTGACACTCAGCTGATTCTGAGTCCGAGTCCGAGTTTTAAAACATTGAAATGGACTATGGAATTGCTTCACAGATAGTCAAAGAAATGGCTTGGGATTGTTTCAAAATTATGTATGATGGCTTTCAGGATCATTTTACACCAGTTACACTCAACATCAAGGCCCATATCATTTTACTTGTTTTCCTAGAGAGGGCGTACCCCATGGCACGCCCCTCACCTTGGCGCATGATTTATTCACTTGTTATATCTTATGATATGTTGTTAAGGTGGCTCCAAGGGTAATTTATGTCCCTAGGAGACCCCTTTTTATGTACCACATGATTGTATCCTATGGTTATGATGTAGTACACTTCACTTAGGCGTTCTTGGGTAAAAGTGCACTCCCCTTTTCTATTGATCCATGTAAAAGATAAAGATATAATATCCACCGATGATGATGATTTAATCTCAATTGTTGGATTGATTTAGTTAGAATGTGGACACGCTCTAGATCTATTTAAGAGATGCAACCCCCTCATTGTATCCCATCAGGAAAATTGGCTTTATTGGCTCCTAATCAATAATAGAGAAAATATGTTGGGATCTCTTTACTTGTGTGCATGATTGAAGATTGTTCTTGGTGATTGATTGATGCTATCTCTTGCTTGCATTGGAAGATCTTGGTAAATATCTTTTGCACATTTTGGATCCATATTTTTTAACTTGCAGGGGAAGAAGGCGATTTGACAAGGGCGCATTGGTTGCGATGACTCACTCTGTCTCTCTTTCAAATCATGATTTAACAGGGAGTGGCGCATTGGTTGGGATGACTCACTCTGTCTCTCTTTCAAATTGTGATTTAACAGGGAGTGGTTTTATCTTGCGATCATTCATTTCTCTTATCTTTCATCTTCTTATTTGCATTCGATCTTTTTCTTGTCGATCTCAATGTTTCTTACTTGGCTTGGGAGGAGACGACGCACTTATGGTTGCTTGGGCGACTTGTTTAAAGAGGGATCTTCACCATTCTTTTCTTTGATCTATGCGTGGATAGTTTTCACCAAGTAAGTTTTCTCGAATATATTTCAATTTTATTTTTCTATCTAATTGGGGCTGCATGTCATGTCCCCAATTTTGGCCTAAGGAAAATAGACCAAGGTCACTTAAGAAGCATTTAGAAAATTATTAATGGTGACAAATAAGGAGAAAATAATTATTGGCTAAGGGGAAGTAATAATTACCCAGTGCATGGTTTCTGTTGTTCTATAGTATTTTTCTATGGTATGGGCAACAAGTAGATAATAGAACATGGTTTTTATTGGCCTGTGGTATTTATCCATGGTATTGGAGACTTTCCAAGGATAAAAGGAGGCGGAAGCAAAGGGAAAAGGATGCTTGAATATTTGGAGATTTGTTCTTGAGACTGTCTAGGGGTTAGCCTAGAGTTTTCGTTTGGGGTTGGCAAACTCCATCCATCCATTCTGGTCTAGTTTCGGTGGTATGATGGATCCACCCTAGCTGGACAAAGGGGGAGGATCCATTCAGGGTCTTCATTGGAGCTTCATCATCTGGGTTGGCATCACCTTTCAGGTTCTTGTTGACTGTATCTTGGTAGCTGATATCATAGCCATAATTATTGTATTGTTTACTCATTGCTGGTCATAATAAAGGTGCCAACATTATCTCGCCATTATGGAATGTGTCTAAAGTGTTTGATGAAATGTCTGAGAATATATGTTGCTGGTGAAAGTTATAAATGAATGTAAAATTGATTAAGGTTGACAAATTCATAGATTTTGTGATCATACCGGATCGGGGATATTACAGGGGTATCAAAGCTGGTTTTCCTACCAGCCTGAGTGGAAATCTATTGAGGGTTTCCATTTCTTGTATGTATGTAATTTCAAATCCAGGTTTGATGACTCATTGTGGGAGTTGAATTTTATAGAGTGGGGTCGTATTTATCCATAGGACCGAGTTCATCTCAGGTCAAATTGGATGATGGCAATTGCAACTTTGCCAAGAGCAGGGACATCACAAAATTGAAGGTGGCAGAAGTCATGATTTTATGAATACTGAAGGCCGCGAGAAAAGGTGGGTCGTGTGCATCATGAGCAGCGTTTGACTGCTTTGTCCACCAATAATAAGTGAAGGCAATAGAAGTCATGATCTCCATCAGGGCAACCCTAATCTACCAAAGGGACTGTGTTCAACATCATTGGAGTTTTGCAAGCTACGGCAGAGGCTGAGTTTCTATTATTTTGGCTGTCTGTATCCATGTTCAATTGTGAGGGCTGTATCCTACAGTATCTGGCTGTGATAAATTGATGACTGTGATTATAGGTGGGCAAACTCTTCTTGTTTGTGACTCGTGGAGCACCGGGGTAAGCGAAAGGGTAGTGTGCACATGAGAAAGGTCGTGTTCCTTGTGTGGATGACCCAATAGCTGGAGGAAGGGACGCTCTCTGGAGAGTATCGTGAGCCCTAGAGGTGGCCACGAGTGTGCAAAGAAACCAGAAAACGAATCCGTGTCCGCACAGCATAAGAAGGTCACGTCCTTGAGGGGAGTCTCGACAACAAAAAGGGAGGCCGCCACCGGGAAAGAGAGACGCAGAACTGAAGAGAAAGCCATGAATGGAACTCGTGTAGCAAGGGAAGAGGACTGTAACCCTAAGGAGAAGCTGCAGCAGCCCTGAGGAGAAGATTGAGACTGTCTAAAGGGTCGTGGTCTCGTGGTAAGGACTCTAGAGGTCGTGGTTGTGGTCTTTGATAAGAATGTCGTATCCATTGTAGAGGTCATAGCAACTGCCGAAGGATATTTGGCATCATTCGGGACATTCTACAGTTCGTTTTCCATCTGCAAGATAGTGGCATCTACAGGAAGAATAACATCACTGTTTGCATTCTTTGGGGAAGCACTTGTATTGACTGGTGTCTCCATTTTACTTCTGCAATCAAGCTACAGATTGGAGTGGGGGAAACTTCCGATTTGAATCTTAAAACACTTCAAGCTAAGGAAAATTGCACATTACAGCAGTATTCACACCAAGTGTTTGACGAAAGTCATCAATTAGAAGTCATTAACAATGTCAAAGAAGTTAGAGGCCACTCAACCTTCAGGAGTTGCAAAAGGGTTATAAGGCGTTAGTCCTATTACTTGCTCACAAATTCAATACTCCGGTCAGCGTGAGAAGCATAAATATGTTGCTGCAAGAAGAAGTCGGGAACATTACAGATACCAACTGCAAAACCAGTCAAACATGATCACTAGAAAAAGACAGCCATCTCTATTTAAGCTACAGGATAAAGAGGGTGTCGCTACAGTAGAAAGAAGAGGAGTCTGAATGTTGCTGGGGTAATCATATGTTGGGCATACAGTGTGTTGAGAAGACTCACCTTCCCTTGTTGGATAGCCTATCCATCGTTGATAACTGTAGGAGTTCCCAGGCAGTCAGATCGAAGGTCACCTTACAGCGCAAGCTTGGCTGTTGTAACAGGTCAGAAAATTATTTAATATCAGACATCCTCTGCATTTTCTGTTGGGAATAATTATAGTGTATGGGCTGGAATGTTTGTCAAATCTCAGTCACATTAAATCAGATTTGAAAACTCAACGAGTTAAAGCAGTTGGAAAACAAGTAATTTTCATAAGTCTTGCCAGCTGTAAGAGCCATGTCTTATTCAGATTCAGAGTATGAGCCGTATGAGGAAGAGTATTCTTTCTATGCCCCAGAGGTAAATGATTTTAAACAATATGATGGCAGCTATGTGGATGAGGAACCCTCTTACAGTATCTCTACCCAATTCACACTTAGAGATGATGATGATGGTTACTCTTGTGACCACTTGTACAATGAATATGCAGACAGAGGGACCACACCACCAAGGAAAGATCCTTTGAAAGAAATAGCACGGTGGAGGGAAACTTGCAAGACCTTACCCCAACAATATCAAGCATATGTTGTTACGATGAAGTCATACTTAGAAGTTCCTTTTGAATTTTTTGTGAATGCTTTGTTTGGGTATAAGCCCAAGAATGAAGATGTGGAGTTATTAAAGAAAGGTTTATGCCCTTCTTGCAAGAGACCTTGGAGAGAAAATCATATATGTTTGGAGGAGCGAAATGAGGAGGCCAACACCAGTGCTGGGAAGGATAAGATCACAATCCTTACTAATGATGGTTATCAGCATAACGAAGCTATCACTTGTTCTATTGAGAATCAACCAGAGGCATCTCTCACTGAGAACATGGATCAAATAGCATCTACTGATGGATGCTATAGTGGGGGGATACCTACTGATGGATGCCATGGAGAGACATTTACTGATGAATGTCCATTCCTATATGTTGGTGACATAAAGATTCCACTTGATGAGACTGCTACAAGTACAAGTTCCCACGAGTCTGGAAAAGATGAAGATTTTGCAGTAGAGGAAGAGGACCTACAATCAATCTCACCATCACCACATGAGCTTCACGAGGTTGATCATGTATTAGAGGAAGAGAAGGCTTCTTTTCATAAGCTTTCCCATTTTAAAGGGTCACTCATGATGAATGACAAGAAGATTCAAAAGGCTCTAGCCATTCTCCAAGTCACTAGCGCACTTGTGTCCCGACTCCCAATTGGCTTGGAGAGATGATCCCTTGGGGGCACAAACTTCCAATGGAGTCATAGAGAAGATCCAGAAGGAAACATCAACAACTAAAGGTAATATCATGTGTTTGCTTTTTGATAGAAGTCATTTGATTGAGCTTGCTGAAATATTACATGAAGCCTCCATAAGAGATAATGAGGAAATTTGCAAGCTCAAACATGAATTGAATTCCACCCAAGATTGTCTGAAGGATGCTCAAGAAGCACTTCAAGAATCTAAGGTCCAAAATGAGCAACTTCTTGAAGAGTTGCAAAGTTCATGGTCTCCTTCCTATGTTTCTGATTTTTGTATGGATGATAGCAAAGAGACTCCTCATGGTGTGGTGAACCATGAGATTCAAACTGATTTACAAATGTTTGAAGGGTTGAAAGATGAGCAAGCTGAATGGCAAACACTTGCCATGGATGAAGAAGAACACGACTTGTCTCATAGTGCAAGTCTCGCACTCGTGGAAGAGGCACATGATCCTACACACATGGAACCAGCCTTGAGGAGAGGTTTCCAATTTTTTGACTTGGAGGATGAGTTGGTGCATTACACTTCATCCTACACTGTTACTTCTTTCAGTTTTCATCCCAGTGAAGTTTGGGTGAAGGGGTTTTTTCTGTTAGTGCCACATGAGGAGTATGAGACTCCTACCCTTCATGATGATCCTATGATATGTGCACCAATTCCTTTTGAGCAGCATTTACATCCATTGTTTTGTATCACTTCTGCTCATGGATGCACTTCCTTGAGCCACTTGGAGGCTCCTTCTTTGATTGATGGAGGTTCTTCATCCATTGCTTGGATAAGAGAACACACGATGAGACATCTTCATACATCTTATTCTTTCTTGCAGCATTATGAGACATGGGATCCTCACCTATGTTACTGGATTAGATTTGATTGGTATCTTCATGATTGTGTGCGTTTGACACATGATGATTTTCTTGATTGGAGGTGCAAGCTTCTTGAGTGCTCTTCGATGAATGATCACTTCAGCCACATCGGGAGTGGCATATCTTTGTATCATTTCACTATGTTTCATTATGATGTATCTATATTAATGATTATGATGTATGGGAGAATGCATAGTAGAAATTGGGATCCTGGCACCCCTCCCCATGATGTATTATTTTGTACCACTCTATGTATTGATGGAATGCGCCAGTTATGGGATCCTGGCATTCCACACTTGGTTGGAATAATTGGGAGGACATGGTACCCCTCCTACTTTGATGTACTGTTTTGGGAGACCTTGTGCATGGTAGAGATGCACAAGCATTTGGACTTGGGCAGCCCACATTCTAATTTGTATGTACTCACACTATGTATTGATGGGGTGCGCAAGTGTTGGGACCTTGGCATCCCATACTTGCGGGACTTGTTCTTGATGACATTTTACACTAGGATAGTGAGCAAGCAGTGGGACCCAAGCATTCTTGATTATGGGAAGCTCATTGGGACCACATTTTGGTTGGTTGGCTTGAGGAAGCACATCTCGTCTCTTCTCCATGGGTTCATCTTTGCAGCAGTTCGTTATGGTTTCCTACATGCTTTTGGATGGACTTATGTTTTTCTTACAGGGTGTCATGATGACTTCCATGTGCCTCTACTGCATTGCATAGGAGAATATATATTGCACCTTGCATTTCTGAGGATCATTTGGGATCCTGGTATCATTAGTCTTCACATTAAGTGCATGGTTGATGGTGGAAGATTGATGTTGTGATGGTATGGTTTTTTCATTGCTTGAGGACAAGCATATTTGGGAAGGGAGGACTATCATGTCCCCAATTTTGGCCTAAGGAAAATAGACCAAGGTCACTTAAGAAGCATTTAGAAAATTATTAATGGTGATAAATAAGGAGAAAATAATTATTGGCTAAGGGGAAGTAATAATTACCTAGTGCATGGTTTTTGTTGTTCTATAGTATTTTTCTATGGTATGGGAAACAAGTAGATAATAGAACATGGTTTTTATTGGCCCATGGTATTTATCCATGGTATTGGAGACTTTCCAAGGATAAAAGGAGGCGGAGGCAAAGGGAAAAGGCATGCTTGAATATTTGGAGATTTGTTCTTGAGACCGTCTAGGGGTTAGCCTAGAGTTTTCGTTTGGGGTTGGCAAACTCCATCCATCCATTCTGGTCTAGTTTCGGTGGTATGATGGATCCACCCTAGCTGGACAAAGGGGGAGGATCCATTCAGGGTCTTCATTGGAGCTTCATCATCCGGGTTGGCATCACCTTTCAGGTTCTTGTTGACTGTATCTTGGTAGTTGATATCATAGCCATAATTATTGTACTATTTACTCATTGCTGGTCATAATAAAGGTGCCAATATTATCTCGCCATTGTGATGTGTTATGGAATGTATCTAAAGTGTTTGATGAAATGTCTATGAGAATATATGTTGCTGGTGAAAGTTATAAATCAATGTAAAATTGATTAAGGTTGACAAATTCATAGATTTTGTGATCATCCCGAATCGGGGATATTACACTGCACTTTCTCTTTCAATAAAACCCTAATTTAAAACCCTTAGTTTTAGGTTAACCTAGTTTTAGATTGCGGCTACATCTAAAATTAAAAACCCAAGTTAAAAATAATCTTAAAACCCTAGAGACCATGTTTCGTTTAAATCCGGCTCTGTTTTCCCATCTAAAGCACTGGCCTCTCTTGGGGAAAAACGTCCTCCTTGGGGATTTGATCATTTTGCTTAAACCACGAATTGCCTATTGCTAGAGTCACTTTCAATTGTCATATCTAATACCTAGCCACTCATCTGAGTGCCTAATTTCACCTAATTTCACCCTTTTACCCTTAGATATGATTTTCATGCATAAAACCTAGGGTAAATTGGAGGCACTCATTATCTCTAAGAGATAAAATCAACATACCTTGTATTATCCACCTAAATCACTCATTTCTTAGGTTATCTTGGTCATAGGGATGCCCCCTAGTCTTGGTCTTGGCTTAGTCTTTCTACAAAGTCTAAAGTGTCAGTAGCTTTGACCGATCTGACAACTGGAAATTTCAGAGGTCTTAGTTTTCAAAGGTCACAACTCCGATTGCGTTCACTCTACCATCCCGAATAGGATCACCTTAAGGAGAAACTACAAGATTTGTGATAACAAGACTCATTGCACAATGTTATGTAGTCAAATTTTCATGATTGGCATCGTTTTCATTCACATCCTTTCCAGGTATATTGATAAGATTTGAACACCCATTTGGCCCTTCTATCAACCTACTAAGTTAGATTGCAAAATAATTCTCTAGATTAGTTAATTTTATCCAATTCGACTTTTTCAACAGTTTGACTTGGTAAAGCAAGGAGAGCAACATGTCAAAGATAGGTTCCAATATCAGATAATAGTGTTCTTGACTCCAGGAGTCATTGCAATCCTTTTCTCCTTGGCCTCATATCAGTTCTTGATTAATTGGATTTTAATAAAAACGTTTAAAAAGCCTAAGTTTGTGTAATGACCTCCTCTAATTAAAGCACCTAAAACACCCGCTAACCTACTTAATTCCCATAGGTTCAGCGGGTATTGCATAAGAGGGACTTCACTGAGGGCATTTGATACTTAGAGCAGAACATGAAATTTATTCAGTGTTAAAGTCATCTGTCGAATAAAAGAGCCTTATTTTTTTAGGCTTAAAAGTCAACATCAAATTAGAATTGCATGCATGCAAAAGGGAAGCATAAACCCTAAAAGTGACATGCAAACCCTAAAAGCGCTTGAGACTCTATATAAGAGGGTTAATTGGACTAAAGAGACTATCTATTATTATTGTTGATTGATTTGAGATTTTGAGCAACAGCAAAGCATTCAGCCGTGATAGTTGGGGTTGAAGACAACGTCTTCAACTAACGAGGGTTCGACAGTGAGATATCTACCCTAGTCTCCTTCAGGGTAGGCCATTCAGGACCGCCATCCGCTCTTCATCTTTATACATTCATATACAACTATCTGGCATCCATCAGAAGATTATTTGCAGGGACACGGTACAGCTGGGGATTTAGCTGGAAAATCCCAAAGCATTCGCTGGGTCTCCGGACCTCAGTTTATCTTTTGAATATTGGTAGCATCTTCATCAGCAGGATCATCCTACGGTATCAGGTGATCATCAGCTTCCAGTTTGCTCATCCGAAACAGTTCTCCTCAGTTTCGGGTAGTTGGGGCGTTAGCAGCTAAACCAGTGAACCAATTTGCTAGCCTACCTAGAGGGGTCAAAACCTCTGCATGCTCTAGTCATTCTCTCCAACACGGGAAGACCTTCATCTTGGCAAAATCTCATTTTCATCAAACAGCTCCTCCACCAAAAACGTCACATCTGGCTGAGAAAGGGGTTTGTGCTGCTGGCGGTAACACTGAAGGAAGGCCGCACCATTTCATCAGTTCAGCTTTTGATGCATGTGTATTATCTTTGAAGTATCACGGATCGGATTATCAGTGGTAAGTGTTAAATGCCTTTTTGTAAACCCTAGCCCTAATTCAGCTGGGCCTTTTTTGCATTGCAATTTTGCATGCACGATTATTTTGTATTTTTGCACAAGATTGAGTATATGAGTCAGCATTATACCAAGCATCAGTAGAATATCAGTATTTGGGATACTACAGTGGTATCAGAGCATGTTCCTCGCCAGCTGTGGGCTTGAACATGAGAAGTAAATGAATACATAAGAAGACACTTTTGTAACCTATAGGAGAAGGAAGAGTAGGTAGACGGAGGAATTTGAGGATATCTAGCTTGAAGATACCAACTCAGACATGGACCCAACAGGTATACACTTTGACAAGGGCAAAGGAACGGGAGAAGATGAGGACGGGATGGAGTTTCGCAACTTAGTAAACGCATTACAGGACCTAGCCAAAGGGCAAAACGACATATTGAATGTAATAAGCAGATTGTCAGCGAAACCGGAACCAAGTAATAGCAGTATACCTCTCTCACCGGTAGATAGAGGGTCTACAAACAGTGGTGGGAAGCATGCATACACCAATATGCAAAACACACCCCACATATATAACAGACCTTCCAACAGGCCTACTATGCCTCACTTCCTTGCAGATGCAGTAGTAAGACCAGTGATGCCAGTAGAACCTAGTGAACCATTTGGAGCCTATTTACAGGAATACAGGGACTTAGGGGATGAGTTTCATGCAGCCATGTCCTTTTCATATTTTTACAACATGAAGAGTAGGAACAAACCCCAGAATTTCAAAAGAGGATTTACGAGTTGTAGAAAACCTTGCGTAGGTTGACCATCCCAAACTTTGATGGGCCTCGCGGAGGTTCAACGAGGATATGGGTTCAAAAGTTGGATACTTATTTCTAACTCAACCCCATGACAGAGACAGATGCCATTAAATTGGCTACACTCCACCTAGATAGAGAGGCTTATGAGTGGTGGTACCACGGACTAGTGACATTGGGTCACAACACCATTAGCTCCTACAGTGAGTTCACACAGAAGCTCATGGAGCGATTTGACAGGAAGGACCCAAAGATACACTTCAAAGAGTTGGCTCAACTCAAGCAGACAGGTAGTGTCGAGGCCTTCGTCTCTGAGTTCCAAAGGGTAGTTGTTATGGTGACAGATGTGTCGGAGAGCAGGTTGATTATGTTGTTTACTGAGGCCTTGACAGAACCACTACCGGGGTGGGTGAAAGCCTACAAACCCTCCTCTCTCCAGGATGCAATCAGCCGAGCCAGAGATCTCCAAGACTCAATTCCGAAGAACAGGTTTCCACTCAAAACCAACTTTCCAGTTAGAGACAAGGATAGGAAACCGTTCCAGCGAGAAATACGGAAGAAATTATGTTTTGCTTGTCAAGAACCGTGGGTTCCAGGACATAGGTGCTCAAGAAAGACCAAAGCTCATTACATAGAGGTATATTCAAATAGTGAAGGGGAGTACTACGAACAAGAAGCAACAAAGGAATTGCGGGTAGCAGAGGAGGAGTCACTCCAAGGGGATACACCAGAGGGGATTATTGCTACATTATCCGGAGTACCTAGGTTTTATACTCTCCGAGCCAGGGGAGTAGTAGGAGTATTGATTGATGGGGGAGCAACCAACAATTTCATTAATGCAGCATGGGTGGCCAAGCGAGGCATTCCAACAAAGAATTTTGAAGGATTTACTGTAGCAGTAGCAAGAAACACCAGCATGGAGTGCAACTATTGGATTCCTAAACTGAATCTCACATTAGGCAACTACCATATGACAGACTCATTTTATGTAGTGAATGTGGCTGCTACGAATGTAGTATTAGGCATCCAATGGCTTTATTCAATAGGGAAGTATACTACAAATTACAGGGCGATGGAAATGGAATTCCAAGGACCGGATGGGAAACGAGTAGTTTTGAGGGGCATGAATAATAATCCTCCAAGACCAGTATCCTCACAGAGAATGGAGGTCGTGCTCAAACAGGGTGACTTAGAATGGTCAGCAGAATGTTTAGTCACCTTTAGGAAACCTCCAGAGAACAACACCCAACACCCAGCGGATATTCAAGCATTATTGCAGAAGCACGAGAAGGTATTCCGGGATCTTCTAGCAGGTAGACCACCAGATAGGGGATTTGAGCATATCATTGAGCTGAAGGAGGGGGCACAAGCAGTCATCACCACTCCATACAGGCATCCCAAAAGATACAAGGATGAGATCGAGAAGACAATCAAGGAATTACTAGAACTAGGATATATCCGGCCCAGTTCTAGTCCATTTGCATCATCAGTGGTCTTAGTTGAGAAGAAGGATGGCACATTGCGAATGTGCATCGATTATAGAGCACTCAACAAAAAGACCATCAAAAACAGGTATCCCATTCCTAGGATTGATGAACTAATGGACGAGCTACGGGGTACCAAATACTTTTCAAAGATTGATCTTCACTCGAGGTACCATCATATCCGAGTAAGGGATCAGGACATTTCCAAAACAACTTTTCGTTGCCACTATGGTCACTACGAGTTCTTGGTCATGCCTTTTGGACTCACCAATTCTCCAACCACCTTCCAGTCATGCATGAACCATACTTTCAGGGCTCAGTTACGTAAGTATTTGCTACTATTCTTTGATGATATTTTAATTTACAACAAAACTTGGGAGGAACACCTAAAACACTTAGACGAGATATTAAGCATTCTGGAAGAGGACTCGCTTTACGCGAAGATGTCTAAGTGTGAATTTGGTATGAAAGAGATGCTGTATCTAGGGCACATCATCAGTGCAGAAGGGGTACAGGTTCATATGGAGAAAATTAGAGCAATCAAGGATTGGCCCACGCCAAAGACAGTCACTGAACTGAAAAGCTTCTTAGGCCTTTGTACATATTATCGAAGGTATGTTAAGGGGTTCTCTCAATTCGCCGCACCACTCACCGACCTCACAAAGAAGGGGGCATTCACATGGACAGATTTGGCACAAAATACCTGGAAATGAAAACCATCATGAGTTCTTGCCCGGTTTTAGCACGACCAAATTTCTCAAAGCCATTCATAGTGGATTGTGATGCTTCAGGGAAAGGACTAGGGGCAGTACTGTGTTGAATTTTACAGGTTAGATGAGTTTTAATACCAATATTAAACTTCAATACATGAACATATAAAAAATTACGTAAAATTTAAACTATAATAAAATTGAACAACATAACTTTCATCTCTTTCAACTTAACGCTTTGCTGGTCACTGCGTTAACTTTAACGCTCTGCTGGTCACTGCGTTAAAGTTGATCATTGAGATGTTTCATCAAATGTCACGTACAAAAAAATAATAAATAACCTGTGCAGTAAATTAAATCTCATAATATATCCCTGCCTCTACCTGTAGGCTCTATTTGGAGATCACATCCCTGGTCCCAGACCAGAATACCCTAGAGGCATATAGGGGCCCTAGCCACATGTTAGGGGCTTTGCCATGGCATCAACTTGCTTGGTCCCAGACCAAGATGATCCGGATTTATGCAGGAACGCAACAGAATACACAAATAACCATAGAAACAAATATGCAGCAGAAATCACACTTCATTTCATTAATCAAAGAACTGAAACTTGTTTACATACATAATGGAAATAAACTAGCTAGAGTGCTGGTAGCTTATCTCTGGGAAGAGATGTGGTGGATACATGCCTCTGAACTCCTTGTTACAATGAGGCTCGAAGGCCTATATATTATTGAGAAACAATGGAACCCCTACACATCCAAAAACCTAACCCTAGGAGGTGAAACGCCAGAATGTGGGCCCCGTTGGGTAACTTGGTACATCAATTTCCTGGGGTCGTAATTTTGGCATACTACCTCCATTTGACGCACATGATACATCGTTAGAAAGGTCTCTTCAAGGACTACATCCATAAACAACAAATATCGAGTCCAGAACGGACTCATATTTGCCCGACCATTCGATGCCGAAAAAACGTCGTTTAGGGCCTCAAAACGGCTCCAAAAGTTTGGGACCCAAAAACTGCCAAAAATAGTAAATTGTGCTACAATTAAGGAAACTGGAAAACTGAAAGAAACAATGGTGGGGGTCCAAGTGGAATAGGTGGGTGGCCACCAATATCCTCCTTGATCACAAGAACCCAAGGAGACTACTGGGGGCCCTAGGGTACCTTCTAGGGTCTTACTCTATTCTAGTCAACTGACTAGGAAACCATTCTCTGAGGATGGGTCTCGCAGCTGAACTAACTTTAACATACTGATGGAAAACCATCACCCTATTGCACTTGAGAGCAGGAAACTGAAAGACTATGAGCGCCACTACTCCATATATGACAAAGAGATGCTAGCCATCTTACATGCCCTCACTAAATTCAGACAGTACCTGGTGAGCAGCAAATTCAAAATCAAGATAGATCATAACAACCTCAAGTACTTCTTGGAGCAGAAGGAGTTAAATGAGCGCCAACAGAAATGGGTCAGCAAGGTGCAAGCCTATGATTTCGAGATAGAGTATGTGAAGGGTAAGAACAATGTAGTAGATGATGCATTATCCAGACGACCCACTTCATTATCTCTCATGTATCCACAAATTGGAGGTCTCTTCTCCTAGTAGAGTACTCCAAAAACAAATTTGCCAGTCATTCTCTCCAGCACGGGAAGACCTTCACCCCAGCAAAATCTCACTTTCATCAAACAGCTCCTCCACCAAAAACGTCACATCTGGCTGAGAAAGGGGTTCGTGCTGCTGGCGGTAACACCGGAGGAAGGGAGCACCATTTCTTCATCAGTTCATCTTTTGATGCATGCATATTATCTTTGGAGTATCACGGATCGGATTATCAGTGGTAACTGTTAAATTCCTTTCTGTAAACCCTAGCCCTAATTCAACTATATTTTAGGGCCTTTTTGCATGGCAATTTTCCATGCACGATTATTTCGTATTTTTGCACAAGATTGAGTATATGAGTCAGCATTATACCAAGTATCAGTAGAATCTCAGTATTTGGGATACTACAGTTTGATTTACATTAGTTTAATCAAAGCTAAAGAGGCATTTCTGCGGTGATTTGAGCAATGACATGTGCACATATGGTCTTCGGAGGATATTTGGACTCATCATAGGCAGTTTCCCCTATCAATTCACATGGTTATATACATTTTTGAATTAAAAAATTTCCCTAAGTTTTAATTTAAAAATGCTTAAGTATAGTTTTGTAACTTGGTTAATAACTAAGCCATTGTGAAATTCTCAGTGATGTTTGGCATGATGAGTCACTTTTGAGGATTATGTGGGTCTTCCTAATGGCTTACAGCTGATCAATGGACTTCTTTGATGACATGGTACTCTCATACATGTGTCATATGTTTAAAGGCAAATTCATGAGATTATTGACATGTGGCACACATTACTTGTTTTATTCACACATGTGGATAAAGATATTCATCTTAGAAGGGCTTATATGGCGCATTTACATGAAAATCCTAAGGTTAAGCAAGTTTGGTAGTGAGTTTTCCTTGCGAGTTTTCTTTGCACTATTTGAGTTGCTAGTAAAAGGCACATTGTTTGAGGTATCTTCTACGTATTTGGAGGCAATATATTCGCATGGGGATATGCCATTTCGCATCGTTGACATGATCAAAACCTCAAAGGAAAGGTGCATTGCTTATGGAAATGACAAATGGCATTGTGGACCTTTTTATCCACACAAAAGGCTAAAGGCAGTGCTCCATTCCAGAAGTCCTTGACCTTCTAAAAGAAATATTACTTTATGAATTAAAGTTTTGATTTGAAAGAGATAAATCAAGGAGAGGATTCATTTGCTAAAGGCATGATTGAAACTGTGAAAGTTCCCCTCCAATCCTAATCAAATATCTCTGGGAGGAAAAAATTAAGCAACAAGTTCAACAAGAGGTTTTCCATCTCTTTATTCTTTTAATGGATGATTAGGATTTTTGCAAGAATTGCTAAGGGTTTACTCAGTGTAGTCAGACTCTTTGAATACTCGCGAGTCTTGCCGAGTCTTGCCGAGCGACCACCAGGACGAGTACTCGTGACATACTCGCAGGGTAAACTCGCCACTCGCCGAACTCGTCATTTACTCACTGAACTCGTCACTTACTCGCGAGTCCATTGACTGTTTGACCATCGCTTTTGCATTTTGGAGGGAACGTGGGGAAGGAAAAAGCCCCCGAAGCAACACCGCTCTCCCTTGTCATCTCATTGAATAGTTTGGCTTCCCCCGAGTTGTTCTCTTTTGCCCCCTAGCTATTATCAATTTATCAGTTGTCTGTGTGTTTGGAATTTTGGAGTGTGCGTGCATTGAGGAAGGTCACTAACACTGGTTTGAGCATTTTCAATTTTTAATTTTTTCATTGAACTTCTATACTTTGGATTTTATAAATGTAAGGTGATGGCGCTGCCATCGGTAGTTTGGTTGAAGAATGTGATTGCTCGTGGTTAGGATAGGATGATGATAGTGTATTTTTTACAATTTGCTTTTTCATTTTTTTAATATTTTTAATAATTGTTAATTAATGAAATTTTCTTATTATCTTTTTTTTTTAATAATTTTATGGTTTTTATAATTTGTAATTAATAATTATACTTTGTGATTTCAAGTGAGAAAACACTTCTCGTTAAAATGCATTGCTATGTCTTTTTATCAATTTTTTGAATTGTTATATGCTTATATATTAAATTTTAATTTTTAATATATATGTTTATATATTATTTTTTAAGTTACTATATTTTTAATGTTTTTCATATTTGCCGAGTCTTTGCCGAGTCTTATCCGAGTCACCGAGTTTGCCGAGTCCCAAGCCAACCGAGTATTTGCCGAGTCCGAGTCTGACTACACTGGGTTTACTACTGAAATAATCGTTGAGAAAGGAAGTTGGTTACAAAAGAAGAGTATAGGGTTGAGGTTGCTAAACCCTCTCTAATCCTTGATGTAACCTTGAATCATTGGAGGATTTGCTGCTGTAATTTCTAGGTTGGATTAGACCTATTCAGTCCTCTTGATCCCTTTGTGATATCGGATTTCGAGAAATGATGTCTTGTTGGTTGTTCATTCAATAAGAAGGACGTCCTACTTTGTCTACCTCATCAAGGGTTTCATATTATGGCTGATCCTGCTTTGGTTATTGATAGCATGTTATTCTTGGCTGTAATTTCATGGTTGTGATAGTGCGTTTTGTATAAGGCCTCTCACTTATTCTTGCATAATCTGAAAATATGTTTTGAACTAATTATGGTGCATTAATGAATGGCTTAATTATGTCTTCTCCATAATATTCAAACACTCTTCCTCTTGGATATTCACTGCAGCACCCAATTCAAACCCTCCTCTTTGCCAAAACCTGCTGGTTCAACCAATTTACAGCATTTTCTGGTCCAAATGGCACTTCCAAATCTGAAATGGACGGTTATATCCTGAACTAGCCCATTCCGATAGTTCAAGTCAAAACTGGCCTTATTTCCCTGAACCAGCCAAATTCCATACGGGCCAGTACAAGCCGCGTGGGACCACATTTTTTCAATTAGATTTGAAAAATAAAAATAAATTTTGGTTTTCTAAAACCCTAAAATCATCCCAAAAGCCCTGCCATTGCTATTTAAAAAGCATCTAACCTCTCATTTGTATCATGCACTTCAATGATTTGGAGTTTTTGAGCTGAAGTTTTCCTGAGTTATTGAGCTGAGGATTTTTCTAAGTTATTGAGCTGGTGTTGCTGCTTTGGACTCCTTCTTGGGCTGATAACCAGTGTTGAATGTCAGTATTTGCTGGGCCGAGCTAGAGAGTTGTTTTGGAGAATCTCTTGGGCAATTTCAAGGGTTAATTTCTGCTGTTATAGAGTTGTTACAGAGCTATTACAGGGTTGTTTTTCCAGGGGTTTTGGATTTACAATTTAGTTGTTCTGGAGCTGCTCTTCTTCTTTAAATCTCTTCTTGTGATGAGTGGAATGCATCTCAATGGACCTAAAAACCTGAAGGTAAATACATCTCACTTGCCATTTGATTGACCTTGACTCCATTTCCCTAGTTGGATATTGACAGTGGACAATGATCTCCAAGGCTCTCCATCACCCCTCTTATAAAGCACTAAAAACTCCAAACCCCTATTTTACTAAGGCTATTCTAAAATTCACCTGGTGTTCCAAAGCTTGGCCTTAGTAATACTATTAAGGGAGACCCCCTTGAGCCAGAGAAGAGCTGGCCTAAAGTCGGAACGGCAAGTCATTGAGGTGACAATGGGTGACTGTCCTAAAGAGTTTCTCTCAATTGTAGACCATGGATACAGGGTTTTACCATATATGTAAAATTTGAGAAGTAACAAAGTGCACCCTTAAGAAAATAGACCTCCAAATGAGTGAATGCCACCGACTACTTGAGGCACATGTGATCTCCATCATGCGATCTCTTTAGTTCAATAAACTCCACATATGTGGCATGAAATAGGGAATTTAAGCAACCTCCCAACAACATGTGGGCCCTTAATTAGGATGACCACTATTACATATACATTTAACCCCATATATACCCCCCTTGGGGTCATATCATATACATTTAACCCCATATATGCCCCCCTTGGGTCATAACAATCCATGGCAATGTTGAAACTTGATGGATGAATGATCATATGATCATTCATGATTGATCATGCCTGAATGATACTTGGTTATGTTTAGATATGTTATTTTTGCATTATATTCAGTGTATTTGCATTATACTAAATGTAATCTTATGTATAACTATAAAAATATATAATTTTCTTGAAAATAATATTTTTTTGTATTTTTCATGATGACCAATCATTCCCGAGTTGACTCACTAGTTTTTATCAAGTCTCAAATCAAGTTTGACTCTTTGGCCAATACAAGTCTTGCGTTGAGTTGAGTCTCATGACTTTGCTTTGGACTAGAATGGTTGATTGCACGGTAAGGAAAGGGATACTCACATGGGAAGGAATCCACCAACCATAACTGGAAGATACCAAGCATTTATATTTATCAAGAACCTATGTAGGTTCACTATGTAAGTTTTTGAGTGATTTTCCCACCACAGTTTCAAGTCACTTTCTCAATGTTTAATGCCCAACCCAATAAACATTTATGTTGTTGATGAATTGACTTCTCATAAACAAATTGTACATGAAACACTGGAAAAATTCACTAATCTAGGAAACAAAAATTCACTGACAGCCACACAGGAAAATTTTCAGACATCATATTTTTGGGAAATTGCCCACAAAAAACCCACAAGCAGAAAAATTTCAGACATCATATTTTTGGCAAATCGCCCAGAAAAAACCCACAAGGGGAAAAATTTCAGACATCATATCCTTCTCGAAAATCATGTTGAAGTACTGTACAGACAAACTGAAATTTTCAGTCAATTCTTCCTCAAATTGTGTGTTGCATGTATGGTCTGAATGCCTCGGTTTGCATTCCTTCTATCTCAGTAATAAATGCACCTCGAATTTTGTGCCCTCTGCCTCGAAATTCGCACCAACTACAGTAAAATCGTATGGAATGTATGAAATTATATGGACTGTACGAAATGTCAACATCCTGCTCCTCAAAAATCATGCCAATAGCCTTGGAATTCATGTTGTTGTACTTTCACCTCGATTTTCGTGTTGTTGTATGATATTTCAATCCATAAGAATGCATGCCACATTCACTCTCTCTCTGCTGCTCCCTTCTAAAGGACTTGACTTGCTCTCTCAAATTTGCTCTCCAACTCTCTTGGTTGGAAAATGAGGAATGGGGTGTCTTTTTTATTGTTTCCCTTGTCTTTTCATTTCACCTTCCTAGGGTAGCTGAAAGGTCACTAGATCAAGGGCCCACGATTAATCTAGTGTTTTCTCATCAGTGGATGAGAAAAATCACTTTTCTCTCCATTAAATATTTTACCTTTCAACTCCACTTAAATTTATTTTAAAATCACTTCATTCTCTAAAGTGCATTAATTACTCATCTCAAGTAATTAATATAAGGGTCATGTAACTTGTCCCCTTTTTAGTGACTAAGGCACAAAGGCACTAGGGGAACACTTCCCTAGGTACAAAAATTCAACACTACCTCTTACCTAGGAAGATGTTCTCCCTCACTCCCAACTTATCCCTGAAGAAGATAAACTGCTTCTCCACCAAAGTTGGTAATTTGCTCATGTGCTTCTCACACAATGTAAGAATGCCCACCCTTTCTAAACTCCTATCTAGAAAGGTCAAATTTAATGTCTCTTCATGTTAGGCATAATTCAATGAAGGGCATCCTGAGCTGCAACACTCACCATTTTTGCTTCCGGTGGGAAGTCTTTCTAGCTTGTCCTTCACCAGAATCACACTCTAGTCTCACACTATCTGCTGTAGAAGCTCCCTCTGTCTCTGGAAGTTGTCCCTCTACAGAACCTGTACTTTGAACTGGTGCCCCATGTCGATCATCTCACTCATCTACCAGCGACAACTCATACCAGCTGACTCTTCTGCCAGCACTGGAAGAAGTAGCCTCTCGCATACTCCCCTGAATCGAATACTAGATACCCAGTACCACTACAGTCTTCGGAGCATCTCGCTCTCCTCTCTGAAATAAGGATTAACTACTCGACGCCACATCAATCCTTGGAGCTTCACGCTCTCCATCTGTCTCAGAGTTTAATCTTGTCATCCACCCAGATCCTCCAAATGTAGGTTGACCATGCACCACATGCTCTCCATCTCTCTGATGACCAATCAACACTGGATCAACCGGATCCACTCCCACTGGGTAGATAAATGTGTTCACTCTTGAACACCATTGCATACTTTGCACCCTCCAAGGATGGAATGGAGAGTCTGTTATCTCTCAATCTTGGAACAAAGAGCACTCCTGATACCTCCAGAAGCTATCCAAACTCTAGTTGGAACCGTACTCATCCCATCTCTTTGACTTCATAAATTGTTCTCTCTCCATCCTGTACGAGCTGCTCTGGAATAGTCTCTAAAGTGAGGAATGCATCTCGCATCCCAGTCATGTGCTCACAATACGTGCTCTCAACTATCTACGTCCACGCATCCACAGGTCTACATCAATCACTGGAGCTTCACGCTCTCCGTCTGTCTCAGAGTTTAATCCTGTCATCCACCCAGATCCTCCAAATGTAGGTTGACCACGCACCACATACTCTCCATCTCTATGATGACCAATCAACATTGGATCAACCGGATCCACTCCCACTGGGTAGATAAATATGTGTTCACTCTTGAACACCACTGCATACTTTGCACCCTCCAAGGCTGGAATGGAGAGTCTGTTATCTCTCAATCCTGGAACAAAGAGCACTCCTGATACCTCCAAAAGCTATCCAAACTCTAGTTACCATACTCGTCCCGTCTCTCTAACTTCATAAATTGTGCCCTCTCCATCCTGTACGCGCTGCTCTGGAATAGTCTCTAAATTGAGGAATGCATCTTGCATCCCAATCATGTGCTCACAATACGCTCTCTCTACTATCTACTTCCCTGCATCCATAGGTCTACTACTGTTGCAACTCGAAACAACTGTGACAAGAGAGAATTCTTTCTCAAACTTTGCAACGTAACTCTCGATCTCTGTTGTAGCTGCAACCTATTCCTCCTCCTTCTGCTTTCCCCTCTTCTTATTAGGACATTGGCACGCATAACGGCCAAATGCATTGCATGCAAAACACATGACTCTGCTTAGGTCCTTCTTCTTTTCACCTCTTTGATGCTTAGCGCCTCCCTTAGGGCCCTTCTTGGACTACCTGTAGCTGACAAGGAAACATTCTCTTCTTCCTCCTTACTATTTGATAAGCTACCCTACACAAGACCTCTACGGGTGTCCTTCTGCATCAGATCATCACACAGTCTATCCCAAGAAGGCAAGTTCTCCCTGGCAACTATAGCTTCCACAAAAATAGTCCATGCCTTTGTCACACCATTCAGATTTGTCCTCACTAGCTCACTGCCATCTACCTTCTCCCCAACTGCTGCAACCTCGTCTCTCACCTGAGATATCATGGTAAGGTAAGAAGCTACATTTTCAGATGTAGCCATCCTTATGCTCTTCAGCTTCTCTCGCAGTACCATTTTCGATTCTCATTCGAAGTCTAATATAAGTCAAAGCATCCCACATCTTATAGGCACGGTCTTTGCTTGAAATATGTGGGATAACATCGTCTTTAACTGCATCTAGAATGATCCTTCTAGCTTTTATGTCATTTTTGTTGATGGTAGCAAGTGCTTGTACATCGGTGGAAGTGGAAACTTGAATTGGATTTGCTTGTGTGCTATGAACCACTTCATCCCAAAGTTCATTTTCCTCCAACATAAGCACTATCCTATCCTTCCATGGGACAAAATTCCCAGGCCCATCAAGCCTATCCTCCAACCTTAATGCAGTAGCCATTTCAATGCAAATTTAAAATCCAACAAAGGTTGCTCATTAACAAAAGAAGACCCACTGACAGTCCGAAATTTTCAATACCAAAATCTGCCCCCTCAGCTCTGATACCATGTAAGTTTTTGAGTGATTTTCCCACCCAGGTTTCAAGTCACTTTCTCAATGTTTAATGCCCAACCCAATAAACATTTTTGTTGTAGATGAATTGACTTCTCATACCCAAATTGTACATGAAACACTGGAAAAATTCACTAATCTAAGAAACAGAAATTTACTGACAGTCACACAGGAAAAATTTCAGACATCATATTTTTGGCAAATTGCCCTGTTAAAACCCACAAGGGGAAAACCTATTTGAGAGAGAGTAAATTTTATTTCTTCAATAAAATAATGCAACAGCAGAATACAACTTAACTCAACCAATCAGACAAATTCCAGCCTCGATTTCTGTGCTTAACAGTCTTGAAATCTGTGCCAAATCTTCTCGAAAATCGTGTTGAAGTATTGTACGGACAGACTGAAAAGTTCAGTCAATTCTTCCTCGAATTACATGTTATTTGTATGGTCTGAATGCCTTGGTTTGCATGTCTGCTATCTCAGCAATAAATGCACCTTGAATTTTGTGTGAACTCTGCCTCGAAATTCACGCCAGCTACAGTAAACTCATACTAAGTGTACGGAATTGTACGGCTTGTATGGAATGTCAAAATTCCGCTCCTCAAAAATTGTGCCAGCAGCCTTGGAATTCGCGACGTACTTTCACCCCGATTTTCGTGGTGTTGTACAATATTTCACTACATGGGAATGTGTGCCATAGCCTCTCTCTCTCTCTGCTGCTCCTTCTCCTCTTCTCAAGGACATGACTTGCTCTCTCAAATCTGCTCTCCAACTCTCTTGGTCCGAAAAGCATTTTTTATTGTTTCCCTTGTCCTTTCATTTCACCTTATTAGGGTAGCTAAAAGGTCACTTGATAGATCAAGAGCCCACATTTAATCTAGTGTTTCCATCAATAGATGAGAAAAATCACTTTTCTCTCCATTAAATATTTTCCCTCTCAATTCCACTTAAATTTATTTAAAAAGTCACTTTATTCTCTAAAGTGCATTAATTACTCATCTTAAGTAATTAATACAAGGGTCATGTAACGTGTCTCCTTTTTAGTGACTAAGGCACAAAGTCACTAGGGGAACACTTCCCTAGGTACAAAAATTCAACACACTAACATTCCAATAGCCCACAATGGAAGCATTGGGCACATTAAACAACAAATATCATGATTACGAAAAGCAAGGGCCTACACCAAAGACCTTCAAAATCCCAAAGCATCAGAAATTCAGAATGTTTTCTTTACAGACATGATTTTTTAAAGTTTTATTTCTGAAGAAGAATCAATAAAATTATTAAGAATACATAAACTATGTCATTGATAGCGAAGGAAAGACAAACTTGAAATATTGATCAATGATATTATGTCCAAAAGTTCATTCCACTCTATGTTTTATAAGTCCTAAAAACATTCAGAAGCAAAAAGTTTTTTTAGCTGCACAGAACAAGTAAATATAACAGCACTTTAAACACATTTATGGTTTTGGCAATCAACTGGAGAAGAAAGACCTACTTTGGAAGAGGTCTCATCTGACATGCCTTCCAATCGAGCATAATATTATAAAGGAATTGCCAACATGAGAAGAAAAAACCACTAAAAACAGCATCCCGAAAGATTCCTGGTCGAAGGCCCCTCCACAAGACACTCCAACCTTCCAAGGATATGGATGACAAAGGCCCTTTTAAATCCCTGACAAAAGGAGGTTGACCGGATCCAGTGACTAGCCACGGATACACTCTAAGGGCATTAATCACATTGGAATTCTTAGAAGGCAATGCTGAAAGAAGGCCAGAAACTCGATCCCACTGCCTTTTATCAGGAGAATAACCAGGTAGCAATTTTGAAACAACTGATGTGGTTTTCAGTAGTGAACAGCTTTGCTCAGAATATGGACGCCTCGTAATAGATGTTACTTGTGCACGTACTTTAAACAAGTCAAACGGTGTGACTACAAAAGATTCCAGTGCACCAGAAGCAAGGCCTGCCAAAAAAGCTTCAGGAAGATATACAAACTTGTACTCCCGACCATCTGCAGCACCATGAAGTAAAAGATAATAATAAGATAAGATAATTTTATTATGTCCGACAAATGACCACAAAAGTAGGTCAATGGGAATGTGAAGAACCATGGTAACAATACAAAGTGGGAGCATAAAAGCAGCTCTTATAGAAGCTAAAAGAATAACTCAAACCAAACCCTAGTTCTATAAATGTAGAGCCGATCTCTGAGAAAAATAATATACAAAATTATTATCTGACTTTAACAGTGATTGCAATCCATAGACTTGCTCGATGAATGGAAACATGTTTAGAAAACATCATACATGGATGGTTTCTTTCACAAAGAGAGCAATTAACAAAGTATAATATATAGGACAAAACTCTTCACCTCAGAAACACCTGCAATTTCCAATTAGGAATGAAATTGCGAGAGAAATTTGGTGACAGATGTGCAAAAAGACTTGACTACGCACATTTAAGTTTGCAGAGATTAGAGTATACCCATTCAACCAATGACTTTCTAAAGGGAGGTAGGTTCAATTACCAAAATAGTAGATAAAGCATCGTGTCCATCGAGTTATCCCATTTTGCTAAAACATCTAGCCATGTGAGATTCTTTCAGGTTTCTATGCACAAAAGTGAGAATCTTTAGGAATATATTGGCCATTTAAAAAAACTAACTTGTCAACCTTTTGCTTGGCAAAACAGAGTCAAATAAACCAAGGTTTCCAGTTACAGGTTACATGTTCATTTCTTACTTAACATTTTTTTTATTGCCTCGCTAATCTAATCTGTTTTGTTTTCTCTGTCAATATAAAATCTGAAAAATACAGTTCAAGCATGTCACAATATACATTGAACATAAAACCCGTGGTATGCTGATTGATGTGGCAAGAAGTATACGAATATAGATATGACAGGCCAGGCAAGGAAGGTGAGAATGATGATAAGTATGTATAATTCTCAAAAAAACTATAAGGACATTTAACTGTTGAGGTGCTCTAAATGACATCTATACCTTCAAAAAAAAGGAAAATAACAAGAAAATTGAAAAATATTGAAGTGTCACCCAAGGTGCAAGGGAATGGCCTAAGAAGCTTATTTAGGAATGGCAATCCCTTTCTTTCCAAATCATGAACCAACTTCAGCCCATATAATTTAGATACAATTGAAGAATCTTAAATAGAAATAATTTAGATATGGGCTTTTACAAAATTTAGAAAACAAGGAAACAACAATACATACAAATATAAAAATGTATATACTACACATTACCAGAAATGGGAAACAGGAAATGAAAACGAATACAGCAAGAAAATGTTGAACAGGGATCAAAGGCATTCCAGTGTAAGAATCAATACCCTAAAGAACAGAAAACTTTGTTCTCCTAAGGATTTGGGGCATATGCAAAGATTATTTAACCATAAATCTACAGAAATTTGGAATAATTTAATAAATGACAAAAACAACTAAATTCATAATTCATATCATATTGCATGATGTGTATTGTGTAATCTGAAGCTGTTACACATTGTATGAGGTTTCACATTGGAGTTGTAGCTAGTACCTTTTGAGCATCTTTATGAACTTTGGACATCTCCATGGAGCTTTTCTCTTCTTCAGGATGGGATATTTGATGCAGATCATTGGTGGAGGATGGTCATTTCTCTATGGTGGATGGTCAGATTGATGGTCATCTTATGGTTGGATACTATTTTCATGCATTCGCTTCATTCTCTTGTCATATGGATGTTTCCTAGTGATTATACATGGTTATGTTGTATTATTGGTGTCACTAGGAGGTGGTGTTCTACATGGTCCCCTTTGGTTGAATGTGTGCTGGGGACATACTTGATGTTAGATGGAAGTTAACACTTTTTCTCATGTGCCTTTTCCTTTGGTGTTAATATGTTGTGGTAGTGCACATTGCCTTGGTGGGATTTCCGTGGGGATTTCGTAAGTTTGAGTTAGAGAAGGGGGTACTACACATATTCTTGATGATCAAGCCTTTTTCTGAGGTTTGATGTGGTATTAATCATGTAATAGTCCTTAGGTGGTGTGCCCTAGGTTCAAGCCTTAGTGGAGTTTCTAATTTGTCAATATGGCATTATCATGCTGGGGTTTTGCTAGGGAGAACAACTTATACACATGGTATAACACTTGATGGAGCACATTGCCTTCATTGGCACATATGTTCATGTTGATTTAATCAACTGGTGACTAATTAGAGGTTGGAGTATGGTTTTATTGAAGTATTACCCTTTGTGCACACGTTGAGGTCAATTTAACCATTTAATGGTTAATTTAATCACTTTGAAGCTAAGTTACTAGGATTCGGATCCAAATCCACCCGATTTTTTAAAAGCCAGGATCCGGATACGGCGAGGAAACGGCAAGTACAAACAATATAAATATATATTTTATAATTAAAAAAAATAAAATGTGTAAATTTTTTTAAAATATAAACAATATAAATATATATTTTAAAATATTTAAAAATATAATAAAAAAATTAAAATATATTTTTTTAAATATATAACAGTTAAATTATATAAAAAGTTAAAAGATTACAAAATATAAAATTACATACCATAATAATTACGCTTACATAAGATAATTATTATATGATACTTTTAAAGTAGTACATTAGTTATTTTACTAAAAGTTAAAAAAGTCGATTATATAAAATAATTGCTAGAACATTTTTTTACTAAAACATAGTTCTCTGCCCAGTCCCTCCATTCACTCTCGGCAATAATACCGAATAATCTTTTGCTCTTGGGTCCGCAATGACCAATGCTTGCTTAGTTAGTGCAAGGTATGGCCTCACCCCAGAGTTCACAGCATTATATATATATATATATATATATATATATATATATATATATATATATATATANGCTGGTTCTGTTTGGTGGGGCTTCCTTGCTGCCCATAAGCTCACCTGTCAATGGAAATAGTGCTAACTCTCAAGGAAAGCAACGTGATCAACATATTCGCATTTCATGAAGCACGTAAGAGCCAAACCATAGCAATATATCCTCACTCGGGTTGCTCATGCTAGTCGCGACCCATCAACCACCATGATTTTTACAATATGCAGTCATTTTTATTGAGAAAAAGGAAAAATCATGTTAAGCGTCACCAAGCGACTCAACCCTTCACCAATCGTAAGCAGCAGAGCATAGTGCCAAACGTCTACGGAATACGGCTCATGCGTGACGGAGACCTTCCTAAGCATATCTTGGGCGGATCCGGATCCGAATCCATATCCGAACCGGGGATCTGCAGATCCATGACCCAAGGCCCACGGATTCGGTAACACAACTTTGAAGGCTAATTACTTGAGTGCCCTACTTCAATTGGCATCTTCTCACACTTTGAGGGGGTTGTTAACTATTTAGAGTCGGTCTAGGGGTTTTTTATGAGTGATACCTGCCTTGGCTCAGGTTTCAACGAATGCATTGATTATTTTATTCTTTTTGGAGAAGAAGGCACACTTCTCTAGGTCACACCTTGGTTTGGTTGGACATCATTATGACATGCATGAATGACACAACCTACGCAAACTACTCTAGGTTGCTCCCCTCTTGTGCACTTAGTTTTGGGGAAATCAGTCAATGCTTTTGAAAAAAAAACATGGTTTTGGCACATGCACTCAAATTTTATTATTTGTTGGTGGTTTGATGTCGTTGCATGATACATTCTTCTAGAGCAGACATCTCCTAGTGGCCTCTCCTTCATGTTGCATGGGCAAAGATATACTTGGCGGCATTCTCTCTCTTAGAGCACCCTAGTTTGTCCATACATGTGAGGAGGTTAGCACACCCGTAACACACACTCATGTCGTCTTGGTTAAGAACGGAATATTTTATAAGAGAATTGTAACTACTTTGGAATATATTTATTAATTTATTGAGGCAAATGCACATTGGAAAAAAAAGCTTGTTATTTTGCGAAGTTGAGAAAGCTTTTTCTTGTGGAGCACTCCATCTAGTCGACATCTTGCACATTAATCCATGAAGTTTGTTAAATCACCCTCTTCTTTCACACGTTTGATGTGGTTGCACATGCTATTTTGAGGAGTCTGTTACAAAGCAAGCTTATAGGGGAAGATTATTTTATTGTTTCTTCACTCATGCATCTTGGACGACGAATTTTGGAAGGGTTTTCTAGGTGGATGATGAGCACATCCTCCTAAGCAACCTTATAGGGGATATTATTTTATTGTTTCTTCACTCATGCATCTTGGAGGACGAATTTTGGAGGGGTTTTCTAGGTGGATGATGAGCACATCCTCCTATGTTGAAGATCTTTTTATTATATTTGGCATTCATGCATCTTAAAATGCACACTTGTTGAGGACGTTTTAGCATGTTTCCTTCTCAAAACGCCAATCTTATGATGCACCCTCTCTCTTTTGGAGGATACCTTGCAAATTATTGTATACTTTTAGCTTGAAAAACCTCCTTGGAGAGAAGAGAGTCCAACGCATTCATTTGACTTATCAATAATGATGGGTTAGATCTAACTAATTCCAGTATTTTATTATTGTCAGATTTGTCATAGAGTTAGTTAGGAATATAGTGTATTTTATTGTAAGAGAGACTTATCTCACTCAATATAAATGAGCTTTCTCTACATTTCATTGTGATTGAGGAGTTGGGAGTTAGGAGTTAGAGAAGTGATAAAGCATTGGAGCTTAGGAGTTGACTCTTGATGGAGCTCCCTTGTACGACCAAGATTGATGACTAATGAAGACATGAGGTATGACTTTTTATTTTAATTGTAAGGTTTCAGACTTTTGGTTGTTGTGGAATTACATAGGAATTTGTCTTGTTTCAATTCAATATAAAATCCTAAGTATTTATATTTAGGAGTAAATCAATGTGAGGAGAAGTCTCCCTCTTGATTTATTTCTTGTTTTATTTATATTTTATTGTCATTCTTCTAATAAACTAATTGCATATTTGGAATTATAATTCAGCACTTCTAAATTTTACTAATGAGTGGTACCTTATAGGGCCCTCCAAGATTTATTTCCATGTAATTTCCAACAAGTATTCTATGGATAAATGTAACAAACAAGTCCATTTTCCTTTAGTACACATAAATAAAATGGAGAATGTAGCAAATAGCCCTCTATCCATGGATGGTTGGAGGTAGAAAAGCAACCTTTTTCATCCACTTAGCACTTTCGTTTAAGTAGTTGTAATGTGACAAAATTAGCCCCTCCATTTAGTAGCATCTCGTGACTCCATTAGCCCATAATTGATAGGCCTTGTTCTCTCCTTGTCCTTCATTTCCCTATCTCGTCCTTGTCCCTTTTTCTGTTTCCACCCCTTTAATACACTGCAATGACCATATGTTTTGTTAGGCTTACTCTTACTATATCACCTAGAGTACACACTCCATAGCCTTATCAATTTTATTTAGGGATACCCCCCTCGAGTTGGATGAGAGACATCCTAAAGAGAGAAGAAGAGCTACCAAGGTGTGTTACCTCTCATGTTGCATGAGGCTTGCACTTGTGATTTTCATCACAACACTTGTGAGAGCTTGCAATATCACATTGCGAGATTTTTTATCAAAGAGGGGTGCATTGGGGTTTTGGCTTAGAGATGAGGTTAACCTATGGTTGATTTGATGATTTCATGTGTCATATGAGATGTTCTAATGGTGATTAGCATAGTTTAACTTTTGATGATATGGTGTGCCCTCCTTTTCTGATAGTGTTGACATGTTTGAAGTGATATGTTGCCTAGTTTTGATCAAATCTTTTAATACTTGTTGCATTTTATGGGGTGGGAACCCATCAACTTAGGGTCTCCCTAAGTTTTAAGTGTTAATAATTTATTCTTGGGTGTGATGATGAATTACAAGGTGTTTTTCCCTATGGTTTCTAAGGTTATATTGCGATAAAAATTCATGGAGGTGGATAACCGCAGAACTTTGACAATTTTGCAACGATTCAACATGATTATTAATGTATTTCATTTTGTTGGAGACCCCTAATGTGAGCACCCTAGGAGAAGGGGATGTTCTCCACACAAAACTTTCTCATGATGCATCTAATACCCCTTGATGGAGAGCTAACCTTGTACACACAACTTGATGTTGAGTTGGCGTTGTTTGACCTCGGTTTGACCATGCAAAAGGCTTGGTGTTGAATTCTTAACTTAGTGGTACAAATTTGTTTTAACTTAGCAGTACAATTTTCAGATCTTGAAAATTATGTCCTAATGATTATCATCCCATTTTTATCATTGCATAATTACACATTGAAAATTTCAACATTCACTCGCGAGTCACAACAAAAATAAAACAAGGATCATTGAAAGATAACCATGCACAAGAGACACAAAAATTTTACCCTAGGAAACCCAATAGGGAGAAAAGCCAACAATCTTTTCTCGGAAGAAATCAATCCAATTCAAGTATAGTACCAATAATGAAGATGAACCCTAGCAAAAGAGAGGTTCGCCCTCCTTCACAAGAAACCCTAGCAAGGGTAGTGAATCTTCTAAGAGAATAAGAGAAACCCAAAAATTATGCTTATTATCTTTGTTAGACCTTCCTTGGAGGTGTGCACCAGTAGAGAGAAGAAGTGATAAGTGAGTGTATACAAATGAAGTGCCACACACCATATTTATATTCTTTTGTTCACTAGAAACTTCCTCAGTGGCGTTGACTTGTACACTTCCTGGCGTTGACTTGTACACTTCCACTAAGGTCGACTTGCTAGTTTAGATCTTCATCATTTATTTATCTTCAAGCCAACTTGTCTTCTTGCCTTCATTTTCTTCTAGGACTTCTTCAATGCTATCTGGGACTTCTTCAATGGTTTGTCTGGACTTCTTGGTTTTTCTTCATCATAGAAAATTTCTCCTTGTTGATGTCCATCTCCTCACATGCAGATCAAATTCACAAATAGAGCTCTAATGTTAATTTTACCATACTCTAAGAGCCAATGTCAAATTCAACATTAGATTAGACTTTGTCTATTACACAACAGGATAAGATCCCCTATCATATAAACAAGTCAAGTCACTCTAATTAGAATAGATCACTCTTTTACGTAGCACTCCCACATAGAGTATGCAATGTGACCACTAGCCTTTCTTTACTCTTAGTCAATCCACATGACTAGACAAGGCTAAGCATTCAAGCCACATACACATAGTCAATAGACATGACTAATAAGGGCTATGACGGAGCCATTCTCTACCAACCATTGGTCAATTCACATGACCTCTCAGGGAGAATGATTTGCAGAATGCTTGTTCGATGTTGGAACCATGGAAAAACATCAACACTCCCTCTCAGCGAGGTAGACATTATGCATCATGCCAAGCATCACACTTGGTGAGAATGTCCAACAGAAGCATTCTACATCACTTCCAAGCATCACACTTGGTGAGAATGTCCACAATCCATCTCGGATATGTATTGCATCTTGAGTCTTTCACTCCTAGGCAAAGCATATGACTATCCGCTATGCCAAGGCCATTCACCTCTCGTGAATGTCTGTCACTTGTCTGTAGGATCATCACAAGGTTTGGGCCATTCACCTTGGGTGAATGTCTGCGAACTCATATCTAGGATCATCACAATGCCTGAGCCATTCACCTCATGTCAATGTCTACTTCTCATCTATAAAACCATCACAGTGTCTGGTCCATTCACTTCACATGAATGTCTACCACTCATCTTTAAAACCATCACGATGTCTAGGCCATTCACCTATCATGACTGTCTGCCACTCATCTGTAAAACCATCTTGGTGTCTGGGCCATTCGCTTCTCGTGAATGTCTACCAATCATCTGTAGAACCATCTCGGTCTCTAGGCCATTCACTTCTCATAAATGTCTGCCACTCGTCTGTGGAATCATCACAGTATCTGGGCCATTTACTTCTCGTGAATGTTTGCGCAATGTTGTTCATCCATCAACACTACCTCTCACTCAGGGAGGCATTCTCCATCACACCAAGCTTACCCTTAAAGTGTACAAACTTTGCCTTGGATAGAGGCTTAGTGAGAATGTCAACTATCAGCTCATCAGTGGATATGTACTGGAGCTTCACTTCTCACTTCTATACCATCTCTCGAATGAAGTGGTATTTAATGTCAATATGCTTTGACCAGTCATGAAACACTAAATTTTATGAAATCTTGACATAGCTTTGATTGTCACAATGTCTCAAGGTCGTCTCTAGCTCCTGATCATAATACTGCTTTGCGACTTGCAACATTAGTTGCATAATACTTTGTTTTTTGTTGTATTGAGTGCAATAGAAGTTTGCTTCCTGCTAAACCAAGATATCATGGTTGATACCAAGCTGAAACAACACCCCGAGGTGCTCTTTCTATCCACTACACTCCCTACCCAGTTAGAATTTGCATAACCCTACAGCTTCACTTCACCACCTGAGACATATCTCAAACCATATCCAACTCAACCATGCAGGTACCTCAACACATGATTTGTTGCTACCCAATGTACATAGATCGTCTCAACCATAAACTAGCTCACGGTGTCTGGTGTAAACCATATACATCAAGAACCCAATTAGTTGCATGTACATCGTGGGATCCATCAATTCTGAATTTGAAGCAAAATCACTCAGCTTCTTTAGATTTGCCTCCATTGGTGTAGTCATGAACATATAGTCCATCATACCAAATCTCCTCAAGATATCAACTGTGTACTTCCCTTGACTAAGGAAGGTCTCGTTTGGTCTCTGTCACACCTCTAATCCCAAGAAGTAATGCATCAAGCCAAGATACTTCATCTTGAACTCAGAGGCCAACTCCCTTTTGCACTCATCTATGACCCTCTTTGCTCCTGTAACGAACAGGTCATCAACATACAACACCAAGATCATTGGAACACCATCAACAACCTCGTAGTAAAGGTTGGAAACAGCGGCACTCTTGATGAAGCCCAAGATCATCGAGTATCTGTCAATCCAAGCATACCAAGTCGTGGGTGCCTGCTTGAGTCGATACAAAGTTTTATGTATCGTCAACTAGTTGTGCTACAGCTACTCCTATGGGAGAGTGTCCTACTCCCTCTCCACTTGACTATCCTGATCCCTCTACATCTAAGTTTCCTACACTTGAAGCAACCTGCTGTCTTCTGCACTGTTGATCTCTATGTATCCATCTCTGTCATCTCCCACCAAGTGGGTGTGTTGAGATGAGCCTCCTCTCTCAAAAGTGTTAAATATCATATCCATGACACTCTCTGAGTCTGCAAGCTAGCTAATTCCATAACCTATATAATGTGCTCTCCCAAATGTTAATCTGAACTACATTCTTGATCTTATAGATCAACTTAGAAGTCACCATTGACTTCCCCTCAGGTCTCGGCACTATCTTCCACATCATTCTACATGATGGACTGATACTCATCCATCATGGCATCCTGTTGATCTGCTACCTCCTCATTACTAGAAATAAATGATGTGACTCATAAATAACTCGAGAACCTCTAAGGTCTTTTGCTTTCCCTGAAAGTATCATTGGCAGTTGTTGCATGCCCCTCTACATTTTGCAAAGTGTCATCTCTCAAAAGATCCACTAGTTCTACTAGCTCTATTGTCTCGTCTTGATAGTCAGAAGGATGATCACTATATTAGAGCGACACTAATCCTTCAGAGCCTCATGCTCCTCACTATCAAACTCCATGTGGGGCCCTCTAGATCTCCTGAAGTCCACCATCTTCTTCTTCTTCTTCCTCGACACATGGGTGTATGTTGAACAACCAAAGATTTTCTTTGGCTTCACTCCTGCAAATGCTTCCTCAAGAGTCTTGTCCCCCAATATCCGGTGAGGACACTTGATCTAAGCATAATTGTCGTACTGGATGCATCCTTCCATAAGAACATGGGTAGATCTTAATCACGGATCTTCGTTTCCACAATCTTTACAATGGACCTATTCTGTAACACATGACAAAAATGTCCACAAGGGTTAACCAACACCAATTTAAATAGTTGTGTTATTTATTAATAAAATAACAATTCAATTTGAATAACACTTATTACACTACGTTGAAGGAAGACATATCCTGGACGAAATAATCTTGGCCCATGAGATAACACACTCCTTGAAAGTCACCAAAAAGCCAGGGATGCTCGTCAAGACCTTTGATAAACTCAGCTAAGGGTGTATTGAGAAGGTCCTTCTAGCTTTTGGCTTCAGCCCCCACCTAGACTCGGTGGATCCTTTCGCTCACCTCCTCCACCCTTTTCTCCATACTAGTTAATGTCACCCCCTCGGGCACCTTTAACCCCTCTAGAGGCATTCAATAAGGCGAACCTCTCTCACCCTTCCTCTTCATCCTAATGGCTTAAGGGTCAGGACGAATGCTTAAAAGTGCCCTGGCTAACGGAAATCATAGGTATCTCTTTGCATAATTATTCCTTTTTCTCACCAGTAGTTCGTTGACGACAATCTTCTTATGGGTCATCCCTTGTTCGGGAGACTGGTGCTCTCAAGCACTTTTTGCAGATCTTCTCTGAGGTTTCAGGAACTTCCATCAACTTGGAAAAGTCCCAAATCTTCTTCTTCAACACCCCTGTCATCACTCAGAGAAATATCTCTAGGATCCTAGGCTTTTCCATTTCGTCTCTCCTCTCTAAATATCTTGGAGCTCTCCTCACCAACTCGGCCATCAAGCACTCATCCTGGCAAGAACTCCTTGATAAACTCGACCAAAAGTTAGCCTCTTGGACCTTTTGATCTCTAAACATCGTTGGTTGTCTTGTTGTTTTCAAAGATGTCCTTCCATCAATGCCCCTCTACCTCTTCTTTGTCCTTGTCGCTACCAAGTGGGTTCTCAAAGCTATCGATCACACTAGTGGAATTTTCTCTAGGGAGGAGATAAACAAGGCCACACATGGGTCTTGGTCAAATGGGAGACTGTGTCTTCCTAAATATGTAGGGGGGCCTTGGTCTCTGAGATCCTGGGTCCAATAATGCAATACTAAGTGCCAAGATCTGGTGGAATTGGGTTACCAAGAACTTAAACCCTTGGGCCCAATTGTGGAACTACAAGTATGCATCAGAATGGCACCAACAACAGCTCATCAGATACAATCAATGGCCAAAGGGCTCCCTCATCTAGAATGTGACCAACCTACAAAGAGCGTTAGTTCAACAACATAACTTCTGGGAAATCAGAGATGAGAACATAGCAAATTTTTGGAACCTCCTAGCAACAACTTCCAAGTCTTGCCAGCTTTTGAGGAGTCAGTCCATTTCTATGAGCCTAGGTCATTTCCACATGAAGAGGATAAGGCGCCAAGACTACAAACTCCAAGAACCTTGTTATTATAGATATATTGTAGATGGGCTACCATGATACAACATGCAACATACAAATTTATCTCTTTATTTTTCTGAGCAAAACATTCAGATGGTGTTACAACATGGATCATCATTATAGTATGAGCCATTCAGAGCCTTTATTCAGTAACAGATGTAGAGTATTTCATTGCCAGGCTGAGATCTCCTTGTCCATTGAGATGACGTCAACGATAGTTCATTCGAGCAGAGCAGCAGAGATGGTACTCAGTTCGGAGATGGGCATATCAGGTAGAGACATGTATATGGTGAGATCAAGTAAATTGCTCCTTGGTAGGGTCTTGCTCTTTGATGTATACTAACACCTTTGACTTGTTATGCTATGATGATTATGGTGACCTATGCTTATATTATATGTTCCACTGATGATTGACTTGTGTTGAGAATGATTAGAGAAACTGATGTTGAAGACCATTGCTTATGCCATGCTTTCACAACTTTTAAATTTTAGAGCTATGTTGGTTTCAAGTATCACTTGTCCTCATCCATCTAGTTTCATCTGTGATTGATTTTTCCCATGACTTATTATTTACTAAGACCTATGAGATTGAAGATCCTCTTCCCCTCTTTGACCCTATGCATGATGGATCCCATGTTGTTTTCTTTCTCGGCTCTAAGTTGTGCAACAAACCTTGTTGATGCCTTGATCTTTCTGGGCTAGGCGAACCTGCTGGTGTTGGTTCCTGAGCTTAGGCGAGTTGGGTTTTGAAGCCTTGACCTCTCTAGTCGGTTGCTCCCGATGTTTGGTCCTGACTGTGGATATTCCCATCTAGTTGCCTGAAGAGTGTTAGCTAAAACTTGAAGCAATATGTTGAACACAATGACCACACTGAGAGGGGGGGGTGAATCAGTGAGTGAGCAATTTATAAACCGTTTAACTTCTTTTAATCAATCAGAGTATGTCATCAATTACACAATCAACTTCATCATGAGTCATAAGAAAAGCATCACATCGAAAGAGACACAAGAATATTTGGAATTTTGATCTTTATTTATTGTACATGGAAGACAACAATCTTCTCGATTACAATCAGCACCAACTCTATAACAGGACATAGCCTGGTTTTCTTAGCTCCAACTAAGAATGGTTTGAGAAGTCCAATCCTCAAGTGCAAGTTACTACTTGCAAGCTTGATGCCAATCTCTGATTGTCATCAATCTGTTGCTCAACCATCGCTGCTGCTCAACCAACTTATGTTGCTCAATAAACCTCTGCTGCTGGTCATCTGCTCATCACTCTCATTAATACTGCTCATCAATACTGCTGGTCATCTGCTCGTCAACCATGTCAAGTCTGCACCGTTGGCCATGTCTCTCTCATTAATCTTTGTTCATCTTCTGCTGGTCATCACGAATCATGTCTTCTATAGTCATGTCAAGTCATCAAGGTATTCTTCTCATTCATTGTTCATGCCAACACATCAAGGTATGTCTGCTCCATCAAGGGCTTCCTCATTACTGTCATCAATTAACCATCTTTATTGGGCAGCTGTAACGAGCTTACTTTCTAACTAATGCTCTGACTGTAATAATAACTGCCTACAAGACTTGCTCACATAAGTAGGGTTTATCTTGATCAAGTTTTAACTATGCAAACTATAGCAAACTGTATAGCATGCACCATCAAGCATTATAGGGTTTGTATCATCATGGTCAAGCTTCAACTTTGCAAACTATAGCAAACTGTCATCATCATTATAGTGTTCATCATCATACATTTCAATCTGAAGATATCAACATACCTTGTATAAAGTCATTCAGACTTTTCACCTGGATTGTATTGATCTTTTGTAGAAGACCTTCCTTTTCTTCAAAACATGACACTAATCATCCACCAAGTTAGGGTTGTCACATGTACCTTCCTCAACCAACATTCCAATCATATTTATTTCCAAACCTGCCTCAGCAACCAATCCTATAGTTGCATGTATTTCTCCATTCCAGTAATGATTAGATCAGACATAAACCCAGCATTTCTTCTTATAGGCAATAGTCGTATTTCTTATAGTAACCTTTGTTTGTCATTTTCAAACTTCTACAGATCCCGTGTATGTTATTCTCTAACAAAACCATCTGCAATCCTGTAACCTTGATTCTTATTCAAGAGTATTAGGTTTACCGTTTATCAATCACTTTCAAACTTTATTTAGTAGAAATCACTAGAACTTAGCTTCCGGTCATGGTTACAAGAAATTGTCTTATCTCCACACGTAACTGAGATGTTTATACCTTATTGATCTTGTCAGACTGTGATCTTCACAGCAATGCTATAGTCACTTCAGTCACTATCTTCATCGATCCTCTGCATTAAGTATATTCAAATATGAAAAGACAAGATCACGCCATGTCACGTTTGCTCATTTGAGATAACCTATGATTTCAATTAAACAAAACGATCTCCAACATATTTGTTATTTGTAATCTCCAAAAAAATAATGACCCTAGACTACTCATACGATTGGCCATCTACAATACTACTTGTAATCTCACAGAATTAAAACACTTATGTGATATACCATGTTTCTTGCTGCTTGCAATTTTATACAATCCCTGCTATTTTGCGAATGTATTCTCCCACGCCATCGTGAATGTTCACCTTCAATTTCAGAGAAGAAGAATAACCCCAAGATAAGTCCAAAACCGGACTGTCAAAAAGGACAAAAAGATTTCTTCTATGGAAAACTCGAGAGGACTGTTGTAACATTACCTCAGACTGCTGCTACCTGAAATTTACTACTGCTACCACTGTTCCTTCACCCAAAAAACACAGTCATCATCTGTTGTGGCTGCCTCAGTAGCACACCCGAAATTCCTCGGAGCTATCCGAATTTTTCACTTTGAAATGAGGTCATGTGACTTACATTTATACACATTTTCCATTTGTTTTTCAAGGTCGACCCGTCATTTATGTATTTTTTTTCCTTTCTGAGTCGACTTCAAGGGATGGTGCAGGGTATTTTGTATTTTTAATTTGAATTGAATTTTAATTTTGTCACAAAGACAAACATCCTTTGTTTAAGGGTCAAACCCTACCATGGTTTTAGAGTGTACTTGTTTTTGTTCCTCCAAATAGTCAACCCTTCTTCAAACTTCACCCTTACCATTAAAAATGGTTTTAGGGTTTGTTTAAAACATCCTTCACATCATTATAAAACTATGTCATCAAGCTATAAGAAGCTTCAAATAGGTACATCATCATTGACCACCATCACCATCAAGTTAACCCTTGATCATTATCAACAAGCAACTACGTGTGTGGGATAAGGGCACCATGTGCAAGAGTTTCAAGTACTCTTTCAAGATATTACAAGCCCATCATCGAATAGTCTCATGGACCATAAGCAAACAAGTGTGACATCAAATCATCATATCGACAGGTGCAAGGTTTTCATTAGGGGTTCCAAGTCTTCATGGACTTCTTCATCGTACCAAGGACATGTTCATGGGTTCCATAGCCCGTTAAGGACCATACACGGTCATCATCATCATGCAGAAGCTCCATGACCCCAACAAGGGTTGCAAGGTCATCAAACCACTTAGTGTGGGACCAAGGACTTCTTCAGGACTTCTTCAACTACCTCAGCCACACCGGAAGACCTCCAAGGGTCAAGATTCATCATGACCACCTATGGGATAGCTAGGTCTTCTTTTGGGGTTCCATGACACCATTAGAGCATACCACAGAATGGGTCATTAATGCTTTGCCAACCCATCTAGGGCTTCTCCATCATCTACAAGGGCTTCAGGACCATAACTAGGGTCTTCAACACCATCACCAGGGCCTTTAACATCTTCAACAAGGTGGTGGCATCAAGATCCAATCTTGTGGATACAAGGACCTTGTCAACTGGGTACAAGGTGCTTCAAGGCACAAACCCACTCTGTAAGGGGTCCAAGGCACTACAGGTGGGACTTGGTGGCATCGACGACAACCTGTGGGGCCACTGCAAGTCCATGTTGGCATCAATGACAATTTCATCAACACAATATTTCTACCACCATTACATGCATTATGTGTTATATGTTATATACTGAGAAATACAATCCCTCAAATAAAGTTGCAAACTGTGTCTTTAAACACAACTCAAAAAGGGCTATGAAATGAAATTGTGAAAGGCCCAAATAAAGCAGTGGATAAATAAATGCTAAATCTAAATATTGTTGGTCATCTTATGTTAAATGTAATGATTAATTCCTCACGAAGCCTGCGGGTTTTGATGTGAGATGTAGTAAGGGACAACTAATTCTAAGTGTCCCCTAGGATCTCTTCACTACAGTTTCTTATGTACTCAACGCAAGGGTCCTAGAAAAGATCCTCATGGAGATTGATTGTTAGCTTAGATGTGAGTCGTAGACATGATGTTAAAGTTGAATGGACTATTTTTAGATTAGCTCTAGCATGTATATGCCACTGTCGTTGTGTGTATCGTTCACCATTCGAAGAGATCATATGGTTAAAGTCATTAGAAGTCATTACCCTTTGCTTAGCCTTGTTTTCCACCTTCACCCAGCATTAGCAAATTGATTAAACTTTGTACGTATGGCATATACAAGGGACTTCCAGAAAATTCAAATATTTTTCAAGACACAGATATATCTTACTAATTATTATTATTACTATTGTCACCATGATTCTGATTAGCACGATTTAGTTGGGTTTTAATATACATCTTGGAGAAGTTCTTACCTTGGCTACATGCAGGTTTAGCTCGTTTCAAATCTCACATTCAGTTTGGGTATTTTCACTTGGTCAATCCAGTTGACCAGGTCAAACACAGTTCCCAAGGCAGTGACTAAAAAAATGGCAGTGCTTATATTTGCTCCAGACATGTCGAGGACCAATACCATAGTTTCAGGCCCTAGTATTCATGATCAATGATTATTATCACTTTATTTTTGTCAAATCATATTTTTATTAGAGATTGCAGATCAGTATGGTTATCCTAGGGCGCCATAGCGCCCCAGGGTGTATAAGTAGTCACTTGTACCATTCTATTATATCTCCAAATAATTTTGTGTAGTATGTCTGCCCCAGTTCTCATCCTGAAAGAAATTATGATGATTTTTATTATTTTCAGAGGATGTACTACTACAAAATGAACTAAGAAAGTCACTAGGGAAATTGATTTGGGTTGTGTGATCAAAGAAAAGGCAAGGGAATTATTCTAGATGATTTATTATGGCTCTTCGGACATTTCTACATTAGTTGCAATCAGTTTCATGTTCCGGATATTTTATCTGGATCTCCCAGTGAGGACATCCCCCATGGGGCGCCCCTCACCTTGGTTATTTCATGTATTTCACTAATATATCTTTTGTTATAATGTTGTATTTGGGGCCTAGGGAGAATTGATCCCCCAAGGTGATCCCCATCATGTATTATCATTATATCCTTACATTATGATGTATTTCGCCTTAATGAGGCGTCATTGGGCAAAAGTGTGCCCCTCTTGACTTACTCATTATGATCCATATATTGATCCATGTAAAAGTGATCTCCATCGTTGATGATATTATAATCTCAACCATCGGATGATATTTAGTTGAAAAGTGGACACTCCCTCAATCTATTTAAGAGATGTGATCCCCCCACTGTATCCCATCCGGAAATTTTGTACTCTTGGATCTGGATATTTGAATAAAGAGATTTTTGCATAAATTCGTGGATCTTCGTTGTGGGATGTTCTTGTCTATGATTGGAAAGTTTATCTTTCTTAGCATTTAAAATATTTTTTTGCGGTATCAAATATTTTTGGAAGATATTGTTTTGCAAGCAGGAGGGAGTTTTCTATTAGGGCATTTATGTGGATCTCCCAACTCGTTTCTCTTGAATCTGTTTTCATAATCATGGGGTTTGTCAGTAGTAGCTTTGATCTTTGATATGCACTTTGACTTTCTTACGTCTCTAGTGTCTTTTTCATGCGTAGCAAATCTCACTTTCAGTAGTTTGACTGTGCAGGAAACAGGGGCGCGCTACCTCACTTGGGTGAATCATTTCCACGTGGTACTTCGTCAAAATCGCTTCAAATTGATCGAGACAAGATAAATCATCATTTGCAAGGCATCTACAAGACTTTTCAGGTGAGATCTACTCAAAATATCTTGTTTAAAATATTCTCTGGAAAAACCCTCATTTAAAACCCTCATCTATTAGTTTAGTAGGTTTTAGTTTGTGATGGTTTATGAAACTTAAAAACCTTCCTTGGAATAAATATAAAACCCTTCAGTTTAAAATTCAATGATCATCAAACTCCATTCGCCCATCCAACACACTGGTCTACCTTCTAGGGGAAGACGCCCTCCTTGGGAGAAGTGGGTATCCTCAATTCCGCAAACTAGGTATTGCTAGTTTCACCTCTATTTGTCTAATCTTTCACCTAGCAATCAATACGAGTGTCTAATATTGCTTAATTTCACCAGTTACCCCTAGATCCCAAATTCCATACTCATAACCTTAGGGTAAATTGGGGCTTTTCACATATACACTTTTTCTCTTAGTAATTGTGCCAAACCCTAATTAACTGTCCTACTAAGAGATTTAATCACGTTTCCCTGGATTATTTACTTGCATTCCTTATTTTAGAGTCATAGACGCCCCATAGACTTAGTATTTTCACCGAGTCTAAAGTGTCGATACCTTTGACTTGTGAGACATCTGAGTTTTTTCATAAGTCTTGGATATCGTAGGTCACAACTTTGGTTGCCTTCCCCCTCTACCATCTTGAAAAGGATCACCTTACGGGGCAACTACAAGATTCGTGATAACAAACCTCAGCGCAAAACTGAAGGCCTTCTTGCCAACCGAAGTGAGAAGGACCCGTCTAGCAAAGACTCTGAAGGATTCCCGATAGAGGAGGAGCCAGCAGAGGATACCTCCAATGTCTAGACCCAAACTTGAGCATGGCCTCTTGGTTCTCAGGCACTCTAGCTATTCCCAACTTATAAGTATGTTGGTCTTTTCTAGTTATATAGATAATAGGTTTATGCATACTATAATGAACTGGTTTACTTGCTTCTACTATGCTTGGTTTCTCGACAAAGGGTAGGCCTATTTTTTTGCCCATTGTAATATTTTTGAAGACCGGAGATGGTGGATCCACCACCACAAACCACCTTGAACAGCTTTGGTTATTTTTTATATGTAATTTTTTTTGTATATTAATATAATTTAGCAGCTTGCTACCTTACAAAAAAACACTTATTGCACAAAACATTAAATACTTATATTTGCTTGTTTTGTTGACTCTCTCTTGGTTTCTTCCTCCTTGCAGAAATCACTGGAGTTTCTGGAAGGGTACTTTGCTTCATTGTTATATTTAAAGACCTTGATCTTCTTCTTTGTCAAGCCATGAACCTCTAGAACTTGTTGAAGTCTTCATGGAAGGAACCATACCTAGCATAAGAAGACATCCAAGGACGCCATTGTCATCGGTCTGCATGTGTTTGAATGTACTAGATCCAAGATCCCCTTGGATCTACTATCATTGCTTAGAAAAGATCCCTTCGCATTCTTACCAAGTGTAGAACCCTTGCAAATACTTTCATGTTCTACCTGAAGCTTTTGGAATACTTAGAAGTACTCTATACAATCGTCATCAAATCTGTCTTCTTTTCTTCTAAGGTGGAAGCTCTTCAACATTAGTTGCATGTTTCCTTTCTTTTCTTTTCTTTTGAGGACATTGATAAGCAAAGTGACCAATTGTAACATTTGATCTTTGAAAGATCACCCTTCTTTTGTTTTGGAGTTGATCTCCTATTTTTCTTCTTGTCACCATTTCTTTTTTCTTTTCTTGGACTATCATGCGCTTGGAAGCACTACTATTCACTGACCAAGTATCACTATTATCTATAATAGTGCCATTAAGAGCAGAGACAAAAGAATACTAGAGTTCATCTACAATCTCAACATTATCCAACCTGTCTTCTACTTTGGACACCATTTTGACAAAATCTGAAAATCTAATTTAGAAACCCTAGCAAAAACCAGGTCAAAACTAGACTTTGTCAAAATGAAAACTGACTCCACAGGTAGGTGAACCCTCCTAGGGAGAACTCAAAAACACTAATCTTCAATCAGATGTGTGGTCAAAATATTTCAAAACTAGGGTTCCTTGATTCTGACAAAAATTAGATCAGAATTGAATCTTCACAAAACTGAGATCTACTTCCATAGATAAGTGCTCCCTCCTAAGGCGAGCTCCAAATTGTTATTTTCAAGTCCAATCTATTGTAATGTCCATTTCCGAGTAGTCACCACGAGCGACTCATTAGCCTATCCAGTTCCCATAGGCTATAGTCGACAAAAAGAGAATTAATTAATTGTTAATGCCACCCGAGCCAAAAATACTTTATAAAGTGACATTAGTAATTAGTTTATCTAAAGTAACCTTATAAAAGTCAAAGTCACTTTATGATAAATTGAACGGTAAAATTAAAGTTAAATCATGAAGTGCTCAATTTAAAAATTAAAAGGTGGGATGAAGGATTTTTCTCCATAGTCACTTTATTAAATTTTAAATGGAGAAAGGCCAAGGGAAGTCAAAAAGTCACTAAAAGAGGGAGAGTGAATTTATAAAAAGGGAAATTAGAGCTCATTCTCTCATTCTTGTCTATTCCATTTTCAAAAATAGAGCTCTTGAGCTTCTAACTTCTCTTGGACGAAACCCTAGGAGGAGATGAATGGTTTCGATAGTGAGACAAATCTATCCTAGCCATTATTGAGGAGAAATCATCTTAGGCTTCTCATCTGCACTACATTGTTGTAATATTTGGACTGTCACTCATTCCATATCTGAGAAATATTAAGAGTTTTTATGGTAGATATGGAGGGCTCACCCATTTCTTGGATGCCTTGCTCCTAGAGGAAGGGCACACCAGTAGCTCAGATATCTTTACAGTGGGAGGATGCATCCTTGGAGAAAGTACAAATCACAGCTGCCTGGAATCTGAGTGTAGAAGAGGGCGTATTCACCATCCACTATCCAAGTCGTGCATAAGAAATATTGCTCCATATCTCTGTCATGGCGTTTTTACAATGACATGGTCTCTGCCTGGTAAAAAGAGGCACACTGTTGAAGAAGCAATCAGTGATCTGTTAACTCTTATATCATCTACCAAGAAGAGAGACGAGTTTGCCATTGTGTTAAGGCTATATTTCACCTGTTATGGGGACCAAGCTGCTACAAGATTTTCACTCTTCATAGTGCTGAGTTTTCTCAATAAAAAGTGCTGTCATAAAATTTGTGAGACTGGTGCATTATTATCTACATTCTTATGTGGTGTTTGGCGGTAGAAATCCTGGTTATTAAGGAAGGATTTAGTATACTGGTTGACTGATTTGGGGTCTTGAGTAGTGTTCATAAGCCAAGTCTGATTTGGGAAAAATCGTGAAAATATATCAGCTGCTACAGGCAGGTGGAATGCATAGAACCAAAACTGACCTCCCACAATCATCTTATATCATTCCCTGACCTTCAAGAAGACTGCTACAGCACTCTATACTCCCATAACCATTGAAAGAAGTCCAGATCTTTACATTTATCTCTCAGCTGAGCTTTGGTTTTTCTTATAGCCACACATATATATGTTTATATACTGCTGAAATATACTTGTTCAAGTGGCCACATCCCAACAGTTCCAGATCTGAAATCATTTCAAGCACGCTGTCCTTATATACTGGTAATTACAGTGCGGGGCTTCTCATGACAATCTGGGAAACTTACTCTTTTCCAGGCATGTATTGTGCTCACTTATTATACTTATCAGTCCTAAAATTAATGTTGAGAAGTTCTTTGTTCTGAATCTTGTGTTGTGTATGCTCAATCCACTATTAGGAATGGTGTGTGCATTATGTCGAAAATGTCCACTCATTGATGCCAAGCGAACCTTAAAACCATTATTACATAACCAGCAGTGTCATAAGTAGCCAGTGTTTCAATTTTATTGCTCAGGCAGTGGGTATCTATCTGGTAGTGAAGTGTTTTGAAGGGAGTGGAAGGCCAAAGTAGATTTCAAAACAAGTAGCATGCTATAGCAGTAAATCTACAAATGTATGAAGGAAGGCACCAACCAAACAGTGCTTCCTAAGTCATATTTAAGCCACAATAAGCTACAACTGATTGACCAACAAATTATCTGACCACACCTTATAGCCTCAGTAATATATAGTTTGGAAAAAAATTTGACTACAATTTGGATAGAGACTTTACAGTGGTACCAGAGCCTCATTTCCTGCCAGCCTGTGATTTGATGAGAATTTCATGAATCCGGAAGGTACAAGACACCCCACATACAGGAGGAGAAGGCCAGGTGAACCCAGAAGTATTTTCCTATCAGAGTACATGGAAGGGTTAGTTGAATCAGAGAAAGAAGAATTTTCGGAAGAAGAAGAAAAGGAGCAGCCAGAGTTTGTGATTGAAAAGATGAGGGATAGAAATGATCCTCTTGGGGGCAGCAAGCCTGGGTTATTTGGAGGTAGCAGGGGTGATCCAAATAGGGAACCACCAAGAAACGATAGTACCTTAAACATTTTGAATGATCTAGCTAGAGGGAAGCAACAGCTAGTTGACCTCATGATACAGTTGCTAGTAAATTCACAAGGGAGGAACAACAATGGTGCAGAGTGTTCCAATGGTCGGAATGAGAATCAGGCGGAGAGGAGCAACACAAATATTCCTCTGCCACCCAACACAGGGATCAGCAGCAAAACTACTACTAGACCAACTCTGCCACAGTTCTTGACTGATCAGCTAGTGGTACAACCCGGGCAACTAGTACCAGGAGACAGCTTCACTGATTACCTAGCAGAGTACAGGGGTTTGGGTATAGATTTCCATGTCAACATGTCTTTCCAGGAGTTCTGCAATATCAAATATTGAAACAAACCTAGAGACTTTGGTCGGATGCAACAAAACTTTGACTTGCAGTGGAAGATGGGGAAATTGAATATTCCTTCGTTTGATGGTTCCAACAAACGCACGACAAGAGCATGGGTCTAGAAGATTGATACTTATTTCCAACTCAACCCCATGAAGGAAACAGAAGCCATCAAGTATGCCACTCTACATCTGGAGGGTGAAGCACATGAACGGTGGTACCATGGATTGATCACCTTAGGGCATGCCAACATCACTTCCTATCTGGACTTCACCCAGAGATTGATCAGCCGATTCGACAAGAAGGATCCAAAAGTACACTCCAGAGAGCTCGCTTAGCTAAAACAGACATGGACTCCAGATGCCTACATTACATAGTTCCAGAGGTTGGCAGTTACGGTGATTGGTATTTCAGATACCAGATTTATCATGTTATTTACAAAGGGACTGTTTGAGCCATTACGTGGATGGGTCAAGGCTTTCAATCCCATTACCCTACAAGATGCTATCACACGCACTCGAGATATGGAGGATGTTGCACCAAAGAATAGGTACCCGTCCAAAGCTTTCATTCCGCATAAGGGGAAAGACAAGAAACCTTTTCAAAACGGAAGATCCGGGAACAATAGGTTGGATGCAGAAACCCGGAGCAAGTTGCGAAGAAAGAAATTGTGCTTCAGTTGCAAAGAACCATGGTAGTCGGGACATCGATGTATGGGAAAAGGCAAGGTTCATTACATAGAGGTGATGTCGGATAGCGATGAGGAGGATGAGATGGAGCAAGAGGATGATGAGGGCTAGTCATAGGTACAGGTACAACAGGTACAACAACCACAAGTACAACAGTCACAGGTACAGGAGCCTCCCGTACAGTTCCATAGGGGAAACATTGTTGCTCTACCAGAAACTCCCAGGTTCAACACTTTTTGTGTTAGAGGGGTCATTGGAGGGCAGAGAGTCATGATCCTGATTGATGGAGGGGTTACCCACAACTTCATTGACTTTGCCTTAGTAGCCAGGCAAGGCATCCAGTCCCGATAGTTTGAACGGGTTTGGCATAGAAATAGAAGGTGGACAGATCATGCCATGTATGCGGAAGGCCCCCCAGTTGACTTTGGCGATGGGGAACTATAGTATGACAAATGACTTCTACATAGTGGACCTGACAGATATCGATGTGGTTTTGGGAGTACAGTGGCTCAGCACTCTAGGACCCACTACCACAGATTACCGTACCATGGAGATGGGATTCAACACCCCTGAGGACACAAGGGTAGTTCTACGGGGCATGTCCAATGAAGCTCTGAGGATTATATAATCTCACAGGATGGAGGCTCTATTTAGGGCCAAACCCACAATTTATCCATTCCTTAATCAATTCATTTAATAATTTAAAATTTACCAACCAAGACACTGCAATACTTTCACTGAGACTACACTAGCAACCCACTTTTGCAAGCACACTTTTCATTTTGGCACTGGTCTTTTCTCTTCCTTTTTTGCATAAGTTAATCTCGCAATGTGTCATTGAATTTTCTGTATCTAATTTGAGTTAAGGTGTTGCTAAGGTTAAGTTTTGTTGGTAGTAATTGGTAATTTCTTAAATTCATCCATTCCATATTAAAACTCCTAGAATTAACTACTTCTCTCGTAGAGTAAAAACCTTAGATTTTACTTTTCATTAGGGTCCACCCCCCTTGGCTTTGCTATGAGTTGGCCTAGACGGAGGAGCTGAGTATCAAGTGATAGCACTTGGCTCGAGCTTTGCCCCCAAGGTCACACTCAGTGGCTTGAAGATTTCTGCCACGTTACCCGAGGTGCGAATTAGGCGGCAACATTTTGGCGCCGTTACCGGGGATAAATCTTTCTATTCCCGGAATACGACTTTTTGAGTTTTCATTCTTGTTTTCGCTTTGTTTGATGAATGTTGTAGTTTAATCAACTTACTCA
>LPNX010779290.1:689681-728413 GCA_001517045.1 Pseudotsuga menziesii
AACACTAAAAGGAAGGAAAACGAAACCATAGAAGAATTCAATAAAAAATTCAGAGATATGGTGGGCAGATGCCCGGTTGATATTAAACCATCAGATACCTCAATTCTCATATATTACACAGAAGCATTCGAGGGAGAAATGAGGTACCAACTTAGAGACAAAGAACCTGACAACCTGAAGAAAGCAATGGAAATAGCTGAGAAGATTGACAGAAACATGCAATCTGCAGGAAAGTCTAACATTCCAGGATTTGTTAGAGGCACCACTTCATCTTCCAAAACTCAGGATGCCAGAGGAAAAACAGTAGAGCCTGAAGGAAAAGATGAAGGCAAGGAATCAATGAAAGAAGTAGCTAACATGATGAAACAAATGATGATAAATTGTACTTCCCAGATGAATGCTATGCAAAATAGGATAAACAACATGGAAAAAGCACAAGTTTCTCAAAACAATAAAAATTTCCAACCTAGACAAAACCAGGAATGGAAAAAGAAGTATCCTCCTTATGAGCAAAGACCTCCAATTCAACTTGAAACAAACAACATGGTGAGTGATGAGGTTCCTCCCTATTGTCGGCCTTGTGATGAACTTCATGAAGAATCTACTTGTCCAAAATTCTACTACATTATGGAACAACAACAAATTGAAATGAATAACTTTGTAGGGCATTCTAGAGGTCATGACTATATAAACAATGTAGGGCAAGTTCATCATATTTCAAAAGAAAAATGGAAGCAAGCCAAGGACTACAGTCAGGAAAAGGATAATGCTACTAAGATTTTTGGCGAAAAGCCTTCACCTAAGCAGATTATGGAAAGGTACAAAGGGGTGGTTTATCAGAAGAAGAAAAACATGATCCCAACCAAGTCAAGTCAGCATATGCCAAAGGTAAAAACTCCTCCCCCTCTAGATCTAAACATTGATTTGGGTAATTGGTTGTCAAGTGCTAAGATTTCTGTCCCTGTAATTGAGATTCTCAAAATTCCAAGTCAAAGAGATATATTTATGAAAACCTTAGCAGAACCTAAGGAAAATATAGTTGAAAAATCTGAGGAAACAACTCTTGAGAAGCCTAAAGAGAAACTGGTCAACTCAAAAGAAAATGAGAAGGATAAACCTAAAGAAATTCTTTCCAAGAAGCTGAGTAACTTCAATGAAGATGTTCCCATTATCTTACATAGTAGGGATCCTAATAAAGAAGATCATCCTGCCTTCTACATTTCTTTGATCGCAAAGAACAAATTGTTGCACAATTGCATGCTTGATTCAGGTGCATCATCAAACATCATGACTAGAAAAGTCATGGAACAAATGGGCTTAACTATCTCAAGGCCTTACCAGAACATATGCACCATGGACTCGAGAGAGATCGATGTCGTGGGTATAATTCTAAATTTTCCAGTCAAACTAGCAGCATACCCTGACATAGGTGTAACCATGGACATAGTAGTCATCGATGTTCCTGACAGATGGGGAATGTTGTTGTCGAGAAAATGGGCTGCATCTTTGGGAGGATCTATTCAAATGGACTGGACTTATGCCATGATTCCTGCTTCTGAAGATGCACATGTCAAGTTATATAGAGAAAAGGAAAGAAAGTACCATGTGGAAGATCCTAATGAGCCAGATAATGAGTATATTTGTGAGACAGATAACCTGGGAAACCATGCTATCTATGCCAATTATCTTATACCCATTAGAGAAAAGGCTAGTGATGAGGAGTATGATGAGCTATGGAGAATGAGTTTTGATGGAGCCTTTTCCAAAACTGGAAAAGGAGCCGGTATAGTTTTAACTTCACCTTCAAACAAGAAATTCAATTTTGCTTACAGACTTGAATTTGATGCTTCCAATAATGTGGCGGAGTATGAAGCAATAGTCTTAGGACTTGAGATTGCTAAAGATATGGGTATCAGAATGTTAAGTATCAAAGGTGATTCAGATCTAATCATTTCCCAAGTTAAGAAAACTTTTGCATGTAAAAGTGAAAGGCTTAAAAAGTATCGAAATACAGTTTGGGCCATCATGGGGTATTTCAGTGCATTAGACCTTATAACGGTTCCCCGCGCATAAAATAGTGAAGCAAATAAACTTGCAGTTGCAGCTTCAACATTAGAGTTCACAGAGGAATTGGTAAAAGGAGATGGAAAATTTGAAATAAATTTCAGGCCTTCAATCCCCGATAACCTTGATCATTTGCAAGTTTTTCAAGATGACGATCAGATCATAAGGTTTATTAACAATATGCATGAATTTGCCGACTGTCAGATCAACTATCAGGATGAGCAAAGTTCTCTTGTTGAACAAGAGGATCAGCCAAGAAACCCTATTCCCATGAAGGTTATTGAATGGGAGCACACTTTTGATAGGCATGACAGATATAAAAAGAAAGAAGCAATAAAGTTGGATGATTACATAGAAATAAACATTGGTACTGATGAAGAACCAAGAAATATAAAAATTGGAAAAGGTACTTCTAATAAAGAAAGAAAAGATTTAATAGAGTTAGTAAAGGAGTACAGAGATGTGTTTGCTTTTACATGTGATGAGTTAAAAGCCTATCGGGATGACGTATTCCACCATACTATTCCCCTAAGGTCAGAAGCTAAACCTTTTCGGCAAAAACTTAGAAGAATAAATCCCAAGTTGGCCTCCATGGTCCAGAAAGAACTTCAGAAAATGTTGGCAGCTGGCATCATTGCACCTACCAGACATTCATCGTGGTGCTCAAACTTGGTTGTGGTAAGAAAAAAGAATGGGCAGTTGAGGATATGCATCGATTTTCAAAACTTGAATATTTCATGCATAAAGGACAATTACCCTCTACCTGATATGGAAACATTACTGCAAAGAGTAACTAGATCTGGTATAATGTCCATGCTAGATGGTTTCTCAGGATATAACCAGGTGCTAGTAAAACAGGAGGATCGACACAAAACCACCTTCACCTCACCTTGGGGAACATTTGAGTATTTAAGGATGCCTTTTGGTCTTTAGAATGCAGGTGCAACATTCCAAAGAGCCATGGATTATGCTTTCAATGAGTTAATTGGGAAAATAATAGAAATCTACCAAGATGACCTTACTATTTTTTCAAAAGAAAGATCTGACCATGTATCTCATCTCAGAAAAGTGTTTGAGAGATGTAGAAAGTTTGGCATATCATTGAACCCAGCTAAGTCAACACTTGGAGTTGATAAGGGTAAGTTGCTTAGACACATCATTTCCAAAGATGGGGTCAAAATTGACCCAGAGAGAGTAGAAGCTATAAAGAAAGTTTCCTTACCCCATAACAAGAAAGCCCTACAATCCTTCAATGGTCAGATCAACTTTATAAGGAGATTCATACCAAACTTAGCAGAATTGATGAAACCTATGCAGAAGCTACTAAAGAAAGATGCTAAGTTTGAATGGGATAAAGAAGGTAAAGAAGCTTTTGCATCCATAAAAGACTGCATCTCTAGGTCTCCTGTTTTGATAAGTCCTGATTACTCCAAAGACTTCCAGGTTTTCTCATTTGCATCAGAAGACACAATTGTCGGAGTTTTGTTGCAGAAGAACAAAGAGGGTCAAGAACAACCCATTGCATTCATGAGTAGATCCTTGCAGAATTCTGAACTTAAGTACACTACTATGGAAAAACAAGCTTATGCCCTTGTCAAATCTTTGAAACACTTCAGAACTTATATAGGTTACTCCAAAGTGGTTGCCTACGTCCCTCATTCAGCAGTGAAGGATATCTTGTCTCAGCAAGATTGCCTTGGTATAAGGAGAAAGTGGGTATCAAAGATCCAGGAATATGACTTGGAGATCAAACCCACTAAATTAATCAAGGGGCAGGGACTTGCCAAGATGATGACAGAGGGAAATGAACAAGCCTTAGGTATGGTCTGTCAGAACAATTCACCAACATCATCCATTTCAACTGGAATTCAACATCTTCAACAACAGCAATGGTATGCAGACATTATATTCTACCTCCTCAACTTAACATGTCCCAATCATCTAATGGGCCACAAGAGAAGATCACTAAGATTGCAAGCCACTAAGTACTGCCTCACCCAAGAGGGATTGGGTTGGAAAAACCCAGACGGTCTCATACTTAGGTGTGTGGATGAAAAAGAATCTCGAAGACTCCTGGAGGAGTTCCATTCAAGATTTTGTGGTGGCCACTTTGCAGCCAAAACCATAGCTCACAAGATCCTTAGAGCCGAATACTATTGGCCCACTTTATTTACTGATGTGCACAAGTCTGTTAGGAATTGCCAGAAATGTCAACTATTCACAGGAAAACAGAAGCTTGCTGCACTACCCCTAAAGCCGGTAGTAATCCAAGCCCCTTTTCAACAATGGGGTCTTGATTTCATTGGGAAATTTAAAGACAATTCAAGTAATGGTTATACTTGGATTTTAACAGCGACAGATTATTTTACCAAGTGGGTAGACGCCATACCTACTAAAGTAGCAACTGAAAAAGTGGTTATGGACTTCCTGGAAGACAAAATCATCACTAGATTTGGGGTTCCTGCTAAGATAACCACAGATAATGCCAAAGCTTTCAGTTCAGTAGCAATGTCTTCATTTTGCTTTAAATATGGCATCATCCTATCCCATTCCTCAAATTACTATCCCCAGGGAAATGGTCTGGCTGAGTCAAGCAATAAAAACTTGATGACCATCGTAAAAAAGATTGTTGGTGACAACAAGAAGGCATGGGATAGTAAAATCAAGTTTGCACTTTGGGCAGATAGAATTACTAAGAAAAGTGCAACGGGGAAATCTCCTTTCGAGTTGGTTTATGGCGTGAATATGACTTTGTCTATTCATCTTCAGTTACCAGTGTATCAAACTTTGCAAGATTCAGGTTCAGATCAGGATGACTTTCAGAGTAGAATAAATGAGCCGATAGAGTTGGATGAGGTCAGAAGAAGGGCCGTTAATCAGAGTATTAAAAATCAGGATAAGGTTAAGAGAAATTTTGACAAATCATCCAAACCAAGGGTTTTTCAGAAAGGAGACAAGGTGTTACTTTGGGACAAACGAAGAGAAAAGTCGGGAAAGCACGGAAAATTCGACAGTTTATGGATGGGTCATTACATTATTCATGATGTGGCACTGGCGGGTGACAACTCTTTTTATCTCAGTGACATGGATGGGGAAAAGCAGAGTCTTCCTGTCAACGGACAGATTCTGAAACTGTTTTTCAGTGAAAATATATGATGCCCATGGGGGCATTTTTGTATCATCATTCTCTAAACCTCTCTTCGCACTTTATTTATTAGCTTAGTTCATTTTCTGTATATTACTTTGTACATTATTTTCTGTACATTAGTTGTAAAAAAAAAAAAAACATTTTTGTATCATATACTGCCGCTTATTTTGTTTCATTTGGTTATCTATATACATGTGACTGACTTATCCTAGTTTTTATGCAGGAACCAGAGATTCTAGGTTTCTCGTATGATCGATTTCCACAAAGTTCAGATCAATCACACGTCCCACAGTTGGAGCCAAATGTTACCGACTAGGCTGCTTGGGATTAACTTGCTTTCGGAAGGAAATGGTATTTTTGTAGAGATAAAAGGTAATTCTTGTTAGGTTACTCTTTTATTCCAAGTCGAGAAAGACTATTTGATATATGTATGATTTCATGCTTGGATCTACATTGTTGTTGTAGTCTCTTTTGGTTTACACAGGTATTTTTTAATCCCCATTGCTAGTGTTGATAATCTTTTGCAGGAAGCTAATGCTAGAGTATTGATGAGCGAATGTGCTCTACCTTTCCTTCCGAAAATTTGAATATAAACTCTGTCCCTCTGATCTCACCAAGGAAGCTTTTTCTGTCCTTCATTTCTTGCTCTACTCTGGGTTCTTTGAATTTTGATCTACAAATTTCTTAAATTTTTCTTTCAGTTTCAAATGTTTCCACATTAGATCTAGCATCTAAAGTCATATCAAAGGTAGATTTGATGTCTAAAAGTTTCTATTTCTAGTCTGCTTCAAAGGTACACTTAAAATTTTAGATCTAGTTACTTTTCCCTTAATTTTCCGCAAGTTTAAAAAATTTTGAAAATTAAAAAGCTTGTTGAAAGAGTTTCTATGCATTTAAAAGTTTGATCTAGCATTTTGTGCTTAAGATTTGCTTGCCATTCTCCTCAAGAGGCAAGCAAAGATCCTAAGAAGGCAAGCTTTCTAGCTTACCTCACTTAGTTGTTTCCTTGTTTTTTTGTAATCAGTTGTTACTTAGATTTTTTTTGTAAATTTTTGCATGCTGCCCAAAGACACTTCCAAAGTGTTTTTGGGCATCTTTCACTGACATATGCTTGCTGGTTTTTAGCAGGCCCATCAAAATAGAGAAGGAAACTCTACCCGAAATTAGCTTTTTCGAACATCCGGAGCTCCCAAGAGGCTTTCCCTTTAGCTGGGCCTATTTCCTTTGCATGTTGTAAGCCTTTGGATCCCAGATAACAAGGACCAAAGAGCATTCTCTGCTAAAGCATTGTAACCGACTAATAAAAACAAGTTTGAGTAAACTCAGTAGAGTCTGGTCCCCATCCCCCTTGGGGGATTTGTGTTGGTGTCCTTTTCTATTTTCTTATATACCGGTAGCGTAGTTGTCTTTTTTTTTTTTATCATTCCATGCTGTGTTTAAGTTGTGCGAAAGTAACCTGAATACTTACCCACTGCGCTATACCGAAGTACCGTAAGGGAAAAGATTTGAGTAGTGTAGTAATTAAAAAAAACAAAAACAATTTTGTTATGCACTACTAAGTTAAAATAAACCCCCTCGCTTTCTCGAGTACAAGTTCGTGGATAAGGGCTTGCCCGAGTACTGAATTTGGAAAGAGACTCCAGGGTTTTATCTTTTTTTAATCAGAAAACTTGTTCTAATTAAAATAAACCAAGACTCCTTCCCCGTATGCTCTACACCGCTGCAGCTTGTCTGATCAGTTGGCTGTATCAGAAAGGGATACGAGTTATTAGATCTAATAGGAAAATCCACACAAGTAATTTTCTTGAGAACTCGGGAGGTTGCAAAGAGTAATCACTACAGAGTCAGGGGGCTACTCTAAGCAGGTCTATCCTCGCCCTGTTGGACACTTGGTATTACTGCTTTAGCACTCAGTTCGAAGGAACTTGACTTGTTGGGCCAAACCCACAATTTACCCATTCCTTAATCAATTCATTTAATAATTTAAAATTTACCAACCAAGACACTGCAATACTTTCACTGAGACTACACTAGCAACCCACTTTTGCAAGCACACTTTTCATTTTGGCATTGGTCTTTTCTCGTCCTTTTTTGCATAAGTTAATCTTGCAATGTGTCATTGAATTTTGTGTATCTAATTTGAGTTAAGGTGTTGCTAAGGTTAAGTTTTGTTGGCAGTAATTGGTAATTTCTTAAATTCATCCATTCCATATTAAAACTCCTAGAATTAACTACTTCTCTCGTAGAGTAAAAACCTTAGATTTTACTTTTCATTAGGGTCCACCCCCCTTGGCTTCACTAGGAGTTGGCCTAGACGGAGGAGCTGAGTATCAGGTGACAGCACTTGGCTCGAGCTTTGCCCCTAAGGTCGCACTCAGTGGCTTGAAGATTTCTGCCACGTTACCCAAGGTGCAAATTAGGCAGCAACAAACAGGATTTGGGATGATTTTGTTTAGGAGGAGACCCGGAGAGGACTAGTGCAGGGTAGCTCTTCTACTAGCAGGGAGGATGAGGAGAATGTGGCTTTGACTGCCAAGGGAAAGAAAAAGTTCAAGAAGGGCCCCAAGAAGGGTGGGGCTAAGCAGCAGGATGGACAGAAGGAGAACTTGAGCACTGTAAAGTGATTTGCTTGTCAGAATCTTGGGCACTATGTTGGACAGTGCCCACAGAAGAAAAAGAAGAAGCAACTACAAACAACGGCTTTAGCAAAGGTTGAGGAGTTTACAGCTAGATTTGAGAGAGTTTTCTCTCTGTGATGGGCATGTTGGTAGAGAGAGAGCATCCATCATCACCAGTGCAGACATTAATATTGAGAGGGAATATTCTTTGTTGACTGGCCATTCTTTCAGTGCATCCACCACCAGCACGTGGTATATTGACAGTGGAGCTTCAAGCCACATGACAGGTGCTCGAGAGATGTTCTTCGAGCTTTCACAGGGATAGATGTGGAGGTCGTGTTGGGGAATGACACAATTGTCAGAGTTGTTGGGCGTGGGACCATTATATTTCAGAGAGATTCCATGAGTCCCATGACTTTGAGGGATGAATGGTTTGTACATGGGCTGAAGAAGAAATTGATATCACTTTCCATGATCGAGGATAGGGGTCCAGGGATGTCCTTCCTAGATGGACATGTGCACGTATTCCCCAAGACTGCAGGACAATGTGCCTCTTACACCATTGGAGTCAAATGTGGGAAGTTATACAAGCTCTTGTTTCAGCCCAAGCATGCTTTGACACATAGCAACGGCAGTGAGCTTTGTGAGCTATGGCATAGGAGGATGGCTCATCTGCATCGTCCAGCTTTGAGGATGTTGAGGTACATGGTTACAGGTTTGTTTGAGTTCAGCACTGAGCACAATGATGTATGCAGGGGGTGTGCTTTGGGAAAGTACACCGAGACTATTTTTATGAGCAATGATAACAAGTGATAACAAGTCAGCAAGAGTACTTGATTTGATACATTCTGACTTGTGTGGTCATATGTCATATGTTTCTCTGAGAGGTTTTGAGTATTATGTGACATTCATCAATGAACATTCCAGGAAGACTTGGATCTACTTCCGGAGGAGCAAGAAATCTGAGGAGGTCTTGCAAAGGTTCCAAGAGTTCAAAGCTCTTGTGGAGAACCAGACTGGAAGGAGGATTCTGGCACTCGAATCAGATAACGGGGTTGAGTATACCTCCAAGGAGTTCGACCAGTATTGCAGACAGTAGGGCATTCAGAGACAGTTGACAATACCATACACTCCTGAGCAGAATCGTGTGGCAGAAAGGAAGAACCGATCTATTGTTGGAGCAGGGAGAGCCATGTTACATGATCAGTCACTTCCTTTCTTTCTTTGGGCAGAGGCATGTAGTACAGTTGTTTACCTTCAGAACAAGACTCTTGAGGAGATGTTCACAGGCAAGAAGCCTGAGGTGAGTCATTTTCATATATTTGGTTGCCTAACTTTTTCACATGTCCCTTCTGAGAAGAGGACAAAGCTTGAACCCACAACAGAGAGAGGCATCTTTGTGGGCTATGATGAGACTTTGAAGGCCTTCCGCATTTATCTTCCTGCTTTGAGGAAGGTTGTTGTGAGGTGGGCCTTCAGGAAGTCCAAAGAGTTGGTGCAGGGAGAGCAGCAGGTTCCACACCTCAGGTAGCTTCACAGGTACCTTCAGTCCTATAATTAATGTTGGGAAGATCTTTGTTCTAAATCCTGTGTTGTGTATGTTCACTCCACTATTATGAATGATATGTGTGCATTCTGTCGAAAAATGTTCACTCATTGATGCCAAGCGAACCTTAAAACCATTATTACATAACCAGCGGTGTCATAAGTAGCCAGTGTTTCAATTTTATTGCTCATGCAGTGGGTATCTATCTGGTAGTGAAGTGTTTTGAAGGGAGTAGAAGGCTAAAGTAGATTTCAAAACAGGTAGCATACTATAGCAGTAAATCTACGAATGTATGAAGGCACCAACCAAACAGTGCTTCCTAAGTGACATTTGTTACCACCTAAGTTGTACTTGGTGGGTTTTTTCAAGAGAGCCGACAAGGTTTGAACAAGCACACTTGTTCATGATCAGAGTTTAGAAGTCCGCTAGGCTTCTTCTAGGAATATTTTTAAAACTTTTTGTAACACATGTTCATAACCCCTTGGCGAAATTGTAAAAAAATTTCCTAGCATGATAATTTTTTATATAAGGCTCGACTTCCCAGACTTAAGCATCAAACCGACTAGCCCAGATTGTTTTTTCCCTTGGTTATTATTGGTTGTTGAACAAACGACTAATAATTTCTAAGCTTATCACTCACACCTCCAAAGTTGGCGTAGTCATCTTGGTGTTTCGGCCTTAGGAGGCTATTAGAGCCTTCGTGTCAGTGTTTTTCAACATGCTAGGCATTCAAATTGAGTCGTATGGACATGTGCTCAGTCCCCCTGTAGTTTTGTCTTATTCCGAGTAAATAATTTTTTTCCAGAAAATTAGGCCATTTGTTAATGGTTTAATTAAAAATTTCAAGGTATAATAAAGGTCAGAAGCGGAGTTTGTTTTTGGCGTGGGGATGTTCATTTTCACACTCAGAGCATCCTCTTTACCCCTGGGACCACTTCTCATATCAGTCGGGCAACCGAAGCACCCCGTGGAGCATTATTCAGCTAAAGATGCATCAAAATGGCATTTTAATGCTAAGTTACGACAATTTGGCACTAAAGTCAAAGGTTTGAAAAGTAAAAAATTAAAATATTATTGTATGGGGTAACATGGCATGGGTACCCCATTAAACTTTCGTTTAAAAGGTGACCATGTTATAACATGGTTTATCTCTTCACGTGAATAGTTTTGAAGCTCACATGAGGTGGAAGGAGGAGCCCACCACTTTCAAAGTTTAATGCTTGGTATTTTTAAGTGTTGGTTTATTAAACCTTAGGCTAATCCTTTAAAAGCTAGCGAATTATACAAAGGAGGTGACGTCAAGCATGAAGGGAAGAGCGCTAGCATGTGGTGAGGATTGCGCTAGATTTGAAGTGGACCCCCCTTTGTATCCATATCTTATCTTATATACCATATGGTATCTACCTTGGATTGGATCTCACATCATCATCCGTACACTTTAGCATGAGGTTTGCTGAAGCTCGCCAATTTGGAGTTGGTGAGTTAGTTGGGTGTGTTGGCAACTAACGGTGAGTTAGGTGATTGGTGGGTGAAAGGTGTCAATCACCTCTTTAGTCCCCACCTCTATTCAACTCAGTGTGACTCCTCTTCAGCTCAGTTCAACTAAGATATACTCCGGGTTTATCTTCAGTGTTGGTAGGACCCCCCCTGGGTCTCTCTTGGCTATTTAAGCAAGGCCCATTCACTCTCTTTTGGCAAGAAGTGTATGGAACCTCTGCTCCTATTTGTAATTTGTTGAATATTTTTCTAATGAAATAAGGCTTTGGAGGTCAATGTGGTGTCTTCTTTCCAGCTGGATCACTATTGTTTCATGTGTGCATTGAGGTAACTGTAGGAGTTGTTCTTTGCATTTGTTGTTTTTTCTTGTCAATCTATTGCCTAAAGAAAGATTAGTACTAATCGACAGGAGTGGATAGTGTTGCTTCATTATTCATTTAGAAGACCTATGTTTAAGATTTAGGATTTGTATGCTTATTTGTTTATGAGTATACTCTCTTTGTCTTCAGCATTAGACTTTTACTACATGATTTGACAAGTGTTATGCAAGTGTGAAGGCTTTTGCAGGTTCTTTGATGGATTTTGCAAGAGATCTTGCTTGTTTCTCTTCCTCTACAACTCTTCGTAGAAACATAGTCCATCTTGAAGCCATCAACAAAACTTTAGTTGCCCTTTTCCTAAGAGGGTTTTCTTCATACCTTTTTCCTTCAAAATTTTAAATTTCTCATTTGGTTACTAAGTTACTTACTTCCATATTTTATATCTACATGCTTAAGATAAATATCTTCCTTAGATCTAGTTTATAGAAGTGTTTTATTTGGTGCTTAAATCTAAATTTTCATAAACTTGATCTCTCTTTCATCTAGATCTATTATCAAATCTACTTTTCTTCGCAAGCATTTCAAGGATATTTTTAGCTTGCTAGCTTAAAGTAGTTTGCATTGAGTATAATAATAATATCTAGCAATAAAGTGCCTTATTGGCAGCCTTGCAAGGGGCTGTCCATGACCCTAAAAAGTTGGGTTTCAATCCCCATCTTCTTAGTTTTTTTTGCAATTTTTTACATAGTTTTAACTTGGGAAATTTTTTCAATTTTTTTTTGCATTGTCCAAAGACATTTAAACTAATATTGCTTGGGCTGTCCAAGACCCTAAAAAGTTAGGTTTCAATCCCCATCTTCTTAGTTTTTTTTGCAATTTTTTACATAGTTTTAACTTGGGAAATTTTTTCAATTTTTTTTTGCATTGTCCAAAGACATTTAAACTAATATTGCTTGTTGGTTTTCAGCAGGTCCGTCCAAAAAGAGGACGAGGTGCTGCCCGAAAACTGACTTTTGGGCCATCCGGAGCTCCCTAGGAGTGTCCCCACCTTCCGTGTTCACTTTCGGACAGTTTTGTAAACCCTTGGGTTCGTCCTGTATAAGAACCAAGTGCTATTTTCTTCTAAGCATTGTAACCGCAATAATAAAAGATATCTCGAGTAGGCTCTTTCGAGCCCACTCCCCATCCCCCCAGGGGGGATACACGTCGGTTTCCCATTTTTGCACTTTTTATTTTTTCTCATTTTTGTTCTAGTTTAGTTTGTTTTATACATCTATAGGATAGTATACTTTGTTTAATGCTACAAGATCTTATCATCCCATATTTTAAAGTAATACTACTACTTACCCCACAATTTCCCAAGTGACCCGAAAGGGGAAAGAGATTCGTGGTAGATTAATTAGATAACCTTTTGTTTTGTTCCTTCTTGCACTTTAATTCTAATTTCACTACAAAAGGCATTAATAAAATCCACCCCTCCTTGCTTTCCCGATTGCGGTTCACTTAAACCGAAAGAGATTCTTGTAGGTCATTTTTAATTCTTTTAACAACAAAACTATTCTTTAAAATCCTTAATCTTTTAGACTTCGTTGTGTATGCTCTGCACCGCTGCGGTTCAACTGAACATTTGGCTGCATCAAAAGCAATGTGGGTGGCTAGATTTAATTAGGTCTCATTTTTCAATGAACGTCCCAGGTGAAAATCCAACGCCTCAAATTAATCCGTTGCGGTGGCAAAATCCACAAAGGAAGCAGGAACAACTGGGTAGCGACCTCGAGACACTGTTAGGCTATACCCTTGTTGGTGAGGCATTGAACACATCTCAAAGACCCCAACCAGCCCACATATTCCTTGCGGGGAGCCACATCAGATAACGTTTTTGGACATACTCCTCATACCTTCGAGTATATTTGGAGTTCCCTCCTCCCCATAAGTTAATCAACTCATCTCCACATTAATTTAAAACCGACCAAGAGCACTTGCAACACTTTCATTTTCAACAATACAACAACACTTGTTATCTGTGGACTCCATTTGGCACTGGTTCTTTATTTTATATAATCATCTACTTTCATGTCCTTTGACATATCATACATTGATTTTTATGCTATTGTGATTTAAATATTGTTGCAATATCTTGCGTTAGTATTTGCTTTCATCAAACTCCTAAGTAATCTTAATATTCACCATAACACTAAGCTCTAACAGACTTAGCAATTTAATAGGGTCTTTCCCCCTTGGCTTCGTTAGGAGTTAGCCTAAACGGAGGAGTCAAGAACAAGGTGACAGCCTTGACTCGAGACTTGCCCCCAAGGATACACCGAGTGGCAACAATATTTAAGACACAATAAGCTATAGTTGAGTGACCAACAAATTATCTGACCACACCTTATAGCCTCAGGAATTTGGATAGACATTACATCTATGGAGAGAAATGTCCAAACTTGGAAGTCCTCGTTTTCAAATTAGGGCAGAAAACAGTCCATGGCAATGGCTTCTATTCAGTGAGGATCAATGAACTACTTTATGGGTGACAATATCTTGTAGATCTTTACGCTTATTCCATTGCTTAAGTTATCTTAACAAATGCTTAAGGAGTGAGAACTTGGTAACCTTATTCCTCTTTCCTTGTGTTATCCATGGAATGTCCTTTATTAATGCATTCTTTCTCTATGCTTGGTTAAATGCAAATACATTTCATTCCAAGTAATCATAATCTTCATATGCATTGGATTTTATCTTCTCTAGTAATATCCTTAGGTATATTTCAACAGTTAAGAGCCGGGATAGCAAGGAAATGGACTAATGAAGCTTGTACATCTTTGAAAGGATCTATCGAAGCCAAAGGAGACACCTAGGAGCTAGAGGGAAGGCTAGATTTTGACTTGCTCATCAAACCATTGATCACGTATTTACCCTACGAGACATCATTGAGGAGGTGTGACATCGCTCTTCAAAAGTCTACTGTTGTTTTGTAGATTTTCAAAAAGCTTTTGACTCTGTCCTTAGAGAGGCCTTATTCTAAAGGCTCAAAGACATCGACATCTCTCAAACCCTATTGATTGCCACCATGTGTATATATGAGTCGGTCCTTGGTCGACTTTGCACAACTCACAAGGTGTCAGATTTCATCAGGAGTACTATTGGGGTTAAACAAAGGCGTCCCCTGTGCCCCACCTTGTTCGGGATCTATATTGATGAGTTGGAGGCCTTCCTTCATGAGCATATCTAAGACAACAATTTGTACCTCCACCAAGTTTTGATATCCATCCTACTTTTCGCCGACAACATGGTCCTTTTGGTCTCATCTCTAAAGGGTTACAGAGAGAGTTGGATACCTTAGCTCTCTACTATGATTTTGACATTTGGCGATCAACTTGGGTAAGACCAGGGTTATGATCTTTAGTGGGACGAAGAAGACTTCCTCGTACCATCATTTTTTCTTCAAAGGGGAGGAGATTGAGATCACCAACACCTACACATACTTATGGGTGCAATTCTCAAGACATCGCTTCAGTCTAAGACAGGCCCTGAAAATGGTGTTTGAAGCATTGTCTCTTGGCCCTTCTCAAGAGACAATGCTTCAAACACCATTTTCAGGACATCTCGTCCAAGACGTCCCTCATGGACTCTCTTATTCGGATCACTGTTCTCTATGGCTTTGCGATTTGGGAACCTAGATTGCTTGTGTTTGATTGGACTGCAGCCGAGAGAGTTCAAATCCTTCTCCTTCGATGCATCATCAGATGCAAGCAAACAGTCCCTCAACACATCACCTTATTAGAGTTTGGAGCTCAACCCTTTCAACTTCAAACAATGTTTAATCTAGCCTCTTGTCTCCATTGCATTCGAAGCTTCACCAACTTGACAGAAGGGCATGATCGATACCCATACTTGGCATATTGTTCTTCAAAGACATTAGCCTCATCCAACCCCATTAGTCGATCTTGAGGATGGTTTGCAGGGGTCTCAAATCTTTTAGAGTCAATGGCCATTCAGATGGATTGACTCCCTCCATTTAGATATACCTTGCATGCACCTAACCACCTACTACCCCTTAGACAAGAGCTCAACAAGATCATCAGGGATGACATCTACAAACAGTTTATCCAGATAACTTGGGTTAACCCTTAGGCAGGTTATGCCCAAAGATCCTTCTACGCTAAGCATTTGTATGTATGTCCCTACTTAGACCTAGAAGTTCTTAACCCATACTCATTGGTTTTGCCCTCCTTAAGGAGAATAGAGGTGATCATTTCCACCATACTTTGGCTTGCTAGTGTTGGTCTCATTTTTCACTATCTCCACCCATCCATTACCTTCATGTTATTTTTATATCCTGACCTACTACTTGACTTGTGGCATGGAGGACCTTTCCCCACTATAGCCTCTTTGTTGGATAAGCTTCCCTGTTTATTTGTGTCTCGGCTCTGAGTTGCCTAGGTTGTGTTGGCTAAACCTGAAACAAATAGCACTGTCATCAATATAATGTATATGGAAATGAAACGAATATCTTGTAAAAAGCCCATTCATGAAAAGAAGTGTTTCTGAACATACATGAATGCAAGGAAAGCCTAATGAAATTGGCTTTTAAGTGTAAATGTGAAATGTGAAATGTAAAACCCATGTAACAAGTGTTTTTTAAACACACGTGGAGCATGAAGCCTTAATAAATAAAAATCTGTGTAACAAATGCATGGATCAAGGCCATGGAAACTCGAAGGCCCAAAAAGCAATGGTTCTTAAAAGTTATATCTAAAAGATTGTTGGCCTCACTTGTATTTGATATGGATTGTGAGCATTAGTCAAGGTGAATAAGCACCTCTGAACGTAACTTACCCATTTGTAAGACACTGACATCCCCTGTGTTATTGCTTGTCCAGCATATGCTAGAGTGAGTATCCCCTTTCCATTTCCAAAGTGTCACAGTGTAAAGTTGGTAGTCACCCTTTAGCCTAGCCTTTTGATATTTAGCCTTCATCCTTCACTACCAAATTGACTACAACTATGAAGTGAGTATGGTCCTTAAAGTCTGGTCTGAGCCATAATAATTAACAAAACTTTATATATTTGGTTGATAGACCGCCAGCAAAATTATTACTATTTGCTAAAATTGCTACTTGAATGATTTGTAGAGCATGTCTCAACCTCTAACACTTGCAACAGTTTGATGTTGGCATGGGTCATATTATTGGTCATGATTGACTTGGCCAAACCTAGTTTAACCAATGTCGATCACAGGACATAAGGTGGATAGACCTCAGATGATGCAGATACATGATATGTGGTCTATTATAGGTCACCAGATGATTCTATGCAGTGATTATTGGTTTATGATGATGATTTGTAATATCCAGCTTTATTTGATCATTTATAGATTATTATTATTTTATCTGTCTGAGCATTATACATGATAATGTAGAGATCTGTAGGGTGTATGAGTATACACCTTAGATGGATTTCGGCTCCCTGAGTCCAATGAGACGGTTTATTTTCAGTTCTGGGCAGTTATAGTGATGATTTGTCTCAATATACCATTTTGGTGCAGTTTTGCCATGTTAAATGGCCTGTCAGAGCAAAAGGATGATTTGATTGGTTCACCTAGGGCGTTGTATGATGAGGGGTTGGTCCAGCCATTTGTTTTTACCATTATACCCCCCTCCCAGAGAACCTGGTGGGCTCAGTTGGACAACACAGGAACTCCAGTTGGCAGTTTGGGCAGGTTCACAGTTCCCGAGGCAGATTAAAAATGGTAAAAATGGCTACTGAATAATTTGATTTGGGCTATTGAGGCAAGGAAATGGCATGGGATAAGTTTTGATGATGAGTGTGATGTCTTCCACCCCTTCTCGAGCAGTTTCAGCATTTAGGATGACCTACACCCATCTCTTCGACATGTTTTATGATTTTCTAGAGCTTTTGGAGGCTCACGATTTTCCCAGAGGGGCACTATTTTGCACTTAGAGTTATATTTTATTTATATTGTGCCATGGGGACACACCAGGGATATTAGACATTACCCCCTAGACCCACCATGAGCTTTATTCATGTCTATTTTGTCATATTGAGTGGGATCCCCTCTCCTAGGGCGATTTTGTCCATTGATGTGTTATATTATTATATTGATCCATGTACTTTATGTTGAGCTCATCTCAACCATTGATTCGAACGTTTTGATCTTTTAATCTTAGCCATCCATTAAAAAGGTGGTTAGGATTTTGGTATCTGTCCATCCTATTTAAAGGAGAGAGCTTCGCATTGTAAAGAAGTCTTTGGCTCTGGGAATCTTGATAATAGAAAAACTCTTTTGTGGAAATTCTTGGGTCTCCTTTGCATCTGGTGTTCTTCAATGGTGATTGGAAAGTCAATTGCATCCTAGCATTTTATTATTTGTGGTGAGATCTATATTTTCGTGGAAACTTTGTTTTGTCTATAGGAGGGCGACTTCACTTGGGCGTTTTTGCAGGGCTTCCTGAACTCGCTTGTTTGGCATCGCTTGTATCAGGGGGTTATCATTAGTATCATTGTGATCTATGGTTTCATCTTCTTAATTTTCTGTAGCATTTGTCCATTTCTCTTGATGCATCGAATCTGATATTGTTGACGATTGTTGCTTAAGAGGGAGGGAGCATTGGCTTCCTTGGGCAAATCGATTTGCATATAGAATTCATCCAAATCTTCTCAAATTGATCGGGACGGCATAGATCATCATCATCAAGGCATCTACAAGGATATCCACGTAAGATCCACAAGTTTGTTCTTCTTTTCTTGGGTCCAATCCATTGGCATCTTCATTTTATTGTCAAAACCCTAACTAAAAATAATCGAAAAATTATATGGATCAAACCGCTTGATCATTTGGCAAACCAATTCTGGGTATTGTAGATCAGGGCAAACCCTAAGTGGGTTCTCCTAAGCGTCATGCTTGGGTGACTCCACAAGGCCCAAACTCCAAGGCAAGAATCCCTCAATCCTAGCACATTCCTCATCTGGCCAGTTTTTCCAGTGTTTTGATCCTATCTTTGAGGTTTGGGTACTTTGATACTGTCATACCTTTCATCAAGTCTATCCATTGGTACTAGATAGCCCCAATCTTGTCCTTAACCTCCTTGCATTGGACACGTTTCCCAAGGCAGTGGATATTTTCATCATTTATTTGTACCTTGATTCTAAATCTAGTAATAAATCTCATAAGGCATTTGTATTTCAACCTTGGATCAATTTCATACTTCATAAGCTCCTTTATCCAAACCATAACTTATCTTGTGACTTCATCCATAGATCTAAGGTTTACTTCACTTTACACCTTATGGACTTCACCTTCCATTGATTTGATCTGGTGTATTGGTTTGATCTCTCCTGTCGGGAGTAGATCTGGGTCTCCCCCATTGTTGTCTTTGGCTAAGACAACATCAAGTGAAGATTTCCTCGATTGGCGTGGAAACCATCCATTTGGGAGCCGAGGCTTATCTTGGTTCACCTCTTTGGTTGCCCTTTCCCTCTAGCATCCATCTTGGATCCATCTCATAGGGGCAACTACAAGTCTGGTGATAACAACCCCTTAGACAGGAGCTCAACAAGATCATCAAGGATGACATCTACAAACAGTTTATCCAGATCACTTGGGTTAACCCTTAGGGCGGGTTATGCCCAAAGATCCTTCTACGCTAAGCATTTGTTGGAGCCAAGTAGCGAACTCATTGTTCGGCCTCAGTATACTCAATGCCATTGGATGCATGCTCTTCATATTCCCTTAGAACATTTCAAAGTGGGCTCTCATATGCTTCAGGTAGAGACGGACCACCAGGTTAACCAATCTAACAAGACCTGCGGGTAGAGACGAAACACCGGGTTGACCGATCTAATAGGACCTACCAGCTATGCTTTCTCCAAAAGGTCGAGACTGAGGAACATTTCATCTTCAGCTCCCCCATCTACTATGAGATCAAAGGGAGGTTCCATTGCCTATTCAGAGGGACCCAAACCCTCACCAGTTTCTTCAAATACCTTGATTAGAGGTGTGGGCTTATACATGTAGGAGGCCCTCAAGTTCCTAGCCAATATCCTTCATCCTCCTACTAGAATAGATTCTACCTAGCAGATCACTTCCTTTTTCACGATGCTACCCTCAGATAGGGGCACGAAGAGACAATCTCACATCAATGCAACTTCAAACTCCAAATCAGTGCAAACCCATGGGGCCTTCCCCCGTCCCTTGAGATCTCAGCAGCATGACAATACTAAACCTCTCCCTAGGAGGCAAAAGAGATCCCCTCGGCCTTAGTGGCGGGCTACCTCCTTCAAATAGCAGCGCAGAGGGTGGCCTAGACCTTCCACTAGTCTTTCCTCGGGACAACATACTATTCTTAGTTTCCTTCATTCGGGCTCAAATGTTAGGAGAGATGGGTCTATCCCTTGATAGATCTACCTCATTTATTTTGGATTTCTTTTCTCTTGGATATTTCAACCCCATGCGGTCTCCCGTACTCGGGGTCGAGGGCTTTACATGCCTCAGCATAGATTTCTCCTCTCCTCTTCTCTACTTTACTTTCTTTTCTGTGTATTTCCTTTTATAGGAGACCTTTTGGTACTCCTGTATTGTAACGACATCATTGTTTTCAATAGTCGCATTGACCTACTTTTGTGGTCATTAGTCGGACATTAATAAAATTATCTTATCTTATATTATCTGTTGTTATAGATGACGCCAAAGGATAAATCTCAGAACAGCCATGATTTATGTGAACTCTGTGTTAAGACCAGGCTCAGCTGCAGGGAGTACAAGGTTGTTTATTTATGGTTACTAGCACAGGATATCCTCTTGTTGATATTCTCACACAATGCATCTTTTATGCCTTCAATATCCTGTATATGAAGGTGCAGTCTTCAGTGCAATAAGTTTTGACAATTCTTTTAGATCCCTCTTGAACCATGAGTTAACAACCAAGCAAGGGAGAGCAATTTATTTCTTCGTTTTAACTAGCCTGGAGAATACTTAAGGTGCTCTTCTATACTAATGATGTTAGGCTTCAGGACATAAAACCTTTGTTGTTCTGTGAGACTGCACTAGTTGACGCTGAAATTGCATTTGCTTACGGCTTCGATACACTTGAATTTGTAGGTGAATAAGTCACCCTCCATATGCTGGAATTGAATGTGCCTTACAAGCAGTTAAAGAGTTGCTCTTTCCAGGTATATCACCTCTACTACCCGTTCTCAACACAAATGACAAGTGTCATAAAACATCAACACATCAGAAACACTGAACACAAGAGTTTTTCACTAGGGAAACCTTTAAAGGACAAAAACCCCAAAAGCATTAGTAATTCATCTCTAAAAATGAGATGACTGAGTTTTTCAAAAAATCCCAAACCCTATTGGGTTTAATCCACAGCTAAAATTCACAAAAGAAGAATTTTAACATACAAACCAAATTAGGGCTTTTCTACCCTAATTCATCTAACTTCAAAGAAATGGTTGCCCGAATAAGATGTTGCCTACCCTAGCCTGTTTTCCTGCTGCCCAGAAATTTTGTCAGGTTGCCCAAACTATTTCTCTGCTGCTTGTGAGTTCTGTTAACCTGCCCGAGGTCTTGTATGCCTGCCCAGACCTTTTGCTAACCTACCCGAGGTCCTATTTGCCTACACAGACCTGCTGTTGACCTACCCGAGCCTGCCCGAAGTCCTGTACAAGCTGCCGAGGGTCAGTTGTTTGCCCGGAATCTTTCCCAGGCTGTTGTTTCCCTGCCATAGGGTCTGTTTGTCGCCCTGATATCAGCCCGATCTCTGTCAGAGATGGCTATAGGTACCTGAAGGCATTGGCAAACTTCCCTAAGCCTTGTTGGGGCCTGCCCGAGGTGCTTGCAGAAGGGTCAAGCCCTGTAGAAGGATGCCCGTGTGAGAGAAGAGGGGTCGTGAGGTGTTTGCGACCCGCCCATAATGAATTTGCAGCTGCTCGTAAAGAGAAGAAGCTTTCCCGTGGAGAATTTCAGCCTGCCCATGAAGGTGAAAAGGGCTAGGGTAAAACCCTAGCACGTAAAGAATGAAGAGGATGTTGTTGTTTTTTTGAGTAAAACCCTAGGTTAGGGTTTATCAAAACCAAGTGTGGGTACCCTAGCTAGACTCATCCATGCTAGCGTATAACCGCAAAGATATCATTCTCTTCCAAAACCAGTGAAAATCTTCCTTCAGCAATTGTGAGTGCAAGAGCAAGTGTGTGTAATAATGAAATCGATTGATCTTCTTTTATAGCCTTTCAATCACCTGTAAATGGACCAAAACTCAAAAGAAAAAAATAATATTATTTTATTATTTTATTACTTTGACTTTTACCTTTAGTGGTACCAAAGGTCTTTTTGCACTTTCACTTTGACTCCTTAGTGGTACTAAGAGTCCTTATGTATTTTAGACTTTTACTTTTGCCTTCTTCAAGTGTCTTGTAGTCAAAACAAGTGGTCAAGGTGGTCCTTCATCCCCACCCAAAGTACACAATCATAAACAAAGAGAATTACTAATGCTTTTATCTCACACTCTGTGTGACACCAAGATCGGATACTAAGGTGTCTTAACCAAGGGTAGCTAAGCCTTGGAGAAGATCACAAAGCCCACTGATCGAGGGTCAAAGTGTCACACATGCCCAGACCTGGTCTAGGGTTTATTGTGTTATCCTGGTAACAAACCAGGTGCCTCAGCCATAGGATGCAAAATTTGACACAAGGTCAAATACTTGGTAAAAGACCAAGTGCCTCCATTCTCCCGGAGAATGGCCCTCAACCCCGAGCTCAGTCCCTAGTCCCAGACTAGGTTAAATTCCTGGTAACTGACCAGGTGCTCCATTCAAAGAATGGCCACTCAACTTTAGGCTGAATCCCCTAGTGCTAGACTGGTCCCACATCCTGGTCCTGGACTAGATGTCTCCATTCAACAGAATGGTCACTCAACTCAAGGTCGAGTCCCCCAGTGCTGGATTGGTTCCATATCCTGGTCCCAGACCAAATATCTCCATTCAACAAAATTGTCACTAACTCAAGGTTGAGGCCCCCAGTGCTGGACTAGTTCCACATCCTGGTCCCGGACCAGATATCTCCATTTTCCTAAGAGAATGGCTCTCGATGTTGTTCAAAAAAATCAACATTCATTGCTTGATGCACAGTTCTGAGAATCTATTTCATGCTGGCATTGTACCCTGAACTAAACAATGCATCTAAAGTAAACAAGGCTTCAAAGCAATCATACCATCCACATAAGCTTAAAATGTCGGGACACATAGTGTCATAATCATGGGGCAACATTTTACCATCAAGACTCCAAGGCATCATCAAATCTCATTTGACAAGTCACACCTACCAAACATGTGAAATTTTATTATGTGAACACCCTTATACAAGTAGGGTGGTAAGTTGGTAACAGTAAGGAAAATGTTTTCTCCAACACCAGTCTTCTCCCTCTGTACCTCAACTGTACCTCCAAATTGCATATCCATGTTTGCTACAGTCTTGGAATCAATCACTCATCCCACCAATGGTTCTCAAACTATCTCCCAAACATCACTCTCCTCCATCTGGCATGACTTGACACTTGTTCTGCAAAACCAATAGGCTCAGTAATGCAAAAGTCAATGCAACATGGTCAGTAAATCTCTTAGGAGTACTTTCCCTAATTGAAGTTTTAGACTCTCCTACATGCTCATGTGAATCATGTAATGTCTAAGTAAACCATCCAAGCTTTCAAAGTGCCAAAGGAGAGGATAAGGCATCCTTCCCTTAGCTCTCTTCACCCAAATACCAATCTAAGTCTTCCTTTATCCATGGATCAGATTTTGGAACAACAACTTTTTCCTTCCTTCAATCACAGAAGGAGATACATGTGATCTTGAGAACTAGGCATCTTCATCGAACCTCATCTCTGCTCACCATTATCTTTTTTGCGCTGGAATGTAGATCCATTAATCCTTGAAAGTCTCAATGTATATAACAAAAAAACCATTTAACCTCATTGATCCTCATCTTTGCCCACCACTATCTTTTTTGCACTAGAATGTAGATCCATTAAGTCTTGGAAGTCTCAATGTATATAACAAAAAAACCATTGATACTCGAGGATTCCAACTTAGTCCTCTTCTCTCAACTAGACTACCAAAGACACGAAAATGTGGTACCTTAGGTTTCTCACCAATGAATGTTTCCTTTGTTGATTGTCCTTCAACATCCTCTAAGGACCTAAGTTCAAAATATACACCACTATACTGCACGCCTCCACCCAAAGACACGTGGGCAAATCTATGTCATGGATCAAGGCCTTAGCAGTCTCAACAATATATATGTTCTTCTTGTCTGCAACCTACTCTATTATTGGTGTATGGCACTGTGAACTTCCTCTTGATCTGTAATGTTTCGTTTTTGATAAATAGGGAATTGACCGAGGACCTTTAATACCGGGAGCATATTAGGGCAACTATTCAGTCATCAGTATAGTAAAGAGGGCCATCAAAGTTATTATCATAAAGCATGTGAAGCATGTAGGCCTCATTTCTTTAGTCTTAAAAGTCAACATGAATTAGAATTGCATGCATGCAAAATTGAAGCATAAACCCTAAAAGTGACATGCAAACCCTAAATGCGCATGATAATCTATTTAAGGGTTATTGGACTAAAGGAGCTATCTATTATTATTGTTGTTGATTTGGAACTTTTGAGCAACAGCATAGCGGGCAGCCGCGACAGTTGGGGTTGAAGACGGCGTCCTCAGCTAACGAGGGTTCGACAGTGGAATATCTGCCCTAATCTCTTTCAGGATAAACCATCAAGGTTTATCAGCAACATTCATCGTATTCACCCATATCCAGCGATTCAGTATCCATCGAAAGATTGTTTGTAGGTACACATGTGCAACTGGGGGGGTTTAGGTAGAAAACCCCAAAGTACTTGCTGAGTCTCTAAATCTCTGTTTATCTTCCATATATTGGCATCATCTTCATCAACAGGGTCACTCTATTATATTGGGTGATCAGCAGCTTACAGTTTGCTCATCCGGGGCAGTGATCAACAGTTTTGTGTGGTTGGGAGAGTGAGCAGCTCAACAGGGGAACCAATTCGCTAGCCTGCTTAGAGGGGTCAGAATTCTTGCATGCTCTAGTCATTCTCTCCGGCACGGGAAGATCTACATCTTGGTAAATTCTCTGCTCCATCAAGCACCTCCTTCATCAAAAACGTCACCTTTAGCTAAGGAGAGAGTTAAGTGCTGTCGAGCGATAACACCGGGAAAGAAGCAATATTACTTCACCAACTCAGCTTTATCTGCATGCGTCTTATCTCTGGAGCATCTTCAGCTTGATTATCAGAGGTAAGTGTTTACCTTCTTTCTGAAAATCTTTGCCCTAATTCAGCTACAAGTTAGGGCCATTTGCCCAGCACCTTGCATGCAAATTATTATTCAGGATTATTGTAAATCCTGAGGCTACAAGCAAGCCCTAGAATAGAAAATAGTAGAATATCAGTATTTGGGATATTACAGTGGTATCAGAGCATGTTCTTGGCCAGCTGTGGGGAAATTGGCATGAACATGAGGTTATAAGCAATTTCACGCATTAGTTGTGGAGAGTTCGTTTCCTTTTTTGTGGAAGTGTATCTACTGCCAAGGAACAAGCAGGAAGTCTGCTACAGGAGGGCACACCTTCATTGCTTCCTTATCTTCGTTGCTTGAGGCTGCATGCTTCCAAGTTGGACGTTTTCTCATGCAATACACTCTGTATATTGTACACACAAATCTGATCATATATATCAGCTGTTACAACCCTTTCCAAGTCAGTATTTTGCTGCTACATCAAGTATAATCCAGATTGAAGGGTTAAATACAAGTTGTTACAGTAGTCCTCTGGCCACTATCATAACTGTGCAATCGTGGACAGAAACTGAAGCAAAGACGGTCTTCATGTATTTGGAATAATATCTACATATCAAATCTGCTGTCAAGTATATTCCAGCCTTCCTCCCATCAGCAATTTCGCTATTGCAGAGATACAAGGGAAGAAAATATATACAGTAGACAGAAGAGGTCGTGTATCTGCCAAGAATACCAAGTACAAGTTGATTCATCAGTCCATGGAAGGGAGATTTGTATGACTATTGGGACACTGAGAAAGGGCACACGATTTAGGCATGAGCAGCTACAGCCATCAACAATCCAAGAATATCACTGTGCAAAGCTCACTTAAAACCCATCAACACAAACCATCAGCTACTACAGTCATCCAATGTTAAACACCATTTGCCGACTAAAGATCAGAATTGTTATATCTTTTGATATTTGATGTGTTGCTAGAATGATTTATACCTATTAATTGAATAAGCAGGCTTGGCTTATTTCCTTGGGCTTCAAAGTGAATACATATATATCCGCATCAGCTATCAAGTTCCTTGATATTGGGGTAATGATGTTTATTAACATGACATGCAAGTAATCTACGAGACAATTAACCATCAGGCAAACCCATGCAAGCAAACACAAGTCGTGATTCAAGAGGGAGGCTATCCGGAAGGAGAATCGGTCAGTAATTGCTTCACATGGAGAGATACATCAGATCTGAACCAATCTCAGTCATATCAGCTCATTATAAAGCATAGAAGACACTCCTTTAATCTTTGTGAGCTGCTCAAGAAAGGCTCGTGACCTTCTGTGGGGAGTTGCTCTACACTCGGAGAATATTTATTTGACATTTGGGAACATACATCAGCTGCAAACCCAAAACTATCATTTCCAGGCATGTGAATATCAGTCACAAATTGTTGAAGTCTTTCAGTATTGGAGAGGAATCTCGCTCAGTATTCACGGGCCTCTATCCTCATTGAGGGATGCACCAGTCCAATCCAGAACTGCTCAGTCACTTAGCAGGCATGTACTCAGTTTAGAGTTTAAATATCAGTTTGAACTGTTGTGTTATGAATGTTGTAAGTGAAGTTATGTTTGCTGTTCAAATTGTTATTTGAAACTTAAATTTTGGGAAGGTTAATCTTTATAAATTTATGTATGGAAATTCAAAGACCAAAGTCTTAGGAAACTAGCTCAACAAACTAGTATTACCATGGTCATTTACAGCAGCAAGTAATCTAATTGTTTGACGAAGTTTAAAAACCAAAATGATGCAAGAACAACCTACAGCAGGGTGGTAGAGATAATCGAAATTGGAGAGGGATAGACCATGCCATCTACAGCAGTGTGTCAACCAGATGTTTGATGAAACTTTAACCATATTACCAGCCAGTGTCATCACAGTAATAGCAGAGCATAGTAGACAGAGTGATGAAGAAAGTCTAAACAAAAAAATAACTCAATAAATCAGACCTCATCCTCTTGGAGACATTGGCATGTTCCTGGCCAGCTGTGGGCTTGAACATGAAGACAATGAGAAGGATCTTGATTGGAAATTTGCAGAGGTTAACAACACTGGAACACTTGCCTCGATATTGGGCATATCTAGCCTTGGATGATGAGGTATGTGCAGCATTGTCATTTCAAGACTATTACACCATCAAGTTCGGGAGCCAACCCAAGGATTTGGATCAGGATTTCCTTAAAAACATAGTTGGAGGAGTGGAGAAAGATGAGCTCGAAGTACAGGTTGATGGTGAGCTTGATTTGGAGTTAACAGTACATGATGAGTCTGTGCACGAGGAGATAGCATTAGAGCCATCCTGTGAGTCTAGCGACACGAGCACATTCGCTAGTCAGATTGTGGACAAGCCGTTTGATGAGTTGGAGTTGGCACACTCTTCATTGCCTACAGTAGGAGCCCAGACTGTTATGAAAGGCGAAATACCTAAGGTGCAAGGAAATGAGGACAGCAGTCAAGACTCGAGATAGTGGGCAGTCGCACATGGAGATCAGGGAGAGTTTATACCGACATGAGATAGAGCTTCCAGATGATAGTCACCGAAAGAAGATTGAACGTGTTAAAGAAAGCATTTTAGCAATGAATGAGAGGACCAAGATACTTCGGGACACCATATTACAGCGAGATGTTGACCTTACAGTTCTTCGAGTTGTATGTACCGAGTCAACGATCAGGCTTTCTAGTATTGATGAGCAGCTAGATTCCTTCATGGGGCAGCAGAAGAAACATACTATTGCATTTCAAAGCAGTCCTCTTCAGCAGTACATCGACAAGGCTTGCAATAGCTTGAGTCCACGTTCGCATAATGGCGGATGGTTTTTACTGGTTGGCCAGGATCGCGAAATTGGACAGCAATATATGAGCATTCCGGTTGAAATCAGAAGGGCAAAATGTCAGCTTGGTAGGATTATTCCTTGTAATGGTGCTTATGGACAAGGTCCTTTTTGGGGGTTGGATGCAAGAGAGATTAAGAGCTGGTGTCCTATTGAGTGGGTGATTCTTGCAAAGACATTCCTAGCCAGGGGTATAGTCCCACAAAATCCTTGGGATATTTGGGATGAAAGATGCACAAGTTTGCATTGGGATCCAGGTGGGAGACCTTATGAGGGATGGATACAATGTTTACTGATGGGGTTACTTGGGAGTCTACAGGATGCTCCTTGTGTCGATACTACGCATGGTAGCGGTGGGATGCATTTTGACCCTTGCAATTCTCAGATTGATTTGGGACCCTAGGATTACAGTGAATGGCAGTTTAGTGATTGCTAGAGGATGCTTTCAGGAGATCTCTTGTGATGGTACTTCAATTACACCGTGGTTAGTTACTCTACTTATAGAAGGCTTCCATGGGATATCTTGTGATGGTACTGTGCAATTCAGTGCTTTGAGCAAAGGGTGCTACAGATCTCCTACAATAATTTGGGACCCTGGAATCATCCCCGGATTCAGTTAGTTCAGTTTGATTGATTGTAGAGTTGCGTTGGCATTGCTCGAGGACAAGCAATATTTGGCGAGGGAGGATTGTAATGTTCCATTTTTTATAAATAGGGAATTAACCGAGGAACTTTAATACCGAGAGCATATTAGGACAAATATTCAGTCATCAGTATAGTAAAGAGGGCCATCAAAGTTATTATCATAAAGCATGCGGAGCATGCAGGCCTCATTTCTTCAATCTTAAAAGTCAACATGAAATTAGAATTGCATCCATGCAAAAGTGAAGCATAAACCCTAAAAGTGACATGCAAACCCTAAAAACGCATGATAATCTATTTAAGAAGGGTTATTGGACTAAAGGAGCTATCTATTATTATTGTTGTTGATTTGGAACTTTTGAGCAGCAACACAACGTGTAGCCGCGACAGTTCGGGTTGAAGACAGCGTCTTCAACTAACAAGGGTTCGGCAGTGGAATATCTGCCCTAGTCTCTTTCAGAATAGACCATCCAGGTTTATCAGCAACATTAATCGTATTCATCCATATCCAGCGATTCAGTATCCACCGGAAGATTGTTTGCAAGAATATGTCTGCAGCTGGGGGTATTTAGCTGGAAAACCCCAAAGTATTTGCTGAGTCTCTAAATCTTCATTTATCTTCCGTAAACTGGCATCATCTTCATCAACAGGGTCATTCTTCTCTATTGGGTGATCAGCAGCTTCCAGTTTGCTCATTTGGGGTAGTTATCAGCAGTTTTGTGTGGTTGGGGGCATGAGCAGCTCAGCAGGGGAACCAATTCGCTAGCCTACTTAGAGGGGTCAAAATTCCTGCATGCTCCAGACATTCTTTCTGGCACGGGAAGATCTACATCCCGGTAAATTCTCAACTCCATCAGGCACCTCCTTCATCAAAAACGTCACCTTTAGCTAAGGAGAGGGTTTCGTGCTGCCGGGCAATAACACTGGGAAGGAAGCAATATTACTTCACCAACTCAGCTTTATCTACATGCGTCTTATCTCTGGAGCATCTTCAACTTCATTATCAATGGTAAGTGTTTATCTTCTTTCCAAAAATATTTGCCCTAATTCAGCTATAATTTACGGCCATTTGCCCGACACCTTACATGCAAATTTTTATTCAGTATTATTGTAAATCCTGAGGCTACAAACAATTCCTAGAATAGAAAATAGTAGAAAATCAGTATTTGGGATATTACATGATCCTTGCTTCCTTGTAAACAGAATCAAATTTCGTGGAGGTATACTCACCTTCATTCGCTAAACAAACACATTGATCTTCTTCCCTGTCTAATTTCAACTAGAGCCTTGAACTCTATGAACTTACTAAACAATTAATCCTTAGTCTTCATCAAACAAATCCAGATCTTATGTGAGGAATCAAAATGAAAGTCACATAATTCAGGGGCAAGGCTTGCAAGGAGCACGATTAGGAGTTGTAGTAAAACAATGAACTTGTCTTCAATTTCTATAACAAGTATTCTTGTTGCAATTTATGGTTGTGTTGTAGATACAACAGATCCCATGTTTTATCCAAAAAGAACATAGGAGCCCCAATTTTTTATGCAAAGGTAATGTTTAAATTCCTTAGTCATTTTTGGGGTCCCCATGTTGTTTATCATGGTTTCTATGTCTTTATCATGATTTGATTTAGTTAACTTTTTGAGAATTTATGCATTTTTGTGTTTTCTGAGTTGCGGAAAGAACTAATTTTTCCCAAAAGTGTGTCTTTCCCGCAACCCGCAATGGCAATTGCAAGAGCTTGCTTTTGCGTTTGAAACTTTTCTGTCCCGCAACCCGCAGTGCGGGTTGCTAGTGCGGAGACATTTTTCAATAATCACAGGTTGTCATCCCGCAACCCGCAATTGTGGAGTACGGATTGCGAGAAGTAGTTTGAATTTCGATTTGTGTTGTGTTTCCGCAACCCACAATTTGCGGATTGCGCATTGCGGAAAATATTAGTTAAATTTTAAGATTTTGTATTCCCGCAACCCGCAATTTGTGAATTGCATATTGCGGAAAAATTAATAAAATTAAAATCCCGTGACTTAATTCTGCATCCCGCGAGATTTGATCCCGATCGTCCATTTCTTTTTAATCCTACGGCTTGAATTCCACCCGTCGAAAATCTATAAATATATGGGTTCTTTGTATTTTCTTTATCATTTTCATTTTCGAAAATTACCTTGTTGTGTGTATTTTTACTGCGAATATTACCAGGGATCGTTTTCACAAGTTGCGGTCAATTCAGGTTGGTTTTTCTGTCATTTCCACGTATTATTGTTTACTGTTGCTTTGTTTTTCAATTTGCCTTGATTTCGTGTTTATGCATTTAGCAGAGCTATTCAACCTTCCAAAAATGGCATGAATTACCAGTTGCAAGAACACTCACAAAGATATGCATTTAGCAGAGCTATTCAACCTTCCAAATATGGCATGAATTACCAGTTGCAAGAACACTCACAAAGATATGCTAACCCGCAATTGTGGATTACGGATTGCGGGAAGTAGTTTGAATTTCGATTTGTGTTGTGTTTCCGCAACCCACAATTTGCGGATTGCGCATTGTGGAAAAGATTAGTTAAATTTTAAGATTTTGTATTCCCGCAACCCGCAATTTGTGAATTGCATATTGCGGAAAAATTAATAAAATTAAAATCCCGTGACGTAATTCTGCATCCCGCAAGATTTAATCCCGATCGTCCATTTCTTTTTAATCCTACAGCTTGAATTCCACCCGTCGAAAATCTATAAATATATGGGTCCTTTGTATTTTCTTTATCATTTTCATTTTCGAAAATTACCTTGCTGTGTGTATTTTTACTGCGAATATTACCAAGGATCGTTTTCACAAGTTGCGGTCAATTCGGGTTGGTTTTTCTGTCATTTCCACGTATTATTGTTTACTGTTGCTTTGTTTTTCAATTTGCCTTGATTTCGTGTTTATGCATTTAGCAGAGCTTTTCAACCTTCCAAAAATGGCATGAATTACCAGTTGCAAGAACACTCACAAAGATATGCTAACCAAAGACTCGAACTTTGACATCCTCTCAGACACCAGTGGTAGAATTACCGAGACCTATCAAATCGACTAGGCCAGGGTCTACTCGATTTTTGACAACGATGACCTTTCAAATATTCAAAATGACCAGTTGGCATATCAAAAAATTAGGGATTCTAGGCTACACGCCATTGCTACCAGGCCCACTATCCTTCCCTATACTGACACAGTTAAATGGATTGTAGACCATACAAACCCTAAAGACCGGTCGTTTAATGATAGCACAAGGTCGCAGATAGTTACCTTCTGTCCTGAGGTTTTTACCATAGCCTATGCTCTCAAACCGGCTGTGCAACCCCTTTCGCCCAATCTTCTAAGACTAGGTTTAACTTTAACGAAATGTTGAAGTCCTGGATGAATGAACCCAGCAAGTTCTCGTAGAGGGCTAACAACCTATACCCAGTTGCCTGGTTTAGAGAGCATTATTCCTTATTGGCAGCCATGCTTTGTAGGCATTATGGTCTTCCAAATTCTTTTGTGTTTAAAGCTAAGTGGGCTCTGGTAGCCCACGATGTCCTAACAACTGGTGAGTCCTTCCCTTGGGCGTCTATCCTGCCGTTGGAACTCAAAACAGCCATTCAAAATTATCAGAAAGCTACTGCCCGGAAGAAGCCGAATTTCTTATTTTTGGCTTTTATCATTGATGTGTTCTGCACCAAATTCCAATATCCCAATTTGGGATGGAACTGGATTTTACTGGCCCCTCCTGTACTTAATTATTATTCAGCACTGTGGGATACCAATTATGCAACTATGTTCTATGACATTTGTGAACACTTTTTGGGTAGTATCTATTTTACAATAATCAAAGAGGAAGCTCCTGCTTTTTCAGCTAAAGCCAAAGCCTTCATCGCCACAATGGGTGATTGGTATGTTGGTGAATCCTTTTCTTACATCAGAATTTGGGGTAGCAATACTGTCCATATCTTGCCCAGGATAGTTCCTGATAGGTTGGTTATTGAAGAAGTCTCCTTCCAGACTGTCACTGATGGCGTGTACAAAAAACTCGTTGGTCCTAAAAGGAAAGGTTGGCCTAAATTTCCTTTGGATCTTGGGGAAACCTTCAAAGGACAAAAACCCCAAAAGCATTAATAGCTCATCTCGTAAATGAGATGACTCAGAAAATTCTTCAAAAAGTTCCTCAATTCCAGATCTAGAATATTTCCACAGTAACTGTAAAAATCAAATTGATAATTTTACCCAAAGTTTCCAGAAATTACACAAATTACCAATTTAGGGTTTCAACAGGAAAACGGAGATTTCTCTCTCCTGCCCAAAAATATCAGTCTGCCTGTAATTGCCCGAAAATATCAGACTGTCTGCTGCCTGTGGCTTTCTCTCTCCTGCCCGTTGCCCCAATCTGACTTCTTCTGCTACCCACAGCCTGGATCTGACTTCTGTTGCTGCCCGCAACTCGAATCTGGCTACCCGTGAGTCTGTAAGCTACCCTGTTCTTTTGTGGGGCAGTTTTATTCCTTCCCGAAGGGCAAATAGACCCTGTCGAGCTCTTTTAGGGCTAGCCCAAGGGCCTTGTGGCCTACCCAAAACCCTTCTGGGTATGGTGCTGCTAGCCGGGAGGCCTAACAGGCAACCCCGAGGCCTACTGTAGCAACCTAGGAGCCAAGCCTGCCAACCCCAAGCCTGTTGTAGCAGCTCGGTGGTTGGGCAGAGCTGCCTGTGGAGTAGGGCACTCAGCCTGAGTGTTGTCGGAACCAATGGAGGCTGCCCTAAAAAATAAACAAGAGAACCAGAGCTGCCAAAAGGTGTACGGACGGTGAGAGAGCTACCCGAAAAAAAAGAATGGCTGCCACAAATATTCTGAGATGAAGAAAACTGATAAGAACCCTAGCTGAGGGTTTGCTGATGATGCCCTAGTCTGAGGCAAAAATCTTCTTCAACAAAAGTAGCAGCTTCACCTGTGAGAGAAAAACTTGTGTATAATGAGAAGACTTGATCTTCTTTTATAGGCTTCATTCACCTGTAAGTGGACAAGATTAGAAAAGATAAAAATAATAATATTTTTAATCTTTTCCTAATTTCACTTTCACTTTTACCAAAAAGGTCCTTTTATTTTTCCTTTGACTTTTATAATAAGTCCTTATTATTTTGACTTTCACTTGTGGTCATTTTCTTGTGGTCAAGAACTCTTTATTTATTTTGACTTTTGACTTTGGCTTTTTTCCAAGTGCCCCTGTGGTCATTACCTGTGGTCCTTTTTCATTTCAAAAGTACATCATCATAAACCAAGAGAGTTATTAATGCTTTTATCTCATACACTGTGTGACACCTAGATCTGGTACTAGGGTAACTTAACCAAGGGTAGCTAATCCTTGGAGAAGCACACCAAGCCCATACATCAAGGGTCAAAGTGCTACACACATGCCCAGACCCAGTCTAGGGCTTACAGTGTCTTCATTCTCCAAGAGAATGGCTACTCAGAACTAAGCTAAGTCTACTGGTCTACATCGTGGTCCCGAACCAGATGTCTACTCAACACAAGGTTGAGTCTACCCAGTGCAGAGTTGGGTTTATATCATGGTCCCAGACCAGATATCTACCATTCAATAGAATGGTCACTCAACACTGGGTTGAGTCTTCACCGTGGTCCCGAACCAGGTGGTCCCATTCTCCCAAGAGAAGGGCTCTCAATGATGCAAAGAAAAATCAACACTCCCTCTCAGCGAGAGAGGGATTCTTTGCCATACCAAGCTTGTCACGAAAGTACACGAACTTTGATGTTGTCAGAGCCTTGGTCAAGATATCTGCAATCTGTTCATCTATAAGAATGTACTGCAACTTCAGAGCACCTCTCTGCATTAGGTCTCTAATGAAATGATACCTCATTTCAATGTGTTTCAATCTGTCATGAAAAACTGGATTCTCTAAAAGCTTTATGCAACTCTTATTATTGCAATGGATGATCGTTGAGTCAAGCTTTCCCTCGAACAGATTAGATAACAACATTCTAAGCCAAACTGCTTCCTTGCAGTCATCGCTTTCAGCAATATACTTTGCCTCGGCTGTACTCTGAGTTATGGAACCCTGCTTCCTGCTGGACCAAGAGATCATTGTTGATCCCATATTGAAGCAATAAATAGAGGTACTTTTCCGGTCAATTGCACTTCCAGCTCAATTTGAATATCCAGATAACAATAATCCACTGCTGGAAGTATACCTGAGCCCATAAGTAATAGTACCTCGAACATAACTGAGTATATCTTTAGCAGCTATCAAGTGTATGTGCTTCGGATCTGACATGAACTGACTTAGTGCATTCACTGTGTAACAGATGTCTGGCCTCATATGCACAAGATACATCAGGGAACCAATGAGCTGTCTGTATAGAGTAGAGTCTACACTCTGTGAACTAGAGGCTAAATCCCGCAACTTTGTCAAGTTGGTAGTCATTGGTACACTCATGGACTTGCAGTCTTGCATACCAAATCTCTGCAAGATATCTACTGCATACTTTCCTTGCGTCAGGAAGATCTCACTTGGCTTTTGCCAGACTTCTAAGCCAAGGAAGTAATGCATCAATCTGAGATCTTTCATCTCAAACTCAAAGGTAAACTCCCTCTTACATTGGTCTATCAATTGTTCATCACCTGCAAGAAACAAGTCATCTACATATAGAACAAGTATCAAGACATGATTATGAACAACTTTAAAGCACAAGTTAGAATCAACTATACTTTTGGAAAACCCCAAACTATGGAGAAATCCATCCATCCTGGCATACCAGACTCTCAAAGCCTGTTTTAGCCCATACAAGGCTTTCTCCAGTTTACATACATGGGTCTTATTCCCATGAGTAACAAAGTCTTCAGGTTGTTCAATATAAACTTCTTCCTCAATCTTACCATTGAGAAAGGTTGTCTTTACATCCATCTGATGTAACTTCCATCCGAAATCTGGAGCAAGTGAAATGATGGTTTTGATGGTAGTGTACCTGGAAACAGGAGCAAATGTCTCATCATAGTCAATGCCTTCTTTCTGAGTGAAGCCACGAGCTACGAATCTAACTTTATACTTCTCCACACTGCCATCTATAGCATGCTTGATCTTATAAAGCCATCTGGAAGTCACTACTGACTTTCCTGCAGGTCTGGGAACAGCTTCCCAAACATCATTCTTCATGATTGACTTATACTCTTCAATCATGGCATCAACCCATACCTGTTTACTTGCTGCATCTTCGTATGATGAAGGTTCTGAACTGATAAGCTGACTCATAAGACCAAAGTGCTTATGTGGTCTTATGCTTTCTCTGAAAGTCCTTGGAGGAGCTTTATGCTTCTCAGCTTCTAATACCATCTCTCGGTACCAAGCAGGTCTCTTTTTGGAAGGAGGAACTTCAAGCAGTTCTTCTAGTGGACTTTCAATGTTCTCAAGAACATCTAGAATTTGATCATCAAATTCCTCTTCCTCCCTCTGAATTTTTGAATCTGGAAACTCAAGTGGAGCAACTGTATCTTCCAATGAAAGCTCTAGTGTTTTACGAAACACGTCTTCCTTATGGAAGATCACATCTCTGATGACCTCAATGTGCCTCTGTCCAAGTATATATACTCGAAAAGCCTTCGAGCAATCACTGTACCCAACAAAGATACCTTTCTTACCGGAGGGTTCTAGCTTAGCCCTCTTTTCTTTTGGCACATGAACATACACAAGAGTACCGAATATCCTCATGTGATCAACTATAGGTTTCTTCTTGGTGAAGACTTCTTCAGGAGTCCTCTCACCCAAGATAGCATGTGGGCTTCTGTTCTGAATGTATACTGCAGTTCCGGTAGCTTCAGCCCATAAGGACAAAGGAAGATCTAGATCAGTGATCATGGCTTTAGCAGCCTCACAGATCGTTCTATTCTTCCTTTCTGCAACCCCATTCTGTTGGGGGTTGTATGGCACTCTCAGCTCTTTCTTGATTCCTGCTTCTCGACAAAAATCATCAAACTCATTAGATTCATACTTACCTCCGCTATCTGATCTCAAGATACGGATGTGCCTGCCAGTCTGATTTTCAATCAGTGTCTTGAACTCTTTGAACCTGTCAAAGGTTTCACTCTTTGGCCTTGAGGAAGTAAATCCAAGACTTTCGAGAGTAGTCATCAATAAACAAGACATAATATAAACACCCACTCAAGGAGGGTGAAGACATGGGCCCACAAATGTCAGAATGAATCAAATCCAAAATGCCTTTAGATCTATTCTTGCTTCTGGAAAAGGATTTCTTAGTGTTCTTATCTTGAGCACATCCTTTACAGATTCCTTCATGTTTTGGAGAAACTTCTGGCATACCTGTGACCATGTTCTGCAATCCTGGGAGAGCTGTGTAGTGAAGGTGTCCAAACCTTCTATGCCAAAGTTCACAAGGATCAACTGTGTGATGTACCAAAGCATGCGTGGAAACTTTGGAGGCCTTGTAGAGGTCTCCCTCTCGAACCCCAATTTGAACTGCTGAGTCTAGATCTGTGTCTTTTGCCCATAATAAGACCTTCTTGTCCTTAAAGAGGACTCTATGGCCCTTGTCTTCTAAACCAACAACAGATAAAAGATTTTTCTTTAAACCAGGAACATAAAGAATATCATCAACATGAAGAACCGTACCTGAGTGAAGTTGAAGTGAAGCTAAGCCAACTCCTTCAATCTTGTAAGTGGAGTCATCTCCAAGTTCTACCTGAGTGGTGAACTTTTTCTTTCTGTAACTGGCGAGGGTACCACGGTTACCTGTCATGTGCCTGGAGGCACCACTGTCCACCAACCAAGAAGTGGAGCAAGCTGAGAAAGAACCAGTTAGAGCAAAAATCAAATAGTACTCTCTTCTAGGCTCATCAATTTTATTAGCCTTGGTTTTCTTCTTCTTCCTCTGCTTCTGCAGCAGATGCCTGAAACCTTCAATTGGGTTTCTTTTTGTTCTGCCTGCAGTCTCTAGCATAATGTCCAAACTTGTGACAAGTATAACACTCAATCTTAGACATGTCAGAAAACTTACCCTGAGGTTTCTTCTCTTTCTTTTGCTGAGAAGAAGGTTTCTTGAACCTTTTGGTCTCTGCTGCGAGTGCAAGGTTATCCTGCTTGATTACCTTGTCATTGTTCCTTGCTTCTTCTTCTTGTATGCAATCATGCCAAAGCCTTTCAAAGGTTGGCTGATTTTCTCGTCCACAGACGGCTGCCATGAAGGTTTCCCAAGAGCTTGGGAGACCATCAACCACTATTTGTACAAGATCATCATCATCAACAGTAACACCAATAGCAAGGAGTTGATCCCTTATCTGTTTGATCTTGGTGAAGAAGGAACCAACACTTTCATCTTTGCTCAACTTCAAAGTTCATAGCCTCTTCTTCAAGACTCTCTTTTGACTGGGAGCCTTCTTTTCATAGAGGTTTACCAACATATCATAGCATTCTTTAGCAGTCTTCAAGGCTGTGATGTTAGGCTGTTGATTAAATTGTCATTGATGCCAACAGGTGTGTGTTAATGTGTCTTGGTACCCCTTGGGGAGCCTATGTGGGTTGAGTAAACATCAGCGTCAAAGGAGACCTTTTGACTTTGTCCAAGCCCAAGTCTGAAGCCCTTGGAGTCCTTGGGACATTGCCAAAAGCCCTTAAACACTTTAAATTTTTTAAAGACTTACATTTGAATACTTTATTAATTTAAAAATAAATTTTAATAAATATAAATTAAAATGGTTTAATAATTTTTTTTAACCAATTAAATATTATTTTAAAATGTTTTTAAAAAAAAGAAAAGAAAAAAACATATCTCATTAAAACTTGGAAAGATGACATTCTTTTAAAAAATATATATATATATATATATATATAAAAACATGGAAAGATAAAAATAAATAAATAAATAATAAATTATGACAAATTTAAAATATGTCCCCGTAATCTTTGTAATTAAAACAAACAAACTAAATGATAATGAGCAAACAAATCTCCACATTAAGTTGAATTATGAAAATGTATCCACCCTATCTGGCTCCTTTCGAGTCTCAATTCATCAAACATTCAATATATTTACAGGTCGGCCCCAGCAAAAATTATAATAAAATGATGTGGAAATTCAATATAAATAACCCCTCACGATTTCTTCTTGAATGAGAGTACATGGAAATTATTTTTGAACTCTGAATTGTTTACTTGCGGGCTGAGGAAAATTGATGGTAAAATTAAACAGTTCGCATCAAATTTTTCAAGTGTTGGCCGATTGCAGCAGTCGCACCAGTTTTCAAGTTGACCGTGGAAATTTACGGGCTTTATGATTTTGGAAATTTACGGGCAGTACTGTTTTGGAGGCTGATCGTTGCCAAGGATACACAGCTCGATTTTGGAGGCTGATCGTTGCCAAGGATACACAGCTCGATTTTGGAGGCTGATCGTTGCACAGTATTTTGGTCTTGTTCACGGGCTGAATATAATTTTCTGGCAATCATCTAGCAAGCTTAAAATTTCTGTGAAATTTCCTGTGCTCTCACGTTGTTGCAAAAGCTAAATGAAACCAACATGTTCGTTTGAGTTGCTGAAGAGGTTAATCGTTGGCACAAGGGTTTGAACGGTGCTGATTATTTAGAGCAAACTCAATTGATTTGGGTTATCTTCTTTGCCAGGGAGTTTGTTTGAAACCCGAGCCC
>LPNX010779317.1:0-41814 GCA_001517045.1 Pseudotsuga menziesii
TTAAATGATGCATTGGAGATTTCCAATCTTTTGACATGATCTAATATCACTTCCCCTTCTTTATTACGTCCAAAATGAGAGCCAAGGGCACCTCCACACACAAGGGTGGATTGTACCTATATTCAAGACTTTCCTGAACACTTGTAACCTCGTCAAACTCACCTGAGACATATTCTGTATTTTGAAGTTTTTTGTATTTGTTGAGTTTTGTAGAGTTTTGAGCTCACTTTTGTCAAGTTGCCTACCTTGGAAGAGACATTAAGTGAGACACCAGAGGCAGCCTTCCTGGGTTATTGATCCCCAAACCTTTTGCTTGAAGCTCAAAGCACTCAACCACTCTAGCTAGTCCAAACAGATGGGATATTTAGGATCTTATTTAGCTAATCAATCCTAATAACGCTAATAATCTATTTTGAGCCATGTGTAGAACGAATTCCTTGAATGGTTTTTATAGTTGCAAAGCTTCATCCCTACAGTTCCAGTTTGGCACAAGAACGACTTAGGCGTACTTAGTTTCAAACTCGTACTTTCTTTCCCTTCCACCGTTTGGCTTAGACACATAAATTAGGTTAAATGTCATCTTATCTGACACGCCTAAACCGACAAAGAGTCGATGACTGCAAATACGTAATTTAATATAGGGAACCATGGATGATATTTGTTGTGTGGAACATATAGTTGAACATGATTTTATTAATGATACGTAAGAAACACTCTCTTAATATAAGGAACCATGGATGATCTTTGTTGTGTGGAACATATAGTTGATCATGGTTTTATTAATGATACATGTATTGTATGGTTATGCATACTTACCTTGTAATGAGCGAGATTTGGTAGGGCCCTTGATTACTTGCCAACATGGATGCTCAAATAAGAAATTTTTTCAGAATTCGCACATACATCTTATAAAATGTAATTATGTTCATTTCATTATAAATTTAATTTGATTCTTTTGCTTTTTTTGCATACTAACCTAATATTGTAAAGCTTACCATTCCAATCTTGAAATTTATTATGAATTCTCAATCCAATACCAATGGTGATAGCCAATATTCTCTTAGCTATTTTAAATTTGGTTGTGAATTCACTTATTGACTATGAAGTGTTAAAAACTTGCATATTTTGAATCCAAGGGGTACTTTAATTTGGATCAAATCATGAATCACGATGGCACACATATTTTGTCATGTCTTACTTTTTTGTCAACGTTGTACCCTTTTTTGGAGTATTTCATGTTAATCAATTTGCAGTATTTCATGTCACTAATTTCATTTCTTTGTAATTTTTACTAGTACCTTACCACCACCCTATAGATTTATCCTCTTTTCCTTTATTTTTCATATGTAGGATGGTAGTAATCATCAACCAAAATATTGGTTGGAAAACCCAAGGAACTCATTAGGACTTGATCTTGACATCTCCATAATTTCACGACAATGAGAAATATAAATATATGTTGATAATCTATAGAACTAGTATAAAGTCATTACACTGCAACAAAACCTCCAAATAAATAAATCTAGAGTGTTTTTCTTGAAGTTTAATTGTCTGAAGAACATAAGTCTAAGAATTATCCATCAATTGTCCTTAACTCTAACCAAATTCCTCCTCGCTACAACTTTGTGAAAATTTAGTTGACAATGTCGAGGACATTGCCACCGCATGGCTCTGGTTATATAAATTGTGACTTTTTTAATTGAAAAAGTAAAAATAAGATTTTGATTTTTTTTTAAAGATCAATTTTAAGGTGATTGTAAAAAGGCCAAAGTAAGGGTTCAATTTTTGAATGTTGTATCAAACGAAGGAACTTCAAGGAGTGTGTGTCCTAGGCCACTTTGAATTGACGTTAAAATGTAATAATGAGTAATGAACCCATGAAATCAAGTTCCCACATTGGTAGATGCGTTTCAAAAAGAAAAATGTAATTATTGAGCCACGGATCAAGAGTATACATTGTCATTATAACTTATGTCTTGGAAGCGAGTGGATACCGAGCCTTTACTAGGCTGTGTAGGAATTTGAAACCCAAACCTTTGTTAAATTTCAAGGTTTTTAACAACTTTGTAATTAGTTTAAGCAGAATAATAATAATTTTTTGGTTTTGTTGATTGTATATCACGAATTTTTTTTGGTTTTGTTAATTGTATATGACGAAAAAATCATCTCATCATAATTAGCAATTTGTTTGTCAAATTTCTACCTTACTTAGTACCATCATTAATTTAATGATTCTATCAACAAAAACACAAAAATAACACTATCATCATAATTTCTTATAAAAAAACATCTTAACCATTTACCCGTCAAATTCTTGCCATGCTTACTATCACTCATTTGATAGCTAATTTGGTGATTCTATCAACGAAGACACAAAGATGGCACCAGGGTTGGAATTTCATTTTATATTTACCTTTCATTTTTTTGACGTTTTGAATGTTTATCTTCCCCGTCCTACAACGTTTTGATGAAAAAACGACCTTTCATCAATGAAGTTTTATTAAGAAAAATAAGTTTTCAGAAATGAAGCTTTATTAAAAAATAAGCACACTACAGGGCTGAGTTTGCATTTTTCCTTCCAACAATGTGCCTGGTCCAATAGTCTTCCAGTCGAAAAGAGAGACCACGTTCATTTGTCTTTTGCTCATGTCCTCCATAGTAAGCTACTGAGGTAAGTCATCTCCAACTGATGACGGCCCATCCAATTAGAATGAATATGACTTGCATAATCATTATGATGAATTTCAACTAGAATGCAAGATAACGTTGCAACTTTACCTTGGGACCCAAGACAATCCATCCTACTATTGAACTTAAAATGAAAACTATAACTCCCAGTGCAGCTGATGAGGCTAATACTGACCTGGCTATTATTGATTCAGGATAGCATGCACGCGCCACGGTCCATGATTCCAGTACTTGATCTTTTACTCCCTTCCATTAACTATTCTCTACACGTTCTCCAAGAATCATGGGAATTTTTTGAGTAGTGACATTCTGGATGCTTTACTGGCCATAGCTGCAGAGATGAGGAGGAGAATAAGCCATATGAGCATTATCGAGATTATCACACTAGATATGAAGAACGAAAGCTCATTAACTTGCAGGCTTTTTTCCAAGACCACTCTAGACTTAACATCACTGTTATGTATAGTGTTAAGCTTGTAGAAAATGTCGATGGAGACAATTAATCCTATCGCTTCTATTTTGGTACATTTCTCTTGAGAATCAGGGCCTGGTAGGAAAAACGCTACCAACACACATAACATTACCCCGTTGGTGTGTATCATAAACAAGTTATTCTTAACTATCTCATTATCAACTCGCCTTGAACTTTCGAAGAACTTATCTACTAAACCACTTTGGTTTTTGACATTTGATAATATGGATAGTGAGAGCACTTAGGATGAGAGCTCTCCCCGGAACCCAATGAGCTTCTTTCTTATATGCCTTTCACGGGTCTACAACAATAAGCATAATGAAGGAAAGTGCTACGAATAAAAATCCCACTAGTTTGGCAAAATCTTCAACGGCGAGGCCCGGGAGTGTTTCCCCGGCCTTGAGATATGCCACACATTACAGCTGATGGCCTTGAAAGACAATGGTGGTCTGAGTTTATGGTCGAGACTCACACCATTACCAAAGTATAAATCGGGTTATGGGCATAAGTCGTAGGCTGTCGCTGTAGCCCACTAGCATATTTTTATTAGTGATCGCCGTGATTCAGCACATGCTGATACACCAAATACAAAAAAAAGTGTGGAATTCAGTGTTCACAGAGTCGTATTCATTGCCATTAACCAATGGGCCATGGCAAATTGCAATGGGCATTTAATATTTCAGGTGGATGGCGCACCCTCCCAGGCGGACATTACTGAGGACCTGGTTTAGAAGTTAAAATTTAGAGATATAATTAAGTTTTTATAAAAAATTAAACCCTTTTTTGAAGTTTTACCAAAAACTTCTACTGTTTTGGCAGATTTTTACCCGTATTTGACGAGAAAAATGTTCAAACACGGGTAACTGCCGGTCAACTTCCAACTCTGGATGGCACTATTATCATGGTTTCTTAAAAAAACAGCTTGAATACACAATACACAACCAATCACCGATGAACATGGCAGGTCGATACTCGCAAATTCCAAGATATCCTCGCTGCTTTTCTCACCTCCGTTAGATAGCCTCCGCACATGGAGGGAAAAAACGCCCTCGAGCGCGCTCGAGGGCGCCCCTGAGCTCAATTTTTGCGCATTTCCAGCAGACCCACCTACAGCCTGGGCTTGCCTTCAGGCACCGATGCTTTCTGACGAAATTTGACAGCTACAGTACAAAACTGACAGCTGAGGTTACCCTTTTTCCTTGCACTGTTTTTTTTTTTCGTTTAAATTACACTAAATTTTGTTGAATTTCTCCCCACAACTATATATGTCGGTCCTTCTTATTACGGCTCAGCAAAGGGAACTGGCTATGACTCCGCCGCTTGAATTGAAATTTAAATTTACCCGCCCCCGCCTCCGCCTCCGCTTTCCAATTGCATGTGCGCGAAGGGGAGTTTTTAGCCCAGCTGATGTCACGTAAGGGCGCCCCCAGAGGCGCCCTTTTTACCTCTATGTGCGGAGGCTAAGAGACTAAGAACTTGAAGGTCTCACCTGCGACAACTCTCCAACACTTGTCAGGTGTTCCTTTGTACTTCCTGCGCACGTCAGACCTGTGCATCTGCGTCCACACTTTACAATCCTTCTCCATCACATTGAATCCCGCCAGTTTCTCTATGTCCTCCAGCTTTGCAAACAACGCTCATACACGCCGACTTCGCATTGGTTACGCTGGTGGAAACACATTCTTCAAAATCCGCGTTTGCGTTTGCGTCCGCGTCCGCATTACCAATATATGGTGGAGGTGGTGGGAAAATTAGCATGGGTGAACTGGCCGCTTGTAGCATCCTTAATAAACATATACGTTTGGTCCATCCAACGGACCAACAGCGAAGTCAACCATTCACTTTGCTGTTGGTCCGTTGGATGGACCATGTTTTTAAAGCTCAGGCCGTGTGGGAATGGCTTTTTAAGGGGAAAGCTGCTTCTAGGGTCGGTCGTCTATCCGCGGGCAGGCGGTGTGTTACAACGAGTAAGGGGAGGGCACAATGAGCGGACCTGACGAAATCAGATGGAAATGCGAAATCCCATTTGAGTTTTCCTTCGAAATTCCGATAAATATTTTTAGTTTAAAAGAAAGTATAATCAAAATCCATTTAATTTACGCGTAAAACGTGCGACAGAATGTTTGCTCCATCTGGGAAATGTCGGTAGAGAGTGCTGCGCTGCTTCGGTATGTTGGGTCGGAGACTCACGCAACATCGCCAGCTCTCCAGTACGTATATATATATATATGTGCGGGAGGGGCGTCTCTAACAGCCTATTAGAAAACTAGTTCACCATTTTTTAACTGTAACAATCGATTACAGGCTTAGTTCTCGTCTCATATAATCTGTGAGTTCAGATCGATATCATGGGAGGCCACTCCAGATCTAGTAGTTCTTCAGCGTTTGTTTACGGATTGCTTATATCATGGCTACTTATATTAATTCTCTGCATGATCCAGCTGCCATGTTCAGGAGCCCGTCCTTTGCCTGCTCAATCCAAGACTCCGTCAATGAAGATTAACCAAACGCAATGCGCTGAACGTCATGAGCATAACCAGCCCATTAACGAATATCTGCATGAGAGATTACGATTAGATCTACGCCCATACGATGTTATGGAAAAGAGCGCCTTCAAACCCATATTCAGCATGTTACCCAAAGGGACTGTTCCTCCTTCAGGACCTTCCCCTATTATTAATCGTTCTCCCAAGGCGGACTCAACTCCGATCTCTACCAGAAGCGTTTCAGATCAACCATGAACTGGGTTTCTCGGGAATAACAAATATTGAATTTCATGGGCCACTGTCTGGCAAGATCTGGTCAGGACTTCTGTACATAGAGACAGACAATTTTCATTTTTTATAGTTAATTACGAGAATATTCGCTCCAGTGAAGCAATCAAACTCGTAGGATCTCTCTACATTTCTCGTTCTCTTTCTTCTGTAATATACACCATATTCCACTATATGGCTTTTGCTGCAAAGTTCTTAATGATCTGCGACAAGTAAAATTGTTTGTATATATGTAATGAATGTATGTGTTCTTAATGATTATTGTTACTGAGTTCATCTCCACAGAGTTTTATTTGTATAATTGTAATTGATTATTGTTACTGAGTTCGCCGAGTTTTATTTGTATAATTTTAATAAAAAAAATGATTTTTATATTTAAAAGAAAATTGAAATTATTATTTTATATTATTATACTTCTAGCTATTTTTATTTGATATTTTGGGTTGGACAATCATTTATATATATTTTTAGATTGATTTCATGGCTATCCTTACAATTCAAAATAAACAATTATTAATATATATATAAGCTTGGCTCATTGGCTTTCGATTGATATGAAGTCACTTGTTGTAAATGGAGGCCACTAGATCAAATCTCACCAGGTTTATGTCTGCTCATTTAAGATCCATCTAAAAGGGGAAGCGAGAGGGATCAAATCTCTAAAAGGGGATCTACCAAGCACCTAGAGAGATCAAGAGTGGAAATGTGTAATCCAATGTTTATGATTTTGGTTTATCTAATTCATATTGTTTTATAATTTAAATTTAATTTAAGCCCACATCTTATTTTAATAACATTTTATTATCTTTTATAAAGAATACGTGTCAACTCTAGGATGAGCACCTAAGGAGTTACACATCTCTCCCCTACTCGGGGTAGAATGCAACTCTAGGATGAGCACCGAAGGAGTTACACATCTCTCCCCTACTGAGCTATAAAATGCAGCTATTCCGTGCAATAAAGCAAGAACAAGTAACCTGTAACTTAGTAATAACACTTAACTTATTTGTTTTTTCTAAACTTTTAAAACATTAAATTAAAATGAGTAAAGTAAACTTAAATTTTTTTTGAGTTTTTATAGCAAATCAATAAAGTTTTTTTTTATGGATTTTAACCATCATTGTCCTTAACAAAAAAATTCAACAAACAAAATCCAACATCTTTTTAATAAATTAATGTTATAATCTTTTAAATAATTTTGTAAATTTAAAATCACAATAAAAAATTATCTATTTCAATTAAAACTATGATAATAAAAAAATTCCATTTCAATTCAAATGGTCACAACAAAGCTTAGGTAAATTAGGTAAAGAAATTATTGGTAATCGCTTGTAACTTCAAGCTTGCATCGTATCATCCAGGACATATATACGATGCAAGCTTGAAAAGGAAAGTTTGCATTGTATCATCCACGACATATATGTTACAACTAGTTTTCTAATCGACTATTTGAGAGGGCTATAGATATATGGTAGTTGAGGTGAGGAGTTGGTTGTGAGGTTTGATGGTTGTTTCAAGTGAAGTTTAGTTTGGATTCTTGCGAAGAGGTGTAATGAACAGACTCTCTCTTAGAAAAAGCTTGTGTGACTATGGTGGTGGCCGACTGTGTCTTGGGTTTTTGCTAATATTTAGCCTAGCCTCGAGTTGTGAGTTTGGTATCCAAATGACGCAATTGACAATGCTAGTTGGATGGCTTGAAGAGATTCTCAAAGTTAATATATATGCACTGGATAGCGAGCGATGTTGCATGAGTTTCCGAGACGGAAGCAGTGCAGCACTCTCCACGACATTTCCCAGAGAAAACATTTTGTCGCACGTTTTACGCATAAATTAAATGGAGTTTGATTATTTTGCTTTCTTTCCTAACCTAAAAATATTTATCAGAATTTCGAAGGAAAACTCAAATGGGAAAGGAAAGTTGTAACATCCTTGCCTTGTGGTAAATGAGGAACCCTCACAAACTTATCCATTGGAAAACTTGGGTGCATGGGAAATCAACATGCTTGACATAACCAAGGTATGACTGGTGCATTTGGGCACATTTGAGAGAAGACAAGGAAATTGTAGGTATTGATGGATCGAGCATGAGTGTGAAGCTTTTGAGAGTGGGGCATGTGACTAAGAGACCTTGAAAAGGGGAGCATTGGCAAGCGGTTTTGATAGTTGACAAAGGGCTTCAGTAGAGAAGGATTCGACAAGAAAAAAAATCGAAGAGATGCCAATGGGTCCACTTTCCCATGGTGTGGTGGTAAGATACCTCAAGAGAGGAAAATCATTGCACACCATGTCAAGCGCATGTGGATGCCATTGACACAACACCCAGGTTTGTGTATAAAGGGACTTGGGTGCATGTCAAAGAATGGGGAAAAAATCAATAAAGGGAGCACCCGGCAAAGATGTTACGAAAAGAAGGATTTCACAAAAGTGCCCAACTGTTGGAAACATGGGTTTGCAAAGCTACTGGAGGGCCTCCATGGGAAGAACTTCAGGAGAGCACCCACTTTCCTTGGGGTTTCCAAAGGACACGTCACTTAGAAGAGGTGTCAACCAAGGAAGGCTTGGACACCCACTTATGAGGAGAATGAAGGCTCTCACCACATATATAAGTTGGGAGCACAAGTACCTTAAGGCACAAAGCATAGAAGTAGAAAATGACATAAAAAAATTTCCACCAAAGTTATGAGGAAAAGAGTTCTACAGTTCAAGGGTTGCTTAGGTAGAGTGCCTAAGTGAAGACATAAGTTACAAGAAGCAAGCTTTGAGGGCAGGGAAATTTTTAAGTATATGTAATTTTTTTAAAGTGTATTTAAACCTTGTCCAATCTTACAAATTCTTAAATTTTCAAAGATAAAATACGTGAAGCTATTTTTGTAAAAATATTCAATATTCTAGGGATTTTATATAGTTTCTAGGAAATTTTGGCGATGTTTAGAGTAAAACAAAATTGATCCTATGAAAGTCGGGAAAATAGTTTTAGAAAAATAATGGAAATTGGTGAAGTTTTTTCTGGAATAAAAAGGTAAAAGTTTATCCCATGGGATAAATTTCACCCCTAAAATTTTCCTTGCTCGGTAGAGATAGAGGCATTAAGAAAATTGAGAGTCTCTGGGATGGAGTGTCAAAGAGGTTTTGTTTATTTTATTTCAGGTAGCAGGATAAAGGTTGCACCCGTTGTTGTAAATTTCACTTAATAAAGACTTTCCAAGGGCCTAGTTTGGGAACCCATCCAATATTTTGTGGTGCGGTTGGGTTTGTTAGAGAATTATACCACCTAGTGCCATGGTCACATACACCTAGGAAACATTGTCATTTGTTTTGTACTTATTTCATATTTTCCAAACCTTGGTTATGTTGGTCAAGCAAGGTCTTTTGGTGTTTTGGACTCATTAATGCACCCAGACTCCCATATTTGATCATTTTGGAGACACATGCACCCTTATTTATGACTGTTTAGTCCTTGGTGTGCTCACACTCCTTGAAACAGGGAAACTGGTTGACCAGAGGCACCCATGCATGGTATTTGGGTGTTTTTGCCTCTTTTGGAGCATTATTGCTGACTAGATCCTTTCCCACTCACTCATACACTCCACCACACCTAACCTACCCTCATTTATGTCCTAGCATGCTTCAGCCACGTTCACATGGTCATTCGTGACTGTTTGAGGTGGTTTGGGATCTCATTGGTCCACCTAGGGGGGGTTGAGGTCCAATCTAATCCTGCCACATGTATGCATCCAATTTTCCTCCAAGGGCTAACGATTTTATCCTATTGTATAATAATGATATTCCAGACATATTTGCATGCTGGGGAGTGATAATAAACTTAGTTATTGCCACCATTCCTATGTGTTAATTTTTCTCTTTTAACTATTTTTCTGCATAGATTGTGAATTTCTTAAGTTGCGAGGATTCCCTTAGCTCCTAGATCTTGTTGTGAATCATATTTTCACATGGTATCAGAGCTCTTTGGAGTTTCAAATCGAATTCATAGAGTTTGAATTGTGTAACATCCGTATCCGGATATTCTCAATGATTACCCAGTTGAATAATCAACCAATGGAAAATAATTCCATATTGAAAATATTAAATAAATATTAAAGATGAATGATGATAAAATATTAGAAAGTGACTGCCATATATATATTAATTGTAAAGGCACTTTGGATGCCATCCATGAAAGGATGCGTCATTTTAGAATAGTTTACTAATAACCATTTATTAATTATTAATTAGTAATATCAATATATATTAATATTAATAATTAATATATATATATATATATATATATATATATATATATATAGTTTGTTGTTATTATTATTTAAGCTTGGTACATTGCCTTCCCATTCATGATGCTTTGTCCTCAAAGCATATTTTATAAAACTCGCTTATAATTTAAATATTGTAAGTAAACCATGGGCTATTTCACTTTGTTTTTTAACTTTTTCTCTTTTATTTCTTTGTTGATAAAAAAAAAATTATGCTTCATTTTTCGTCTTTTGTTGATAATTTTTTTTTATTCTTCATTTTCCCTCTTTTGTTGATAACTTTTTTTTATTCTTCATTTTCCCTCTTTTATTCTTCATTTTCTCTTTTATTTCTTTTGTTAATAACTTTTTCCCTTTTATTTCTTTCGTTCTTTTTTTAATTCTTCATTTTTCCCCAATTATTGGTCAAAAACCAATTTTTACCAGAGAAACTCCGAATATGGATGGCTAAAATCCACTGTGAGGTCAAAGACCTAAATTTAAAAAAACCTTGAACATTTTGGCCAGCAAAAGCTCAAGGAAGGGTTGGCTCTGATACCAATGTAACATCCGTATCCTGAAAATAAATAATCAACCAATGGAAAAGAATTCCATATTGAAAATATAAAATACATATTAAAGATGAATGATGATAAAAGATTACAAAGTGAGTGCCATATATATATGAATTGTAAATGCACTTTGGATGCCATTCATGAAATGATGCGTCATTTTAGAATAGTTTACTAATAACCATTTATTAATTATTAATTATTAATATCAATATATATAATATTAATAATATATATATATATATATATTGTTTGTTGTTATTATTTAATTTTGTTACAAATTGCTATCTAGGGTCTCTTCCAAAAAAAATTGAGTGTTTGCATTGCAGGTAGTTCTAGTGTCTTTGTCATCCAATGCGCAAGAAGAAATGGAGAATAATAATGTCTTGCTTACGCCATTCAATTATTTTGAAGGGAATATCGAAATGGTGATCCAGATGAGGTCGAAAGGCCTCTACAGAGTCACCATGGGGACTGAGAATGAGCCCAATCCTATTGTGAAAAAATTGAAGTACTTCAATAGATTGGATGAGGCATTCTGGATGCTCTATATCAGTATCTCAAGGGATCTTGTCTTCCATGTAGACAGTATTACCACATCCAATGAAGTCTAGGTCAAGATCGAGTCATTCTTTGGGAAGACTAATGAGATGAGAGGACACCAAATCAAAAATGAGTTGATCTCACTAAGCACAACTCACTTTGAGATGATCCATGATTTATTAACAAAGTTCAAATCATTGATGCTTCATCTCAAATAGTGTGGCATTGAGAAGAAAGAGGAGCAATTGATCTTGTCCATTCTCTCGAAGCTAGGCCCAGAGTATTTAGTGTTTGTCTAAGGATATGACACCTAAGTTATGGGATGAGGCAATCAATTGTGCTACATATGTTCATAATAGAGCTCCACACAAAGCATTGGAAGGGAAAACTCAATTTTGTTAAATTTGTGAGCCATTGATCTACATGCAAATGAGAGCAATTGAGAAGGGAAATTATGCAGTGGAATTAACAAGAAATACACTGAACAGTAAAATCATGCCACAAATTTAAGAGGAAATGGACAAATATTGATCAGTTAATCACAACATTAATGTATATTCATTAATCAACAATACAATGGTGTTACAATAAGTAGGATTTGAATCATGTGGATAAGAATCAAATCTACTAACTAAACATGACTGATTAGCTAACTCAACGTGTCTAAATCATTGAATGGAACTCACTAGTATAAATATGGATGTCTAAATCAGTCTACAATCAGTGAACTGATGGGGTAGGTGGGAAAAAGGCACCACTCTCCCTTAAATCATGTAAAACTGGTTCTAGGTTAGCTGAAAGTGATCTAACTGATTGCAATTGGAGGTTAACTCAGCATAGATTCTCACCAACCATGACAAACTAATGGAGGCTACCGGTGGCACTTAGAGGGGGCTCCTATAATGTAGGGATTGGTTTCAGATTGCACATTAACTCATGCATGCATATGTAATAAGTGGGAGATAACCTCTATATGTGTTCCCCACACTCTAACACAATAATAATATCTCCCTAAGTTAGGCAATATCACTAAATAGACTATATTGGACAGAGGAGGACAAATTATCCCAACAAACCCCCTTAATCCTAACTTTGGACAACTTGGGCCCTAGAAACTAGGCCAAAAGTCACCCATACAATCTAAATGACATAAACTATTGCTTAATACTTAGACAAAATAAGATGAGAAATATTCACCGTTGAAAACATAGAATACTTGGACTAATAAATGACTAGTCTATTTATTCTATGTTTTGAACTTTATAGTGGTTTATTTTTAAAAATAATTAGGGATTAGTTTATTATTCTATATTTTAGACTGTATGGTGGGTTTTGGTCAGAATATTTTAGAAATCATCATTGCAATATTGATCATTGTATATGCATCATCATCATGTCATTAGGTACATGGCTCTAATTTCATTAGGGATAGGAGGATTCCATTAGGGTTATTTACAGTTAATTAGGGTCTCAGTTTCCAAAATGACCATTTAGGTGATACTTATGTCAACATGCCTGCCACTATCCCTCACACAACATTGGAGCTTTCCTGGCAATTTTTTTGGAGACATTCCTTTTGAAATTCTTGGCACTATGGCTGGAGATATGCCTAGATCTGTACCTGGTGTTATGCTTGGCCCTTTCCTTGGGCTGATTCCCAGCGCAATACCTTCTGAAATTCCTATCAAAATTCTTGGTGCTATGTCTAGCAATATACCTGGCACCATTACTAGCAAAATTCCTTATGTAATTCTTGGTTATTTTCATAGTGCAAATTTCGGTGCTAATCCTGACGTTATATTTGACACTATGTTAAACGTTTTTTTTAGCACAATTCCTGGCTTTAAACCTGACGCAATTCCTAGTGCAATTTCTTCAAAATTTTTGGCACTATACCTGGCTCTATAGCAAGCGCTATGTTGGATGTTTTCTAGGCACAGTTCCTGGCTCTATACATGGCGCTATGCTAGGTGCTATTTTGGAGGCTCTTTTGGGTGCTATCTAAGATGATATTATGGAAGCTAATTGGGACGCTAAATGGGACGTTAAATGGGACGATAAATGAGACAATAAAGGGGATTCTAAATGGGACGTAAATGGGACGTTAAATGGGACGCTAAATAGAACGTTAAATGGGATGCTAAATGGGACACTAAATTGGACACTAATTGAGACGCTAATTAGCGTCCACAATTATACCACCAATTTTTAAAAAGGGATGCAAATAATTCCATTAAAAGTGCCATCTTGTGGAAAAACGTCCGCTTTTTACAAAAATGATGACAAATACAGTAAAAGTGACAGAGGATGCTAAAAAGGGAGCTAAAATAGATGCTAATCATAGGGTTTTGTTGTAGTGACTACACTTTCTATCTTCACCATAGAAGACACCTAGCTAGAGATTTCAGGTCACAAAGGAGATTAATAAACCTTCCCTAGAGCGGTTTCAAAGGCACATTACCCTCTACCACTGTTCCAAGGTGTGTCTCTCATGGTATTCTTTGTGTAATCAATAATAAACACATTCTTTTACATTATGCACTCTCTTTGAATTCCTTACTCTCTTATTTCTAATTACATGTATATTTAAGGATGCTTATTTTTATTTTAGCTTAGTATTGTTTTTATTTCCATTTCTATTTTTCTTCCAAGGATTCCACAACCCCTTGGTAGGTTCCCTTTTGCACAAGTGTGTGAGAAATCACACACAATAGTCATGCCCAATATTTAGCGACATTATCATTCTTATCCACGTAGAATAATTTCTCACTTGATACCTTGCTAGGACTAGTGGAATATGAGGGAAATACTAGTGAAGAGACAAGGTATGGTTCCCAGTGATCATTTTAACCAATTATTATGTTGCACAATAGAAAAAGAAACTAAACTATTTCCCTCTATTGATCATGAATTGTGAATTAAAAACAAACACAAATAGATTCAATCAAACACCCATATACAACATGAAAATTCGAGGGGGTACCAACACTTCTCATTTATATTAATCAAATAGAGCATGTTACACATATTACAATCTAGAAAGATATATGTCTTGCAACAATCCCATTAGTTACTATATCCCACCCATTGCATCAGACAACTTATCCCAACTTGTCCTCATAACCCTTAGTTACAAAACCATACACTTACACCCAACCAACTCTAATGCGAATCCACCCTTGGCTCCTCTTCTCTTTTATACTTCTCACATGGTTAGTTTTGATCGCGTCAACGTAGTTTCAAGATTTGAGTTATTTTTTTGTGTGCATTAACTATCCATATTATCTTCCTCTATTTCCCATTCTCACAAACTTATTCACCTTGATTGCTTACCTATCATTTAGAACAAGGTTTCTAAAAAGAATGGGCCAATAATCCCTAACCACAAATGTTGACTTTCCCTCATGTCAACTCTACTGCTCAAGATGTCCTTCAAATGAATGGGCCAGCACAAGAATCACCACGAGGGATTTTCTCCATAATTTTTCAAAATGGAGCACTTGCGCCTTCCATTATACCAACAAAATATTGGCACCAATGATAAATGCATGAGATTTCTCACTGTCTAGTGATGAGGGTTGTTGTTTTTGTTCTAGTTTATGCAACTCATAATCTGTGAAAGATTCCAACTATTACAATGCATATAGATGGATTTGGATGCAAAACTAAAGTCTCAAATAGTCTTCTTAGTAACAACAATGGATTCTTGGAGGGAATCGAGTTGGTCATCCTCAACTTGAATTTATTCATACTTGCATTATTTCTCAAGGGGATTGGTCATGGCCTGCATCTCCACATTCGTCTTCTTAATCCTTTCCCTTAGCTCATTCAAAGGATTTTATCTTTTCTCAAGAAAATCCATCTAATTGTGGAAAGTAGAGAATATGACCTTGCTCTGCGTTGTGAACTCATGAAGGTGGGCATTGGTAGTGTGGATATCAACAATGTTCAGAGGAAGCTGGAACATGATCTCTTGCTACTATAGCATACCCTGACCTTGGATGGTGACCAATTCTTTCCCATACCCATGTGCTGACATATTAATACCAAAATATGGCCTTGCTTATTCTCTTGTTCAATGAGATCTTGGATTTAAACCCCTAATTTAGAAACCTTGGTTTCAATATGATTTGGAAATTTTTGTAGGTCCATGTTTTGGTCCTCCATGTTTGTGATGTTGCAATTACTGACCATGGGAACACTTAATATTTTTCAAAATGCTAACACGAAATAATTTATCAATATTATTAGTGGCTCAAAAGGAGTCTTTTGATATATACCCCCAAATACTGTGTGTTTTCCTCCATAAAATAAATGTTGTTGTAGAGGTATACCAATGTGATCAACATGACACATGTATGTTTTTTAGATAGGTCTCCCATAATGGTGTTGGCAATACCTAGAATCATTTTTTTTAATTACTTTGGTGGGAGTATTACTCCTTGTTGAATATAATTGCAATGATAGAATTTGCAAATTTATTCTATAGGAAAAGTTGTAGGAATTTTGCTGGAAATCTATAGAACGTAGGGTTTGTGTAGGGTTTGTAGGTTTGTTAAGTGTTATACCTCTCTATTATAACCAATGGTTTCCAACAATAGTAGTTGGACAAATTATTCACGATAAAAATTGAGGATATACCATTCATTTAGCCATAATATATGATACCCTTGCACACAAGAGTGATCTCCTTGATTACTATTAATGATGTAATAGAGAAATAGGATGATCATCAATTTATGTAAGGTTGGTTTTAATTGCACTTAAATGGATTTTGATATACTTGAGGACGTGTTGAAGAAAATTTGTGTCCATGTGTTTTCTAATGCCATATTACTTGAAGGGGTACCAATAGAAGTTACAAGGTTGTCCAACTATCTGACGTGCATTTTATTTTCAATGTGTTTTATTTCTCAACCTCAGTTTTATCCATTGAATGATAGATCTACATGTTATTTAGATATGATGGAACACACACATATGTAGCCTAAGAAAGGGATAAAATATGGAGGCATGTCAACTCAAGAAAGAGCTTTGATACAACTTCGAAAGTTCCTTAACCCTTAAAATTAGAATGTAAACCAAGTATACGTATATTATAATGCAGAAAACTAGATACACGAGATAATTGAAATGTAATAATTAGATTATATCCTTATATTATGAAAATGAAAGGGATTTTTTTTACTTCCCTCTTCAAGTGGGGTGACATTTCACTTGAAAAAAGTTCCAAATAAAATAATATTGGACAAAGCATTCCTTAACATGCTATCTCTTTAAATAGATTCTTAATAGCAGATCCCCAACTATTTGTGGCCTTATCCTCGATGAGTACTAATTACCAAGTGGGCCTTATTTAGGAAAGATGACCCTTTTACATTGAATAACTATCCAATACCATCTAATGGTCATTTATTAAAGGAATATGGTTGTATTCATTAATTAACTAACTCCTAGGTAGCATAAAATAGGGAGGTTCATGTAGGACCATATTAATCATTCCTACTCTAGATGGCTCTCTAATCGAAAAATCAAGGAACAATCTCTTGTTGAGTAGAAACTACTCCTTCCTCCGCCAAGTTGTATAGAAGATGTCCAAGAGATGGTAGTCCTTGTGATACTGAATCTTTAGATGAGATGGATCCTAGAAAGAAGTTAGGATCATCATTTAAATTTTAATATAAATAATTACACCTATTACAAATGAAGATGAAGGATTTGATAGCTCAAAATAAGATGAGCCCTTGGAAAAACATAGTAGTTTACCATATTAAAGTAAATTGCTTGACAATTATTTTGTATAGGGTATTATGATGGATATTGAATAGCGGAGTGCTTGAGAATTCAATTCATATGATCAAAATTCTACATGTAAACCTTTTACATCCATAAATAAAGAGGCAAGGCTCGTTGTGATTAACCTAAACCACCATACAATGTAATGACATGAAATTTATGTACATATGGTAAAGGAGAAGACAAGAGGTTGTCATAACCATGAGTCATTTCATTCAATTTTTGGTGTTTTCTGATATTATTATTAATGTGTAATTCTTTTACGTGCTTTTAGCTTTCTTTTATTATTTGATGTAATTCTTTGATGTTCTATAATTTATAAGCTATTTTATTTTGAGAATGTGAAATCAAATTGAGTTAGAAAAAAATGTTTTTTTCTTCCAAATAACGGTCATTCCAAAATAGAATGTTTTCGATTGTTCAGTTTATTTATCTCAATTTTTTTTATAAATTTTATTAACTATGACGATTGTTCTAAGGGCGTTATTCATCTTATACATTTTATTCATGTTAAGTTTTTAATAAATTTTAATTTTTATTATTAATTATTATGTTCGTTTCAAAAAAATGTTTTTAATTTTTTAATTAATATTTTTTTATTATATGCAAATTATTTAAGTTTTATCCATTACCCAAGAGAATTGAGAATTAGGTATTTATCGATTACTCACTAGAATTAAGATTTAGGTATTTATTAATAGTAATTATATTCATTAATCTTTTTAAGTTTGATTAGAAAGCATACTCTTTAAAGATGAAAATCTCTTCAATTTTTTTTAGTTTTTTAGTGACCAAAGTTATTGAAAAAATAAATAAATAAAATGATATTAAAAATAAATTATATTCCAAATTTATTCACTGCTTTCGTCACTATTATATATTAACTAATTTTTTTATGAATGTTTATGCCAAGCAAATTTATTTATGAATGTTAGAGAATTGAGAAAGATAAACTAATCAACTAGTGTCGCGGTTTGAGACTCTGGACATACACATCCACGTTAACAAATATTTTGTAAAATGGCTTGTCTAACGGAACACACTCAACGACTAGAATAATACTGTTGAAAAGTCAACCATCTCTCCTCCACGCAATTTTTGAAAGTATAGACAAAGCTTTGTTTGGAAGGATAGATAGAGCTTCAAATGAAAGCAATCATGAACCCTAAAATGAAAGGTATAACATAAATTATTGAACATATCCATTTTTCCAGTTAAATACAGCCTGCTTGATTGCAGATCTAAACCCTAATTAACAAAAACTTCCAAATTCCAAGATATCTTCCTCAGCTCCACCAAAAACAAGTAGTTTGCGTAGAACAAGGGCGATATGGGCGGAGATGGCAATGGGAGTCGGCCGGGAAGTGGCGCCACAGTATTGCATACAGCTTGGATACGGCTGGAAAAAACTAAAATACAGTTAAATTCCCGGGTAAAGCAAGCTACAAAACGTTAGCGATGATCGATGGGGAATGTCGTGGATAGCGCATGTCTGACTCTTTGTATTGAATGAGCTGCTTGCCTCTGTTGGGTCAGAAACTGAACGCTACATGGCGTGTTCTACACACATTGCGTAGCTCTCCACTCTATATATATACATATATCTTACGCAACTGATTAGAAAACGACCTCTTGATTTGGTTAATTGTAACAACTGATTACAGGCATTGTTCTGATCTAAAGTCTCTGAGTTCAGATCAAAATCATGGGAGCTCAGTCAAAATCTAGTTCTTCAGCCTTCCCTTACATATTGCTTATACCATGTCTGGCTATCCTTCTCTGCACGTTCTCTCCATGTTCAGCAGCCCGTCCCTTGCCTGGTCAATCGAAGGGTCAATCAATGGAGATTAATCAGAAAGAATATGATGATAATGAGCATAACATGCAAATGTACGGACCTCTGCATCAGAGATTACAATTAGATCTCAGCCCATCTCATGTTATGGGAAGGATAACCAGGATCATGTTATCCAAAGCGCCTGTTCCTCCCACTGCGCCTTCTCATGGTGGCAACAGCTCTCCCCAAAGCGTGCCAACTCCATAAGCGTTTCGGATTAGCCATGAACTGCGGTTCATGCGTTCGTCGATACAAATTCTATGCTCGGCGATAACTTGCATTGAATGTTTTTTGGAAAACTTGTCTGCGCCTCTGCGATAACTCTAGAGTAGTGATCTACTAGTGTTTTTCTACTTTTCTTCTCCATTGCCTTTCTGTTATAAATAACAGCAGGTTCTTTAAATCTGAATCCGTTATTTAAAGCTGCTGGTTTGTTTTCTTATATAAATGTATGCACGAACTACTCCATCCTTTCTCTCTTTCAGTAAATCATGGGGTTTTATGCATAGTAGTATAATTTTAGTAAGAATATGAATAAATATTATTTGACACAGAAAAACATATTTTAGTGGAATGTCGTTTGAAAGTATGTGTTAATATATCACTAGTATATTTGTATGAGCGGTCTATGGCGCGATACCGAGTTGGAAGGTGATACGGTTGATACCTATCACCCTGGTACATAGTAATATCTATTAATGTTTTAAGTCCGCTATTGCTTAGTTTTACAGCCAACCATTATACTTATACATTTCTCAATAGTACAGTAGTTATATACACTGTACAATCTACAATTTATAAATCGAGATTGGTGTGCGATGTGAAAATTTATATATTTTATTTTTTAAAACATAAATTTGATAAATCTAGATTGGCGTGGGATGCGAAAATTTATCTTCTTTATATATTATTATTATTTTTTGAATATTTTATTTTTTAAAATATAAATTTATCAAATTGATAAGAAAGTCAAAATAGATGTAATGAATTATTTTTTTTATAATTTAAAATTTTGTGAGGAATCAAAATTAAAGTAGCTGTTGAAAGACTATTTGCTAATTCACAAGGGGAAAAGATAAGTGGTGAACCATCTTCCCCAAAATCACTTTAAGAATCCTTGTGGAGTGCTAAAGAGAAGGAGACTAATAAATGACCAAGTCCTAGTAAATATAGTATATAATACTACGTCCATTAAGCAAGCAGGAGGCTAGCGATGGATGGGAATTGAGCTATTAATACAAAAGATGGCACATTGATCGGATTTCGTCCTTGTGGTTTAACAAATAGGTTCGGGGGTTTTGGAGCAAGTAAGACTTGGCTTCTGTAAGAGTTGGTTGGGAGAAACGACGATTTCAATTCTGTTTTTGTGACAGTGGTGTCAGGTTCCCTATTCTATTTCTTATCCGTTTAAGTATTAATAGATTATAGACCGAGTATAGACATGAATCGTAATTGCATTTTTATATTAACTTATACTATGTATCTATTCCTAACATTTCCTATTTCATATTATGATTTGATATAAATTGTTCTTTATTAGCAGAAGAATCGTAGATAGATTTATTATCTTAATATATTTCAATGAATCTTTGTTTGCTTCCATACTCGAATTAGAGTTCCAAATTAGTGGATGTAATGTTAGCCTAACTAGGAAATATGGTTAAATGTTTAAAATTATGTTTGCATATGTTCTCTTAAAATATTTTAAATGTTTTTCTCAACTAATCATATTCCCTAGAAGTCGATGTTTTTCATAAAGAGTTTCTTTGTTTTTAAATTATATTAAGTTTATAACTTATTCCCAATTAAAAACTATGATTCGAGAATACCTAAGGTTACAGATAGATTCCATTAATATAAGCTAAACAACAACATTATAGAAGGAACTATTACTTAAACCCTGAATCGAATAACCCAAAGAAGAAATAAAAAAGCAAAAACAATAAATTAAAGGGTTGCAGACCATAGCTTAAACTATTCTAAGTATATAGAGTAGATTTGAAAGCTTTTTCATCCAAACCAAACATCTAAAATCACATATCTATATTGGAAAATTGACGCAACAATAATCATTATTCTTCTACAAATAAACAATAAATATACATCCCACCGATCTGAGTAAGAAGTCAAACAACAAACAGATCTAATGAATTACAGAGTAAAATAATATCAATCATTAAGCTTTAAAAAAATGCGCAGTCTCCAATCACGGGTATCTACACCCCGAGACACATGGCTATGTCCAAATAACCTTTTAACACAAATGAATCACAGAAGATAATATCATTCGAATTTCGTCAACAAGTTCCAACTCATAAACAATGTGTAGTTGTAAACCCATTAAAATGGCATCCACCATTTAAAGAATCAATGACATGTAAATCCGAATGGATGGCATGACAACACATTAGAAAGAGAGGCTACGAAGTCATTTCTACAACTAGTACAGACCCATAAGGGTTAATACAAATATTTCAAACTTATCTTCGTAGTAGTGGTGAAATCCCTATTCATATGTTGTCTGCTAACCCAATGGAGAACCAATGTAACCATTTTTTTAATAAAATCTTACATTTGTCTATTGACAGAACCATTGATGCAAACATAGCACAACGATGCTGGGGAAGCACATGCACATCAAACAAACTAGGAAATGTTAGTATGCTTGCTAAGTAAAGAATGCATTTGCTTGTTTTAAACAAAGTAAGGGGGGTGTTTCTCACCTTTGGCAAAGAAGAAGGAGGACTGATAAGAGGTGACCATGTCACCACTCTCATTGGCCAAGCTTACAACCTGCATTCCACACTGTAGGCCGTTAAAATTATCTATATTCAAACCTGTAACGAACAATGTTAGTTAAGGAAAATCTTGACATGGTAATCCTTACCTATCCAAACAAAGCACGACTTGAAGCATGAGGCTATGATTTTGTATTGAATCTTTTCTAGTCACCTGAACAGAAAAGGAAGAGAGTTAAAGTCTTCTTTTGAAATATAAGTTAAACAGTTAAGGGAACCTTCAGTTTGAACTTACCCAAAAATGAATGCAGAGAGGGCCAAGGGTCAGCTCCTCCTAGACGCCCTTATTTCTTCTCTGCTTGCGTAACAATGAAGAAACCCCAAGTTAATTATTGAATACACCATTAAGCTAAAAACAAATTTAATTGAGTAAAAAGAAAACTAAGAATGTGCTTGTTACCTTGTTAAAGGCTTGGTAAGCACAATGAAGGACATGTTTCCTTCCTTATGGCGACCATTTCCACTGATAAGAACCTTCAAGTAAACCTCAAAAGCAAGAAGATATTTTTTTCTATTAATAGACTATGCATAGGGTTCGGCAAGAATGCACATCATAACCATGAATGGCCAAGCTCGCTTCCTTCAAACAATTACAAACCAAAACTAATGCAAAAATAAAACCCTCAGACAGAGTAAAACAACATTAAAAACCTTACAGAAGATCGCGACAAGTGGAGGGCTAAGATCCCTCTCAGACCACTTTGCATGATTTTACAACTTGCCATTGAATGCGCCTGGTTGCGCTGTCAACTTGCAGCAAAGGAAGAGTTATTCTCCACATCTAAAACTTAAGTGTATGCGCTGGAAACCCTTGTAACTCCCTTCGAAGGTTATGGCATAACTATAATGTCCCTAAAATCCATAATAATAATAAAAAATTCGTAGGCTAATAATACTGCTAAGATCTTAAGGACATCTTCTCTTTACTGCGGATCTAAAAACTGGATAAAGAACTAAGCCTAAGTTCTGTTGTTGTTTTTCTTTTTGTGTGATTTCTGTATGATAATGATGTTTACATGTCATTATTATATATTTTGATGTGCTTGTAGTTATGTACATGTTATCTAGTTTACTGATGCCGCTGATGTTATTTTGTTCATGTTTTCTTTCATGTTGTGTTATCTAGTTCGTTTTGGTTTAAACGAAGAGGTTATCTTACCTCTGTATGTAATGGGGAGGAGTGGCATGATTTTTCCCTAACGATTCACTTGGAAAGGTCAGGAATCCTATGATACTGGGTTTACTTAGTTCTTGAGAACTAATGCATGTTGTACCTATTCTTTTGCAGGCAACTCGTCGATAAACCTATGCTTATAAATGCGACGATAAAGGACCTAACACCTACATATCGCTAGCGCTATGTACTAAAGGATTTTTTCAATGTAATAATAATCCTGTGCTCAAAGCTTGAGCTCATACTATAGAAGGAAAAAGGGTTTAAACCTAAATGGTGAATGTATGTTTCTAAATTATGGTGTAGAGGGTTTATACTTTAATAGAAAACATGTGAATTTTGAAACTATTGAAAGAGGGTTTGAATTTGAAATGTAGTGGAGAAAAGATACACTTTTAATGAGCCCATGTGATGGGTAAGCTCAAGCCTTAACCATTGCACTAGGGTTTTTCACATTTCATTTGCAATGTGTTTTTCGTTTGGCGTGGATGGGAGTTATGCTACAACATTGGAGCTATGTAGACTGTGTTGGGATTACAGTGCCGGAGAGAAACTCTAACAGGTATGCAAAGGAATCCATTTTGTTTCATCTCGTTTACATTCTCGTTGTGTTTTGATATGTATTGCATACTTCTAATGGTTTTTTGGTTTCATTTTGCAAGTGTGGAGATGAGTGCGAGTGCTCTGCAAGGTTTAGAAAAGACTTGGTCAACTACACAAATGTGGGTAAGCCCATGTGGAAAGGGAATTTACCCAAGTTCTTAGTCATTTACAGTGTTGCAAGGATTTTTTATTGCGAAGTTGTAATCGGCCTCCCTATTGGGATTCGTCTGGGTTTGGGGAAATGATGATAGTAATGCTTTAGTTTAAAATATTGTAGGTTTGGGTTTGGGGGTTCTCGGGGCGTTTTGTTCCAAGATGCGATTGTGTAAACTTTTATGTCTCTATAATGGATAATTGTGATTTGGTTAATTGACCCGGCTCTCTGTTTGGATGAATTTATAAGTTTATTAGTGCCATTGCCATTGCTTTGTAATGGCACTATGATACCATTATTTTGATATTATTGTTTGACTGTGGATTTATCATTGGTGTTAACCCTTGCTGCGATTTATGTAATTGATTCATCGTTTTAAGTGGATGTTACTTTGTTAATTTATTTATTTGGTTTTAGTTTAGATATTTTACCTCTGTTAATTAATGACAAAGGTAGAGCCCTTCCTTCATATTTTATTTGGTTTTTGTGGGTGAATTCCCGGTCTATGGTAGCATTTTAAAGAAAGAGTTATGTAGGTTGTCGAGGGAAATCCTATCTTTGTTTGTAGGTTTCAAATGATGCTTTGTTTGTTTTAAAGGAAATCGTAATGGCTTGGCCCAAACCTTGCCCATATAGCATAGCCTGTGTGTTGATTTTATATTTTAATTCTTATGTGTACAGGCTTATGGTACTCTGTTTAATGGATGTGATAGTGATGATTTGTTAAATGTATATCTTGTTATCACTTCCATCCATGAATCCATTCGATTCAATTTTGGATTTCGATCGTGGCCGGGGTTTGATGTTTATTAAATGTTAATATTGTTTAAGCACCATTAATATGTTTATTTGTTAATAATAATAAGCCAGATCTTATGGGTTTCGACCTTTGGTCACGATAGTTAATGGATTGTGTTATTGTTTATCATTTAGTTATGATATGTATAAGTTTTAGATGTATGAGATATGGTTTTATGTTATTTATTCATTTAATAATTGTTTAACGCTCTTAGCTGGAGTGTATGAGACTAGGTAATTTGATATTCGATTTATGGTTATGTTTATATTATATTTTACTGTTTGCATAGTTAGTTAGGTTTGGAAAATCGTAGTAGCACTCTGCTAATCCTTAACAGGATTCGATGTTGGGAAGGTGTAAAATGTTTAAGTCTTAAGGCTTTGGTTTTGTTGGTGTAAACATTATACCTCTCGAAATCTTGGATAGGCTCTCGACCCTTGCATGAGGAATTAGGGGAATTTGGCTGGTGATTTAGTTTTTTATTATGTAACGTAGATAGATTAAAGGTATTCTTTTCTATTGGTATTCTTTTCTATTGGCAAATGCAATATGCCAGCGTTTGCATTTCAGAATTGTTTTAAGGGATTCGGTCCCTAGTTTATGTTTATGAATATGTATTTAATTTGTTTAATATTTGTTTTATTGTTTGAGCAGAGTTTATTTAATTTTTTTGGTTTAATTTTTTAGTTCTATTTAAAATATGGTTTAGTTAAAATGATTTAGAAGCTAGGGTTTGAATCTAGACTAAAACTTTAACATAAACTTCTGAAACTAGTTAAATATAATTCTAATAGAAATTTAACCCCATAATCTATCTAAGAATTTAAAGGTTGAATTTTGAATTAAACAAGTGAAACAACCTGAAGCATGTATTCAAACTTGAAAGTAAAATTGCAGATCTTCAATCGAGAGCATAACAACTATCATTACAACTTGTAAACATAATTAATATAACTTGAAAATGTACAAACCTCATACCTGCAACTATGCAGCTTGTTAATGGATAAGAAACCTGCACACTTAAACACACAGAATTAATGAAGCCTTGGCTATTGATGACTTTATATTCGATAACTAGATAACTTTGTAAACATGTTCCTCCCAGCCATGACCCATAATCGTTCCTGGTTCTAATACGGATCCCCCGAGTTGGCTCCAACATGCAAGTGATCTAGAGCTCCTAAAGGTGAGTCTTCTGCTATTTGGAATCAGGCTCTATATAAGAATGTTTTCTTTTGAAAAATTATCTCCAAAACTATTTAGGAATAATGATCAGATCCCCAAAGCCTTCTCTTGGCTTGGGTCTTTATAGAAAATATTTTAGGAAATGAGAGTTGTTTTAAACTTGAGTTAAATCAAGAATTCATTACTTTCTTGAAAATAATCTTTAATTGATTTATATGGATTTAATAGTTATTTTGTTTAGCTTAGGAATTTGTTACTAGTTCCTAATTGAACTTTAGAATATAATATTTATTTAATCATTTTTAGTTAATAATAAATGCATAGACTCTTTATTTATTATTTTAGTTATCTTTATTTCCTTATATATATATATATATATTATTTTATTCATGATATATGTAAACTTTACATATTAAGGGTTTAATATTTATTTGATGCTTCCCTTATCTTACACTATTTCTTTTATCAAGGCCTTAGGTAGGGTTGGTCAACTAAGTTAGGCAGCTCTAGATCCTCCTTGCATTTTGGATTACCTCATGTATCATGGTACTTCTTCCAGTCCCTGATGAGAAGTAGATTTGAAATTTCATTTAATCAACTCAAAATAAGTATGATAAGAGTCGGTGTTGTTCATAGTCGTTCTCACTCAACACATTTAATTTCAATAACCCCTAGTGCAATTCCAGAGTCTCGCTCAACACTAATACAATGATGTATTTTTATAATACACCTAGGGATACAATGGCCAAGGATCCAATGCTCCAGAACTTATTCTCAAAATCAATTTGGAATGCTCAAGGGCTTATGCCCAACACTTCCAAACTTATAACTCATGTGCTCTAGATATTATGCTCAACACAAAATCTCATAACTCATGTGCTCCAAAGCTTATTCTCAACACAAAATCTTAGAACTCATGTGTTTCAGAGCTTACGCTCAACACAAAATCTCCTAACTCATTTGCTTCAGGGCTTATACCCAACACATTATAGAAATCAATCGTGCATTCAGTCTTCTACACATTTCATCACAATAATCATCTCAATATATATATTAGGGAAAATCACATAATAATATATCGAGTACATTAGACCACAACAATAGTCCTTGTCCATTAGGGGTCACGCCCAACATAAACAATCATATACAAGATACTAAAACATATACATTGGCTTACGCCCAATATATATAACTAATCAACATAACTCATTTGTAGTGGGGCATACACCCAATATACAAACATAAACATCAAAGTAACTCATATGCAATGGGATTCATGCTCATTATAGTTAAGGTCAAAATTCAGGATATTACAATAACCATGTTATAAAAACATCAACATACAATGTATATTGTTCAATCTAGGGTCAGGACTATGGTGTTTATCACCATACTCCAAAACAACCTAACCAAAACACTTAACTAAAACTCAAACCCTATCATGCACTATGGTTTCCAATGTTTAAACCTTTATTACAACTTTTAGTATGCTAGGACTAAGCCATAGATTTTAGGCTTAGGTCCCTAGCAATCCGAATTTAAATTAATTAAAAAGGCAGTGAAAACATCACCTTATTGAGTTGTTATAGGGTCATCATCACCCATTTGCAATGGCACATGTGGCATAACATGTCCATCAAACATAGAATCGAAACAAGTTAATTTACATGCATATTTATGTATGACGACAAATTAGTTCATACTGCGACCAACAATTACATGTTACGACAACATAGTTGAATAATAGAATACAAGATTTTTTATTTTTTATTTTGGATTTTATAGGTTTGTGACATAATGGTACCAAAGCATGGTTACAACACTTGGATTGAACGAGCCCAACATTGGAACTGATAAAAACAAAAAACTAAGTTTATCCTGTTGTGGTTTGACTCTCTTACAAACAGGAAGAGAAGAATAACCTTGTTTTTTGCAGGGAATTATGGAAGATGTGGAAATGTTTGTGGAAGTGGAATCCCATCCTAGGAATCCAATAAACAATGAAGAAGGTAACCTGAAGTATGGTGAAATATGGGTAAATCTAAATGAAAGTAGAAACGACAACCCATCTGAATTACAACAAACAATTAAGGAATTAATGGCAGAACTAAAACGAGTTAAAGAAGATAGAAAACGTATCTTAAAAGTTCAAGAAGAGTTAAATAATGTTCTGATGTCTAAACTACATAGTAATGAAAAAGAGAAAAATAAAGAACCTGAACTTAACATGGCCATAACTACACCTTACAAACGTACGATAATGAAACTGGATTTTTCTAAACATGATACTGAATCTTCAAGTGAAGTATCAACAAAGCATGATACAGAAAAAAACATAAAGATTCTAGTGAAAGTAATGACAATAATCAAAAGAAAAATAAATATAAACCTTATGAAGAAATTTATGGTGAATTCAAAAAGATTGAACCTCCTATGTTTAACGGAGATATTGAGAAAGGGGGGGAGCAGAAGCTTGGTTATCTGGAATGAATAAGTATTTCCAGATTTATAACTATTCCGATGAATAAAAGAAAAAAATGACCATCTATAACTTAACAAGAAAATCATATATTTGGCGGTAGGACATAAAGAAAGTAAAAGGCATAAAGGAATGATATGTAACACGGAGAACCTTCAAGCTACATTTTAAATGAAAGTATCTCTCAGAACAGTATAACGAATAAAAAGATAAAGAATTTTACGAATTAAGATTAGGTGATATGACCATGAAAGAACTCTGCAGTAAATTTTTAAGTTTGCTTCATATGTTCCTTATATAATTGACTAAAAAAATGCAGCGATTTCTCAGCTGTTTACCTCTTATGTTGTAAGAGAGGATTTAGTACGACAATACGAAACCTATAGAAGAGGAAATGAGAAAGGAAAACTTCTATTATGATTAGAATAAGAATAAAAGGGAAAATATACCTAACTAGAAAACTAAAAGACGTGAAAACTTTGGTTAGAAAATAAAAATACTAAGTTCTATAAAACATTGGGAATAGCTACCAGGGATATCAAGGGCATAACTATAAAATATTTAAGCCCCTAAATCCTACAACGAAATGAAGAGAACCAACCTTACCTTTAATAAAAATACTACACAGAGGGAACCGCTAAAATGTTGGGAATGTGGCGAGCCACATTACTTTAAAGACTGCCCCATAAGAAATAAATTGTTTAATGATGTTCACTCAATACAATAAGCTACTAGAGTTGGGGATATGGAGAGAAGCATGCCTAGAGTCAGTGTAGCATTGGAGAATCCACAAGCAGACCATCAAACTTCAATGGTCAAAATCGAATGTACTTATATATATTAAAATATTAATGTAATATTGAATTATTGGGGTGGGACACGAGCCACTTATTAACTTCTTCAAATTTTTAAGGTCACACAGTTCATTAAATGAAAATTTTCACACAATAAATGACATCAGAATATTTTAAAAAAATATCATTGGGAAGCCAACATAATATTCTACAATTTTTTTTTTATTGCAAGTCGAAATTCACATGGCATAAATGCGTTTCGATGGATTTTATCTAGCACATGAGTAAAAAATCAGGTTTTCATCATCAAATTTGGCCAAAAAGTGTTACCCGCCTTCATGGATCACCCTTGAACTCTCATTTGAATACTAAACATAACATATGCAAAATTCCATCGATATTCTACTAGAATAATTCATCTCAATAGATCTTATAATATTCCACAGTCCCTTAGTATGCAATGTTTTACTTTTGATTCAGATTTAATATTACTAGAACAACACACAAAAGGATAAAATGAATTGAAACTAAAAATAAATAAGCTATAAAATAATAGATTGAATCCAACAATGAACATAATATGTATGCTACGAACACCCAATATAGGAAAAACCCGACTAGAAGGCGATGCGTATTCCTTTCTCTTTTCTTCTCACTTATGAAATGAAAATACAAATAAAGTGCACTCATCATGGAGTTTGCATGGACATTGTGGCCCATATGGTTTCTACATGATTTTAAACATCCTTTGTTCTACTTTAATATCCCAGCACTAGAGCTCTTTTCTACCATGGAACAATAGTAAATACAATAATGATGAGCCTCTTCTTATTCAAGTGCTCGACATTGAACAATGTCCTAGTAACCATTTAGGATTTGGGTTAGGGATGTAGATTTCTCAGGAAACCTCACTAAGGAGGACATGCCCACCTATTTGGTTGTATCGGGATTAAATTCCATCCCTTAAAGGGCCTATCCTTATTTTTATATTATTGCTTGTTGTGTAAGCATGAATAGTACGTAGTTATCCTTGGGATACATGCAATAATATTTAGATGTTTTTCTCTCAACCTAGATATATGTGCATTATTGAGTTGAACCATTGTAATCCTTTATAAAGGCCATTGGTTGTGCATAATAAACAATCTATCCTTTCTTGATATTTCTTATTTCTCTTGTGTATTTATTCTTGGGTTAATTCTTGGATCCTTTTATTGTTGTTCTCTTTGTTCTAGGTTGGATATCAAGGTTTATTTATTATATTAGTTTTTGATGTGAGGCTCTAGGATCCTCATATTACAAAAACATATGTTAGTATCAAATAAATTAGTTTAAGCATGCTCTCCCTCCCTCCCACCCATATCCCTTTTAGGTTTATTAGATTTCTATTTGGACAGCCATATTTTCACTTGCGCATACAAATATATGATTTAAAGTTCCTTATGGTAATTTAGCTCTAGCATTTACCAATGTTCATGTTTTTAGACACGTTCTCTTTCCAAGAGTATCATTCCATTAAGTTTTTTAGTCTCTCATTCTTGTCATCTCTCTTTTGCTCCGTTAAGATGATTGTAGGCTTCTATTTTTTTTCATACACCATTCTAAGTTTTCCTTAGTCCATTGTCCATACTTTTTATCCCATTTTTTGACTCTCTATATCAACGATATGTATCCATCCTCTACTGAGTTCTAAGCATGTAAATTATCCACTACAAAGATATTTTTCTAGGGTTCATTAAGACAAATAAACTCATAGATGCCATCATATGAGCCTCTTAATTCACTCAAGATCCAAGCCCCTTGAATCTGTATTACTGCACTAACATTGTGATTTTGGGGTAGAAACTATTTTCTAGCCATCGCATCATACTCTAAGGCTTCCACAATTTTCATCCCAAGTTCCTCTAAACCATAAAACCATATCTCATCATCACCTATTGCAGGGCCTTATATCTATGTTTAGCTATACACACCTTTTGGTACAACCTTGTCTCAACATCTTATACTTTCATCATTTCCAGGTTTTTATCACTACTCACATTTTGTTATGGATCCAAATCAAATAACATTCAACAATCACAAGTGTTTGCACAAAATTTCAGAGACCAAGGTTCTTTGCAAGGACCAACAAAGGATCGTTGTAGTCTAGATGGACTGACATTTTCATTATTATTCAAGAAAAAAAATGGCTCACCCAATACATTGGTAGGACTAGGGGAATATGAGGGTAATACTAGTGAAGATACAAGGTAGGGTTCCCAGTGATTATTTTAACCAATTATTATGTTGCACAATAGAAGAAAAACTAAACAATCATCCTCTATTGATCATGCATTACAAATTCAAAACAAACAAAAATAAATTCAATCAAACACACATATACAACATGAAATTTTTAGGGGGTACCAACACTTCTCATTTATATTAATCAAATAGATCATATTACATATATTACAATCTAGAGAGATCTATGTCTTCCTACCATCCATTGGTTTCCATATCCCACCCATTACATCAAACAACTTATCCCAACTTGTTCTCATAATACATAGTTACAAAACCCTACCCTTACACCCAACCAACTCTAATGTGAACCCACTCTTGGCTCCTCTAGGCTCTTTTTATACTTCTAAGGTGGTTAGTTTTGATCGCGTTAACACAGTTTCCATATTTGAGTTGCTTTTGTGTGTGTATTAAATATCCATATTATCTCCTATATGTCTCATTCTCACAAACTTATTCATGTTGATTGCCTACCTATATTTCAGAACATGGTTTCTAAAAATATGGTACCAATATGCCCCGATAAAAAATGTTGACTTTCCCTCAAGTCAAATCTACTACTCAACATGCCATTCAAATGAATGGGCCAACTCAAGAATCATTGTGAGGGATTTTCTTTGTAATTCTTCAAAATGGAGCACTTGTGCCTTCCATTATACCAACAAAATATTGACACTAGTGATAAATGCCTTATATTTTTCATTGTCTAGCAATGAGGGTTGTTGTTGTTTTAGGGCTTGCTACTTAGAATCTGTGAAATATGCCAACCATTACAATGTAATATAGGTGGATTGGGATGTAGGCCTAAAGTCTCATATAGTATTCTTAGAAACAATAATAAATTCTTGGAGGGAATCAAGTTGGTCATCCACAACTTGAATTTATTCATACTTGCATTGTTGCTCAAGGCGATTGGTCATGGATTGCACCTCAACATTCATCTTATTAATAATTTCCCTTATCTCGTCCATAGTATTTTATATTTTCTCAAGAAAACCTCGGCCAATCCTGGAAAGCAGAGAAGATGGACTTGCTCTACATTGTGACCTCATGAAGGTGGGCATTGGTAGTGTGGATATCACAATGATCAGAGGAAGATGGGACGTGATCTCTTGATACCATTGCATACCCTAACCTTGGATGGTGTCCAATTATTTCCCATACCCATGTGTTGACATATTAATACCAAAATATGGTCTTGGTTGTTCTCTTGTTCAATGAGACCTTGGATTTAAACCTCCAGCTTAGAAACATTGGTTTCAAGATGATTTAGAAAGTTTTGTAGGTCCATGTTTTGGTCCTACATGTTTGTGATATTTCAATTATTGACCATTGGAACACTTAATATTTTTCAAAATGCTAACACTGACTAATATCAAAATGATTGGTGGCTCAAGATGATTCTTTTGATACATACCCCAAAAGACTGTATTTTTTGCTTCATAAAAGAAATGTTGTTTTAGAGGTATACCAATGTGATCAACATGACACATGTATGTTTTTGAGTTAGGTATCCCATAATGGTTTTGGAAAGACCTAGAACCATTTTTTAGATTACTTTGATGGGAGTATTACTCGTTGAATATTATTGCAATGATAGAATTTGCAAATTTATTCTGTATGCAAAGTTGTAGAAATTTTGTTGGAAATCTATAGAGGGTAGGGTTTGTAGGTTCCTATGGATAGAGGATGGTTAAGTTTTATACCTCTCTATTATAACAAATGGTTTCCAACATTTTAGTAGTTGGAGAAATCCTTCACGATAAAAACCCAGGATAGACCATACATTTAGCCATAATATATGATACACTTGCACACAAGAGCGATCTCCTTGATTGATATTAATGGTGTAATATAGAAATAGGATGATCATCAATTTATTTAAGGTTGGTTTCAAGTGTACTTAAATGGACTTTGATAACTTGAGGGCGTGTAGAAGAAAAATTGTGCACATGTGTTTTCTAATGTGATACTACTTGAAGGGGTACCAATAGAGGTTACAAGGTTGTCCAACTATGTCACATGAATTTTATATTCTGTGTATTATTTCTCAACCTCAATTTTATCCATTTAATTATAGATATACAAGTTATTAGAGATGATGAAACACACATATGTAGCCTTAAAAAAGGGCTAAAATATGGAGGTATGTCAACTCAAGAGTGAGATTTGATACCACTTGGATAGTTCCTTAACCCTTACAATCAAAATATAAACCAAGTATATTTAGATTATAATGCAGAAAACTAGATACACGTGACAATTAAAATGTAATAATGTAGAGTATACCTTTATATTATGAAAATCAAAGGGAAACATGTTTTTTACTTGCCTCTTAAGGTGGGGTGACCTTTAACTTGAGTAGATTTCAAAATACAACAATATTGGACAAAGCATTCCTTAGCATGCTATCTCCTTAAAAAGATTCTCAATAGAAAATCCATTACTATTTAATAACTATCCACTACTAATATCTCCTCAACAACCGTATATAAAACTAATATCTCAATTAATCACCCTACTAATAACAATAGTAGTTGTTAGATTTCCTTTGAAATTTTTATGCCAACCAATAGATCTAAATGTTTATGAGATGCCATGCACTACTGGTGCAAGCTATTTATTGTCAACTAATTATGGTTACATGTTTTCTCATGAAGATGGGTAACACGTTTTGGTAAGACGTGGGTGTGGATTGTCTAAAACGTGAGCTCAATCGAGGATTATTTAAGCCACTGATCGAGCTTTTAAAAGTTCAATTGAGGATTAAATAAGTCCTCCATTAGGCTTTTTCCAGTAGCTCACTCAAAGGTTTAAATAACTACCAAATAAACTATTGAAAAAAACTTAACTTAGAAAATAAATTTTGATGTAAATAATCACATATATTAAAAATGAAGTATTCGCTAGCTCAAAATAACCTAAGCCCTAACCTTAAAAAGCATTGTGGATTGGAAAAACATAGTAGTTTACCATATGAAAGTAAAGTGCTTGAGAATTATTTTGTATAGGGCATTATGATGGATCTTGAATAGCAGAGTGCTTGAGAATTCAATTCATATGATCAAAATTCTAGATGTAAACCTTTTACACCATAAATAGAGAGGCGAGGCTCGTCGTGATTAACCTAAACCACCATACAATGTAATGACATTAAATTTATGTACATAACGTAAAGGATAAGACAAGAGGTTCTCATAACCATGATCTAGTGGAAATCGACACCTCCGAGGGTTTGGAGGAAACCTTGGACATCGATTGGGGTGGGAACTTGATTGAACAATGCTTGAACTATCTGAATGTGCCGTTTAGATGTAATTATTGTAGGAAAACTGGGAATTTGAAGAATGCTTGTCATCTACTTTTTAGAGGTAACATATCTTGCTTGACTCATGTTGCAGGTTTGGTTGATGTAGTGATTTCGTTGAGCTCTACGAAGACATTTCCTTTAATGGTGGATGATGATCGGACAACCCTACACCAAACAATGGTAAATTCGCCCCTTGCTTGGACTCGGTCTATGTTGAGCTTGATCCGATTGATTTAGAGAAATTGGATGCTTTAGTCTCGGGTGTTAAATCGGGCCTCATGATGTTGCTGGTGATCTATCAGCTGTCGATCCTGTTGTGATGGGGGATTCTAGGGAACTCGATTCAGAATTTACACTCACTGTGATCAGGTTTCCTGTGGACACCGAGGTGGAAAATGGAGGTTAGGATATTATTCCTTTGGTCACTAGCTCGAAGGTCAAAGTGACAACTGTTGATCTCAACATTGTTGAATTCCCATCACTTCCATCGGTGGTGGTGGCATCCGATACAAACCTTGATATCACTTATCAGAGCGTTAGTCCAATGTTATCCCCTTCGTTTGCAGAATCTTCACTCGAAGTATCTCTTCTTATTTCTATGACTGTCCACAGACCTCACAGTCTGTTTTTCCCTTGTGTTCCATTAAACATGAAAATGTTATTATTTGTCTCTCACGTCGAGAGATGACTAAGAAAGGATGTTGGGGAAAAAATGCTATAGATGGTGAGATGCCATATATTCCTCTCTCAGTTTGTATCAAGGATGTTGTCAAGAACGTTGAGAACCCTTCTATTATTGATGGGGCACTTAGAGCTATGAATTCCTGGGAGGTAGTTCTTGATGAGAATGATATATTTTAATGTGAGGGGTTTTGGAGGGCACCCAAAATAGTTAGTTTTCCAAACGTTACTTTGCTCTCTTCATCCGAACATGCTTTTTTTACAGGAAACTTTGTGTGAGGGTTCACATGCCATGAATATTGTAGCTAAGATGTTTCTCAGCTGGATTTTTTGTGTTGTTGATGCTATGGGACATTCGGGTGGTTTAATATTGGCCTGGAATGCTCGATTTCTGTTGCAAGGCCTTTGTGACAAAGGCGAGTATTTTTCTTGAAACGGTGACAAGGGGATCTTCTACTGCCTAGAATTTCCTCAATATTTATGCACCTTATTTGAATAGGGAGATGTTCTGGAATTCAATTATTTCCAGAGGTTTATTAAGTCTTCCTAATCTTTTTGTTGCAGGGGATCTCAATATCATGACTTCATCTACTGAAGTTTGGGGTATTTCTTCTAGAATTGATCCTCTGGGATTTTATTTCAAGAATCTAATTGATCCAATGCATTTGGTTGATATTGTGTCGGTGAAGATTGGTCCCACTTGGAAAAATGGTAGGGTAGGAGATGATGGCATTAGTAAAAGACATGATAGGTTTTTGGTTGCGGAACCTGGGTTCATCCGTCTGAAGTGTCTAACCATTTTCCAATTTGCTTGGAATGGAAAGGAGGTGGTGAGTGTACTCAATACCCTTTTAAGTTTAACCATGCTTGGTTACTTGAAGCTGATTTTGAAAGTTTTACTAAAGATATTTGGAACATTGATTGCATGGATTTTATTGCTGATAACCCTATACATACTTTGGTTGGGAGGTTAAACCTTCTTAGAAAGGCTATCATAATATGGGAGCATCAAAGGAAATTGGAATTGAAACAATCTCTTGTTGAAGTGGAAGAACTGATCTGGGATTTATTCCTTCTCTTACCAACTAGGGTACTTTTGACCAAGGAATTTGCTTGTTTAGCAAGTTTGAAGATTCGAAAAGAGAAGATCCTAGATATGGATGTTGCTTCCTAGAGGTTAAAAAGCTAGGTGGTATGGATTAGCACTTGAAGACGCAAACACCAAATTTTTCCAGAAATATGCTTGTGCTCGCAGAAATGTCAATGTTATTTGGGATTTAGATGACGGGGAGGGAAATACTCTGGTGGATGATCTGTCACCGAGGAAGGCTAGTATGAAACATTTCAAGAACATTTTTGATGATGAGGGACCAGTTTACATTCAAGAAAAGATGAAAGTACTCAGTCTATTTCCTAGTTAATTTACTATTACAGAAGATGATATTATTGGAAGACCTGTTACACTTGGGGAAATTAAATGTGTTTGGAAGAATTTTGTGAAGGGTAATGCGTCAGGTTCAGATGGTTGGCTAGTCGAATTTGTTCTTGGTTTTTTGATATGGTTGGCAGGGATATCCCAAAGGCAGTGGAATTCAGCAGAACTCAGGGATGTATTTCAAAAGCTTTGAATGCTACATACATTGCCTTAATTCCAAAGTGTGACAAGCCTAATACTTTCACTGATTTTAGACCGATATCACTCTGTAATTTAATTTACAAAATGATTACAAGAATTTTGTTTGATAGAATCAAACCTTTGCTGACGAAGGCTCATTTTAATGAACAATTTGATTTAATAAGGAAAACACAAATACACGAAGCAATAGGGATCACACAAGAGGTTGTGCATTCTGTCAAGATAAAAAATCTCGAAGCTTTGATATTAAAAATGGATATGATAAAGGCGTATGATCGTGTTAACTTGAATTTCTTGAGACTTATTCTGCTGCAGATTAGAATTCATGTGGAGACAATAAATTGGATAATGGAATGTGTGTCAACTACAAATTTTATGGTTCTGGTCAATGGGGTACCTTCTTGTTCCTTTTCAGCTAGCAGGGGGTTATGTCAAGGCTTCCCTCTCTCACCATTACTTTTTCTTCTTGTTGTGGAGGGATTAATCCTACTCATCCATGAAGAAAAGAGAATGGAAAAAATTGCTGGCATCCACTTAACATCTTCCATGTCTGTCACTCACAATTTCTTTGTGGACAATGTCATCTTATTTGGGTGTGGAACATATGAGGAATGGTACAATTACAGACTTGTTATTGATTTGTTTACCGTTGCATCAGGTATGAAGATTAGTGCTGAAAAATCCTCTTTTCTTATAAACAATCTTTCGAATGATGTTTTGGAGCAGGTAAAGGTGCTTTTCCCATTTAAAATGGAGGAAATGGAGAGGGGCTTCAAGTATTTGGGATTTTGGCTCAAACCACTTGATTACACGGTTGTCGATTGGAGTTGGCTCATTAAAAAAATTGATCGAAAGATCAATAATTGAACCTATATATTCTTTTCATTGGGTGGACACCTCATTCTGCTAAACTCTGTTTTAGGAGCTTTACTTGTCAATTGGTTTTCTTTAATGAATATTTCAGTTTCAATTTTACATAAGATCAGAAGCTTGATGTTTAATTTCTTGTGGGGAGGAAGCACTGGAAAAAAATCAATGCATCTGGCAAGCTGGAAGTTACTGTTCCGGCCCTTTGGTAATGGTGGTTGGAATATCATGCATCTTGAACATTTAAACTCAACGTTGAGACTAAAACACTTGTGGAGGGTAATAACTGTAAATGGCATTTGGAGCAGAGTAATTAAGGCAAAATATTTCAATAAAATGTCTGTCGTTGAATGGTCAAGGAAAGGTGCATACTCGATTGCAAATACTTCTATAATTTAGAATGGTTTCTTGCGTGTATTATGCTCGATCAACAAGTGAGTCTGCTGGAGAGTGGGTCGTGGAGACAATATTCAAATTGGGATTGACCCAATCGTTGGAATGGAGAATTCTTTTATTTTATCTCCTTCCCTTGTAAACTATTGGCATGATTATGGGATTTTTACCCTTCATCAAATTTATATTAAAAAATTTGCAAACAGTTCTGGTGTTCGTTGGCTGTCGGCAGAGGAACTGGAGCTGGGAGGTGCATGGAAAAAAGAATGGGATTCATATATCCACTCTTTGAAATCCTTGGGTATCAAACTTAGTGCTAAGGAGGACGCATGGTCTTGGTCTTTTAATGAGTCCAATGGACAGGTGACAACAAAACTAGCATACAAATATATTATGGAGACATCTTTGGATTTAGAGCAGGAAAGGTTATGGAAAGAACTTTGGAAATGGAGAATCCCTATTAAGATAAAGTGTTATAGGCTTCTTTTGATGAATAATATTAGTTCTTGGGACAATCTATGTAAATGGGGGTGGATAGGTCCTAGTTTGTGTTTTTTATGCAGAGATGAAGGCAAATCTGTTGCTCACCTTTTCATGGACTGTAAATTTGGTAAAGTTGTTCGTAACCTTGTTGCTGAAGCCTTATCAATTAATTTTGTTTGGGAGAACAACAGTATTAAGGATAATATTTATGATTGGTTCAGATTTGGTATTACACCATGCTATCTTCCTTTTTTTGCAACTAGGCTATTTGGCTTGTTAGAAATGATTGTATTTTTTCTGCTATTGAACCTTTTGTTCATACAACTTCTCTTAGATGTTTGGCACTTTTAGTTGAATATCCAATAGAGGATAATAAAAGGAAGGTCGGGATTATTGGGATGGGACCTGAGATCAAAGCAATCACTGGTTCTTTTGATGGGGCTGCAGCTAATTTGTTGGGAGGTGCGGGTGTTGTACTCTACATTGGAAGTGATCATTATTTTTGTATTCGATTGGGATGTGGACAAAGCACAAACACTAGGGCTGACTGTTAGCCCTCTGGGGGTGTTATTTGTTGCTGATGAAATAGCCCTCCGAAGTTGAGAGTTTTTGGTGATTCAAAAACAATCATTGATTGTGTCAATGATGAGGTGTTACTGGAGGTTTTGGCTCTCGATCATTGGTGTAGCAGAATCAGAGATTTGATCACTAAATTCCACAAATTTACTTGCAATCACATTTTCAGAGAACACAATCAGGTGGCTAATAAGCTATCCAAAGAGGCCTTTGAACTTGAAGATAGATATCTAACTGTCCAAGAATTTCTGGAAAATGAAAAATGTCATAAACATACTTTAATTTTTTCTTTTTAGATGTTAAATGACATAGCTCTATTGATGAGCGACGAAGGGGGAAGGATAGAATATAATTTATTACGCTTGATGCAGTCTTTTTCGGATATATAGAGTTATGGTTATTTGACTGATGGAGTTTTTTTGCTTTTAAAGTGGATCTGAATGCAACAGGCCCTTTGTAATAAAATAAAGATCGTATTTTTCTTCTGAAAAAAGAAAACCACCGGTCATTTCATTCAATTTTTTGTGTTTTCTTAAATTATTAAGATGTGTTATTCTTTGATGTGCTTTAAGGTTTTATTATTTGATGTAAATTCTTTGCTGTTCTATTATGAATAATTATAGGGTATTTTATTTTGAGATTGTGAAATATAATTGAGTTTGAAAAAAATGTTTTTTTAAAATGATGCTCGTTCCAAAATAGAATGTTTTCGATTGTTCAGTTTATTTATCTCGATTTTTTATAATTTTTATTAACTATGACGCTTGTTGTAAGAGCGTTATTCATCTTATACATTTTATTCATGTCATTTTTTAATAAATCTTTTTTTTTATTATTCATTATGATGTTCGTTTCAAAAGAAAATGTTTTTAATTTTTTAATTTATAAATTTTTATTACATGCCCAGTTATTTAAGTTTTATACATTACTGACGAGAATTGAGCATTAGGTAATTATCAATTACTCACCAGAATTGAGATTTAAGTATTTATTAATAGTAATTATATTTATGTATAGAATTGAGATTTTGTCCCTATTAAGTGATGGATAACCATATTAACTAAAGTTGGCTTAGACAAATAACATTGATAACCGTTGTTTTTATTTTTTTCTGTTACTTCATGGTTATGCTACGCAAATTTATTTATGAATATTAAACTAATCAACTAGTGTCGCGGCTTGAGACTCTTGACATACACATCCACGTTAACAAATATTTTGTAAAATGGCTTGTCTAACGGAACACAGTCAACGACTAGAATAATACTGTTCAGCAGTCAACCATCTCTGCTCCATACAATTTTTTAAAGTATAGACAAAGCTTTGTTTGGAAGGATTGACAGAGCTTCAAATGAAAGCAAGCATGAACCCTAAAATGAAAGGTATAACATGCAGACATTATTGAACATATCCATTTTTCCAGGTAAATACAGCCTCCGTGATGGCACATCTAAACCCTAATTGACTAAAACTACCAAATTCCAAGATATCTTCCTCAGCTCCACCTAAAACAAGCCTTACATGAGATTTAGTTTGCGTAGAACAAGGCCGATATGGGCGGAGATGGCAATGGGAATCGGTCGGGAAGTGGCGCAACAGTATGCATACAGCTTGGATACGGCTGGAACAACCTAAAATACAACTAAATTCACGCGTAAAGCAAGCTACAAAATGTCAGCGATGGGGAATGTCTGACTCTTTGTATTGAATGAGCTGCTTGCCTCTGTTGGGTCAGAAACTGAACGCTACATGGCGTGTTCTACACATATTGCGTAGCTCTCCACTCTATATATATATATCTTATACAACTGATTAGAAAACCATCTCCCGATTTGGTTAATTGCAACAATCGATTACAGGCATTGTTCTTAGCTAAATTCTCTGGGTTCAGATTACTATCATGGGAGCTCAGTCAAGATCCAGTTCTTCAGCCTCCGCTTACATATTGCTTAGACCATGTCTGGCTATCCTTCTCTGCGCGATCTCTCCATGTTCAGTAGCCCGTCCCTTGCGTGGTCAATCGAAGGCTCAATCAATGGAGATTAATGAGAAAGAATATGATGACAATGAGCATAACCAGCAAATTAGCGGACCTCTGCATCAGAGATTACAATTAGATCTCCGCCCATCTGATCATGTTATGGGAAAGAGGACATTCAAACCCATATTCACCATGTTACCCAAAGGGCCCGTTCCACCCTGTGGGCCTTCTCCCACTGTCAACAGCTTTCCCAACAGCATGGCAACTCAGATCTCTACCAGAAGCGTTTCGGATCAGCCATGAGGTGCCGTTCATGCGTTCGTCGATACAAATTCCTTGCTGGGCGATAATTTGTATTGAATTTTCAGGGAAAACTGTCTTTTAGCAAGATCTGGTCTGTGCCTCTACACATACAGCCGAACGATTTTTTATTTTTTTTCAATCCCTTACGTACATATAGATATGTTCCCCGGGGTTTTTCTACTTTTCTTCTCTATTGCTTTACTGTAATTTATAACAACAGGTTTTTTCAATCTGAATCTGCTATTTATAGCTGGTTGTTTGTTTTATAAATGTATGCATAGATATGTTCCCCGGGGTTTTTCTACTTTTCTTCTCTATTGCTTTACTGTAATTTATAACAACAGGTTTTTTCAATCTGAATCTGCTATTTATAGCTGGTTGTTTGT